>QEPC01000157.1:458217-482560 GCA_003113815.1 Sphenodon punctatus | reverse complement strand
ACTAACATTTTGAAACCAGAGAGAAACAAACAGTAAAAAAATAGTAAAATAAGCTTTAATAGCACTAAGGCATTGGACTTGAACTAATAAAGCGGAGGAAATAAACAACGCAAGGCCGCCACTAGGCCGGCCATGGGGACTTGAAAAAGCCGCATTCAGCCAATATGTGTCAAAACCCCTCCAGCTTCCAGGGAAAGGGGGCTCCAGCAACCAAGTTTCTTGTAGAAGCACCATGTCGTAGGAAGTCAAGAAATTATAAAAGTCTGGATGGGACTGGCGGGCCTTCCACCCCGAAATGTTCCAGGAGGTCAGAGAGAAAGGCGAGTCAGTCCTTCTTTCGAGTCACTGCTTTGGAAGAGGGGTGGGGTGGGGTTTAAAGCACTGTCTAAATACTTTGCCCAGTAGATGGAGAGGGGCTACAGAAGAGAGCGCCTTAGTACCCGGGGGCCCGCCAGTTGGCGGACTAGTGGGAATACTCACAGAAGGGAGACTGGAGTGTACTGGGGACAGGGGTATAGATATCCCCAGCTGTGAGGCCCCAACAGGTAAAGGCAATAACCTGCCCGGTGGCGACGAGGGCGATGAAGAGCACGGTTGAGTCCCCCCCAGACTGGACCACTCCCCCTGTGGGGGTTGCCCCTGAGTACACACAATAATGGGCAATAATAGGGAGCAATCCTCCCCATCCTGTGCCCTCATAGCTGGGCTAACCCCCAAAGAGGGTAGCCAGCTAGTGGAGTGAGAAGGAATGGACAGGACAGAAGGCGATGGGGAAGAGCGTCGAGGACTGGGGGCAGTCCTTGGGAGGTCACCAAGTGGGCCAAGCTTATTATCCCCGGATTTTAGCTCCCCCAACTGAAAATACAACGCTTCCAAGCACTGCAAAAAATGGGTCTGCAGGGCTGCTGAAGGAGAGGACAATGGCTAAGCTTCAGTGCTTTTGGGGTGAAGTGAGTGGGCTCCCCCGCCCGCTCTGGGAACCTGCGAGGAGGAAAGGACAGATCCACGTCCAGACACTGGGGGGCCAGTATTGAACAAAAGGGGGCCCAGCCGGTGAGGGACAGGGCCCCAAAGGGGAGACTCGAAAATGGGAACCCAAAGGAGGAGAGGGATGGGGCGGGAGAGAAACATGCCCACTCCCCAAGCCCAAGACAGGGACCGAGGCCAAGGGCTCCCTAGGTCGCCCCTTGGGATGGGAGGAGGGGGCCTGAAAGGCACGGGCAATAAAAACTGCCCNAGATGGGATAAGCCACAGGCACGCTGTAGGATGCCGGTGTAGCCGGTAGCCAGAAGGGGACCCCCAGCCTGGAGCACCAGCCCATACTCCAGATGTGCAGCCACCTGGCAAATAGCCGTGATCTCCGGTGCTGTCCATGGCACAACAGCAGCAGCTGGGTGACCCCATGAGGTTGCTGAAGGAGGGCAAAGCCAAGCTCCCCGGCATCCTGGCAGCAAGCTGGACCCCCCACTGGATGGCCTATCACCCACATGTACCGTGCCAGGAGATTGAAGCCATCCCCCACTGACAGGGGGTTGCTCATCAGCAGCTGGACGTTGCGGCTCTGCCACAGCGTTCCCAACAGCATCTTGGCACAGGGCGACCGCACCTGCCCTGCAGCGCCGCCGGCCTCGGGGCCGGTCCTGCACCCTGCCGTGATCGGCCCGAGGGCAGTTCCGCGGCCTGCACTGGGGTCCTATGGAGAGTGGCAGTGAATGAGCGCGAGGCGCGAGGCTGTGCAGCGCTAGCCGGGTTGAGGCCGTACACAGCTGATAGTGGACGACAGAGCAGCAAGGTCGTGGCTTCCTATACAAGGGGGCTAATCACACACCCTAGCCAGCTTAGCGTGATGGAACCCAGCTGCACGGTGCCGTGGCCTTCAAGCGCTGTGACAAGAGCACGGCTGGTGCGGATGCGCCCTGGCCAGAGAGCGTGAAGGGTCCCGGCAGCGGCATACGGATCGGACTGGCCCCTTGCCCACTAAGGCGCCTCGGACTGCCCCTGGCCCCATGACTGCCAGGTGGTCCGTGAGAGGGTGGGGGTTGTGCTGGCGGTCCAGCGAGGGGGGATCCCTATCAGGTGCACCAATCGCTGGCCACACAGCATGGCCTGGCAGAGTATATATGGGTGGAGGTTGCTGTGGCCGGGCGTGGGGGGTACAGTGAGAGGTAGATCAGGCGCGTCGTATGGGAGGTGCTAGTGGCAGGGAGCATCGAGAGAGTGTTGGCGGTGGTGGCCTGTACAGGGGGCAGGGGCAGGGGGAGGCGGGTGTGGTGAGCATCTCCCCATCATAGCTGTACCCGCAAACCCGGGCCAACCGTGGGGCTGCAGGGGATGTGGGAGTCACGGTGCGGGCGTGCAGGGCGCAGGGGCCTTGGGAGTTGAGGGCACCGATCGCACGAGGGTGGATGTGTGTGACCTGATCATGGAGATGCTGCTGGAGTGGGTCATCCGCCTCCGTGATCCAGAGGTGGTGATCCGCGGCTTTGAAGACCTGGGCTTTCCCCATTGCATAGGGGCGATAGACAGCACCCACATCCCCATTATCCGGCCACCACACACCAAGACGGACTCCCTGAACAGGAAGCAGGCCTTCTCCATCAATCTACAGGCTGTGGTGGATCACAGGGCCTTGTTTACGGACGTGTACACCGGCCAGTCAAGGAGGAGCCATGATGCGCGCACACTGCGGGAGTCCCCCTTCTATGCATGCATGTTTGACGGGGAGATAGCCCCCAACCTGTACCGGGTCATTGAGGGGGTCTCCATGGCTCCCGTGGTGATTGGTCACCCTGCTACCCACTCAGCCTGTGGCTTATGATGAGGGTCTATCCCGTGGACCACACACCAGATCGCCGGCTCTTCAATTAATGCCTCTTGTCGGCTCGGAGTATGGTGGAGCGGGCGTTCAGGTTGCTCAAGGGGCATTGGCACCTGCTCATGAACAGGAGCCAGTTCGATCTACAGCACACACACACACCCCAATGGTTTCCTGTTGTCTGCTAGAACTAGATTACCACCGCTGCCTGGAGCATTTAAACCACCGGATTTGTTACCTGATAAGAAGCAGATCAGGGTGATTAGCAGGAGAGAGGAGTTTCTCTTGGTAAGTATCCCCTCCATTTCTTCTCTTTTGCCTGCAGCTTGAATGGCAGAGACCTCGGAGCCAGAGGGGATGTGCTATTGACAGACACACCCATTGAATGGGTGTAAATAAAAAAANATCGGTATGGCATGCATGTGAATGCAACAGGACTTGTTAACAGCGAACTATTGAGAACCAGTTTTTAAAAATCCAGATAATTGCTGCATGTGTGAATTCGCCCTTTGAGTTTTGCCTCCACTTGTGCTGAAGCCATCTCTGTTAACCCCGGCTCCCAGCGATGGCTTCAGAGTCCTCATGGATACACACACACACCCCAGTGATGCACACATGGGCCCCGATGCAGCAGAACATGGCCACTGACAGCCTCTCCTGCCTGGACATGGGCGCCAGTTTCCAGACCAACCGGCCCTGCTCCGGTACTAGTAGCCACGGCCCCTTCACCCGCCCCTGCCGCAGCGCTCTGAGCATCTGCGGGCACGCACAGGGGTGGGGCTTCCAGGTTAAAACACAGGGAAGAGCTCACCACCGTGCTGGTGATCACAGAGAAACCGGCCCCTGAGAAAGCTAAGCATTGCGATTGCTGACTCTTGTGTACCTTGTATTGCGAGTGTTGCATGTGCATGATTTCCCCGAGCCCCGATGCCTGCTTATTCCCTCAATAGTTACCCTGGTTAGTGGAGTGAGTGTTTACTGAGTATTAGGAGCGTGAGTGTGTGTATGTGTGTTGCCCTTGCCCTTCCCCCTTCCCAGGCTGTGTTCCCCGTGATTGAGTGCCCATTTAACCCTTACTTGTCGGGACCCCTCCCCGCTCTCACGGAGATCCGCACGCATTGTTCCTCCCCCATTTTCCCCAGAGTAATTGGAACGAGTGATTGTGTGGGGCAAGACTTTGGCTCCCCTGTGCCACTCATGCCCTATGATGATAGAGGCCTGAGCTCTTATACGTCTCTAAGGCCTTTATTCTATCCTGACAGGCATTTACTCCCTGGTTCGAACCTTCTGGACCAGGGTCAAGCCTTCGTTGTGCGCACGTGCCCCCTGAGTGCGTGGCAAGCCCCCTCCCCGGTGACAATCTCCATTACCCCACACTCATCATCATCAGCTGTCCTGTCTTCACAACAGTGGCCCTTTTTACATTGGCCGTGACTGTGTGAGGGGTGTGTGTGCGCACCACAGCATGGGCAGTGCGTGACTATATACACCCAACCCCCACGCATCCCCTTACACAGAGCAACCTCTGTTTTCCCCAGTGGCTCCATGCATGGGGGTGCAGGGAGTGGGGTGAGTGGGGATGTGTCTTTTGTGGAAGCATGCACGCACACTCAGTGTTCGTCTGTGCGAACACCATGGGCAATGGGTGGGCAACACCCACCTCCACCCATCACCCACCCACCTCCACCCACAGGGCCATCTGGAAAACCGGAGGAAGCCCCGTGGGTGGAGGTGTGTGTGCGTCCGTGAGAAAGGACACCCACCCACCTCCACCCACCATTCCAGAACTCCCATCCCCCCACTCACCCGTGTCCATGTTAAAACGGCCAAGATGGTACCACTCATGCCCACGCAGATCCGCTGCATGGGCATGAGTGGTATTTTCTTGTGTAAAAAGGGCTTGATTCTCTTTGCAAAATGCAGTGGAACTATTCTTCCTTCTCTCTTTTGCGCAAATTCCTGTGTATTTTCTTCCCAAAATCACAATGGAAAGATTTCTTTCTGGGGCAAAATGCAAAGGTCAGATTTCTTGCTGTTGCTTTTACAAACTACAGTGCCCATATTCCGCCCACCATCTGAAAGGTACAAATCTTTGTCTGTTTTCTTGCAAACTCGGATGCCCCAATTTCTCTCGAACTTTTGCCGATTGCAGTGTCTGGATTTCTGTCTATACTTTTGTAAATTGTAACATTAAAATGTATCTGCAGACTGAGGGCGCAAATCTCTTTTGGTGTTCTTGAAAATCTCAGTGCCTGGATTTCTCTCTTCTCTCTGCGATGTTCCCTTGCATCCCCTGCAGCCGGGCAGGAGTTCCCTCTTGCAAGTTCCATCTGCTACTTGGCCATAGGACTGGGGTGCTCAGGAGGGCATTCTTGGGCGCTGCTCAAGTCCCTTCCCCTGGAGCTTTGTCTGAGCTCAGGCCTAAGCAACTTCCAGAGGTGGATGCAAAACCTTTTGGTTTAAAAAATCATTTTTTGGGGGTGGGGGGAGAGATAAGGGCTGGTTGGGAGGTTTTGGGTGGGGTTGAGAGTGGGGTTTTGGGGTGAAGGTGGGGGGGATTGGAGAGGAACGATGGAAAAGGTTGTTGCAGAGGTTGGGGGTTTTCTGCTGTTTTATATGTAACTAAGCTTGTAACTAAGCCAAGCACGTTCACTTGAGACCTCATGAGTTCATTTATGGCCTTTTTTACACGGACGCCACAGAAGGCCCGGTGGGTGGAGATGGGTGGGGGAGCACACCTGGCAAACACCCAGCGGCGCCGAGCCGGGTGACGTGAACATGGACGGCACCATAGGGGACTGTGGAATGGAAGGGGAGGGGCTGGCACCCAGTGGCCAAACACCCAGCCCAGGAAACACAGAGCCAACACCCATGGATGTTACACGGACACCTGCGATGCCGAATGGCGGGGAAGCCCCACCCAGCCTAGCGACGGGACAGCATGGCAGACCGAGGGCCAACGAAGCCGTGGCACGCAACTCCGCCCCTGAACTTCCAGACCCCGTGCGGGCAGGGTAGGAGGAAGCAGGGATGACAGGAGACACGAAGTAGCGGCCCCCGGGCAGCCCCGTGACAGAGGCCAGACAGCCGGGCGCCACGGCCCCCCCACAAACCAGAACCTGCCCACACACAACAGTGAACATGACCACATGGAAGGGCTACATGGCCAAGGAGGCGGGGGGACCCCAATGGGGGGGGCTGGGAAGAGGCATGGGGGGAGGAAGGTAGAGGGCCAAAGCAGCAGGGGACCCCAATACAAACACCCAGCCCCCCCAGCAGAGGCCCCGCACACACCATTCCAAGTCCCCCAGAAAATGAGCCGGGCACGGCACACAGGTGGGCATGGCAGCAGGGACGGACGCCCACAGCACAGCCGGAATGGCAGGGGGGTGGGGGGGCCACGGACCACACCAACCGCCAGCAAACATGCTGCAGCTCTCCAAACACCAACAACGGAGGCAGGTGGGCGAAGGGGGGGACCATCATGAAGGCAAGGAGGGGGCAAGGCACCAGGACAGCGGGCAAGGGGACGGACCCCCGACCCAAGGGATCAGAGGGAAAGGGGGGGAATTAGACAGGGCCAGAGGGGGACAGAGGAAGCTAAGACAGGTAGCTGAGAGGCAACCAAAGCCCCAGGCCAGGGAAACCAGGATCACCCCCAAAGAGAACGACAGAGCTGAGCAGAAACCGGGGGGGGGGCATGAGACACACAGCCCCTGCCAGGCAAGCATGGCACAACCACCAAGAGGCGCCCACATGAGCAACTGGGCCAAACGGAATGCCAGGACACACACATGGAGAAGGGGACAAAGCAACTTTATTGACAAGGGGGGACAGGGTCAAGGTACAAGGGGGTGGGGAGGCAGCACAGACATCGGGCACGGGGGGTGGCCCCCTGCCTTCAATAGGGACGCTGCTCCAAGGCCGGCCCCAACGATCCACCTCTGTGCAGTCGAGCCGGTGCACCCGGTCCAGGAGTTGCAACAGCAGCTGCACAACCGCTCCCAGGTTCGCTCTGCAATCATCACCTGCACTAAGGGAGAGACTGAAGATGCCATCAGGATGTGACCATGGCCCCCACAACGTGAACCCCCAAACACACAACCGGGGAGAGGTTCCTGCACACACACAGCACACTCACCGATCTCCCCGTAGAACCGTGCCCCTGCATGGAGGTCCGAGGCGGTACGCTGGAGCTGGCCGGCCAGATGTGCCAGGCAGAGAATGGCCAGGAACACAACCAGGGTAGCTAGAAGGGAGGAGGGAGAGGGTCAAGGGAATGGGGTGCAAGGCAAGGGTCAGCAGGGGTCAGGAATCACACACCACGCGCAACCGACACCGTGACCCCGGGACACCCAAGGCAGCACCCTACCCTCACACAGCAAGGGGGTCCACAGGCAGCCAACCGGTGGGCTGGGAACAGGCCCCACTCATAGTCAGCACCCCGTCTCCCCTGCCGCCAAAGGTGCCGATGATGGGAACCAACAGGGGGCACCAGGGGCGGTGGCAGGCAGGGCAGTCCAGGGGTGGGCGCAACCAATGGGTAACAGGGGACTGCAGCATGCTGCACAGTATGCCACCAGACAGCCCCAGTGATCCACAGCACAATCCCCCAGGACTCCGATCACAGTAACCAACCCACACGGATAAGGCCGCGGCCATGGGAGTGGCGATCGGGGTGGCACACATACATGAAAGCACACATGGGGGTACCATGACAGGCAAGGTCTTTATTGGGGGGGGGCGTAACAGAGAGGGTACGGGCAAACAGAGGCCGGCAAACGGGTGAGCATGGGCTCTTGCCCGCTCCATACAACCCGCACACAGGGGCACCGGTGCAGCCACCCCAAGAGGGATGGAGGCGGCAGGGAATGCTACATGGATGGGGGCTGGAGTGTACCGAGGCAGCGAGGGGGGCCGGCATATGGGGCAACCCACCACCAGGTCACACAGTCCTTGGGGCCAGAGCACCGGGACCCAGGAGAAGCCAGGCCACAGCACAGGCACGGCAAGGACAGCACGACAGAGGGGTCGATCAGGTCGCCCAGCTCCGGAAGAGGCCGGAGGGTGCCCCAGGAACAGCTGCCCTGGAACAAAACCCTCCCAGGCGAAGCGGTCCCTGCAGAATCCCCTGGACCACATATGCACATCCACCATGAAACGGGGGCGGGGCAGGAGCGGGTTCCCTGTGGCAGCTGCAGCCGTGACCTCTGGTAGGTTCATCACCGATGGCAGGGTGCCAAGTTCACGCATGGTAGGGGCCCTGGTCAGCAATGGTCCCCCAACATCGGTGGGCATTCCAATCGCGGATGGGATAAGCCACAGGCACGCTGTAGGATGCCGGTGTAGCCGGTAGCCAGAAGGGGACCCCCAGCCTGGAGCACCAGCCCATACTCCAGATGTGCAGCCACCTGGCAAATAGCCGTGATCTCCGGTGCTGTCCATGGCACAACAGCAGCAGCTGGGTGACCCCATGAGGTTGCTGAAGGAGGGCAAAGCCAAGCTCCCCGGCATCCTGGCAGCAAGCTGGACCCCCCCCCACTGGATGGCCTATCACCCACATGTACCGTGCCAGGAGATTGAAGCCATCCCCCACTGACAGGGGGTTGCTCATCAGCAGCTGGACGTTGCGGCTCTGCCACAGCGTTCCCAACAGCATCTTGGCACAGGGCGACCGCACCTGCCCTGCAGCGCCGCCGGCCTCGGGGCCGGTCCTGCACCCTGCCGTGATCGGCCCGAGGGCAGTTCCGCGGCCTGCACTGGGGTCCTATGGAGAGTGGCAGTGAATGAGCGCGAGGCGCGAGGCTGTGCAGCGCTAGCCGGGTTGAGGCCGTACACAGCTGATAGTGGAATGGCTGCTCGGCCCTGGGAACCCCTGCCCCACGCACGGGGCAGGTGCATACCGGCGGTAGCGACGACAGAGCAGCAAGGTCGTGGCTTCCTATACAAGGGGGCTAATCACACACCCTAGCCAGCTTAGCGTGATGGAACCCAGCTGCACGGTGCCGTGGCCTTCAAGCGCTGTGACAAGAGCACGGCTGGTGCGGATGCGCCCTGGCCAGAGAGCGTGAAGGGTCCCGGCAGCGGCATACGGATCGGACTGGCCCCTTGCCCACTAAGGCGCCTCGGACTGCCCCTGGCCCCATGACTGCCAGGTGGTCCGTGAGAGGGTGGGGGTTGTGCTGGCGGTCCAGCGAGGGGGGATCCCTATCAGGTGCACCAATCGCTGGCCACACAGCATGGCCTGGCAGAGTATATATGGGTGGAGGTTGCTGTGGCCGGGCGTGGGGGGTACAGTGAGAGGTAGATCAGGCGCGTCGTATGGGAGGTGCTAGTGGCAGGGAGCATCGAGAGAGTGTTGGCGGTGGTGGCCTGTACAGGGGGCAGGGGCAGGGGGAGGCGGGTGTGGTGAGCATCTCCCCATCATAGCTGTACCCGCAAACCCGGGCCAACCGTGGGGCTGCAGGGGATGTGGGAGTCACGGTGCGGGCGTGCAGGGCGCAGGGGCCTTGGGAGTTGAGGGCACCGATCGCACGAGGGTGGATGTGTGTGACCTGATCATGGAGATGCTGCTGGAGTGGGTCATCCGCCTCCGTGATCCAGAGGTGGTGATCCGCGGCTTTGAAGACCTGGGCTTTCCCCATTGCATAGGGGCGATAGACAGCACCCACATCCCCATTATCCGGCCACCACACACCAAGACGGACTCCCTGAACAGGAAGCAGGCCTTCTCCATCAATCTACAGGCTGTGGTGGATCACAGGGCCTTGTTTACGGACGTGTACACCGGCCAGTCAAGGAGGAGCCATGATGCGCGCACACTGCGGGAGTCCCCCTTCTATGCATGCATGTTTGACGGGGAGATAGCCCCCAACCTGTACCGGGTCATTGAGGGGGTCTCCATGGCTCCCGTGGTGATTGGTCACCCTGCTACCCACTCAGCCTGTGGCTTATGATGAGGGTCTATCCCGTGGACCACACACCAGATCGCCGGCTCTTCAATTAATGCCTCTTGTCGGCTCGGAGTATGGTGGAGCGGGCGTTCAGGTTGCTCAAGGGGCATTGGCACCTGCTCATGAACAGGAGCCAGTTCGATCTACAGCACACACACACACCCCAATGGTTTCCTGTTGTCTGCTAGAACTAGATTACCACCGCTGCCTGGAGCATTTAAACCACCGGATTTGTTACCTGATAAGAAGCAGATCAGGGTGATTAGCAGGAGAGAGGAGTTTCTCTTGGTAAGTATCCCCTCCATTTCTTCTCTTTTGCCTGCAGCTTGAATGGCAGAGACCTCGGAGCCAGAGGGGATGTGCTATTGACAGACACACCCATTGAATGGGTGTAAATAAAAAAATCAGAATTGTCTCAGAGAATTTATTTATTCAGTCCAACCGGGGCTCCTGTCCCATTTATGGACCTCCTTAAGGGCTGGGCAGTGGAGACTCCGGGGTCGGGGGGTGGGAGGGAGTGGGCGGGTGAAACCCCCCATTTCCACCACTCTGGACGACAGTCCCCGACTGGGCGCTCCGTTGCAAGCTGCCGTCGTACAAATGTGACAGTTAGCCGCCTCGAGCTGCTGTGGGCAGAAGAGGCAGGATAGAAATATTTTAATTAATAAATAATCAAAAAAATAACCCACTCTGGCCAACTTTATCCCGTTGTGGCTCGCGGGCCACATTTGTGCTCAGGCCCCCAGATGTTTGCCCGGACTCACCCTGGGCATGCTGGAGGCTAGCCTGGGCTCTCACTTGGCAAAGTGCTGAAGTCACAGCCTGCGTTCCTGCCTCCCCCTCCACCACCGGTCACAGCAGGTTAGAACAAATGTTCTGACCCATGGGGCCACCATGGCGGTCCGTGATTGGCCACCATGGCTGTCTGTCATGGGGGGGCGGGGCACTGGGGCAGGGGGGGCGCCAGGGTCACATGGCCCTGATCTGATCCTGTCAGGTTTGCTGCCGCGCCACTGCTCTTTCTGTTTTTACCCACAAGCAGCCTGAATGCCACTAGGATATATTCAGAGTGGGCAGGGGAGGAAGTGGGGCCAGCACTCTGGGTAGTTCTAAACGTGACGGCGCTATGTGCCACCACGCTTTGATCCTGCCTGGAGTGAGGGCTCTCACCCCGGGCAGGATCTGGGCCTGCCTCCAAGTAGACGTGCCGGCAGCCGGAACCGGGGATGAGGCAGGAAGAGGACGGAAGTGATGTCCGCACAGCCCCCCCACCCCCGGTGCTGCTGAGTTCAGCCTGACGGAAAAGCTCCAACCACTGGCCGCTCTACACTGGTCCGGGGATGGCTTCCCCGGACTGCGGCAGGGCTAACTCCGGATTGTGCATTGGCAGGGAGCCCAGCGCACAACCTGGAGTTGATCCTGCCATGGTCCGGGGAAAACTCGGCTCCCACCCGCGGTAACATATTTTTTCCCCCTCAATATAGGGAATTGTATTTTCTGTGTTATTGAGGGGGGAGGAAAAGGGGAATGTGAGTCATTCGTCTCCTGGTGAGAGCAGGAGGGGATGAGGAGGGGGTGGTCTCCATGATTAGAATTGCAATTGTATTACAATGTTTTCCCTTTGTTGTTGGGGAATCTGTTGTTGTATTGGGGATTGAATATTGAAGGGATGAATTATGTTAAATTATATGAATGATTAGAGATGTCTAGGAGGTATTATGTTATTAATTATTGTTGTGCTTGGAGACTGTTCCCCCCTCCCGGTGAGAGCGGGAGGGTACGGTTAGTCTATGGATTCTCCCCTGGTGGCAGCAGGGGTAGAATAGTGAGAGGTGATACTTATGGAAGGGTTAATGTATTGCATTATATTGACTGAGCTGATATTGTTATTGTGTATGTTTTCATTTTCTTTGTTAGCCGCCTCGAGTTGCCATCGGCAAGAGAGCGCGGGATACAAATAAAAGTTTGATTGATCGATGGATCCTTGTCCTGGTGGCCTGCATCCTCCCCAATCTCTGCGGGACCAGGGGAGCAGCCTTGGAGTACACCCCCCCCCACCGGTGCCGAGAGAGGGTCCCATACCCCTCTACCAGCACGTCCCGGGTGGGGCGTTCCGGCACATCTCCCAGGAGAACCGGGACGCTCTGTGTAGGCGCATTGTTGCCCAAACGGCAGACAACTGACTACCCATGTAGTTACACCCCCCCACCATTCCAACAACCGCGGAATCTGTCCGAATAAATACAGAAATGTCTGCTTAGAAATCTGCATCTGTTCTTGTCAGGGCACAGCGGGACAAGCAGGGGCGCGGAGCTCCCAGCGCATCTCAGCGCCCGCCGGGCCAGCCCAGCAAGGCAAAAGGACAGAGGGCGTCCCCACAGCCCTCCCCAGCAAGATCAGCAGAGCCGCAATGTGGGGACACGCCCCCAACAAATGACGGTCAGGGACAGCTTCCCCCGGCCCCACAGGGAACTCCCCCACGCTCTCCGCGAACAGTAGCGGCAGGGCCGGGACCTGCAGCCACGCCCCCGATAGAAAGGAGGCTGGATGGGAGTGCCCCGACGCCGCCGGAGAAGCCCTCACAGACGCTACTGACAGCAGCGGCAGAGCCACGAACTGAAGCCCCGCCCCCAACAGGACGTCGACACGTAGGGATTCCCCCGCAACCGCTCGGAGCGGCTGCGGGCTCGCACGGGGGCGGGGTTTAGGGAATAAAAACCAGCGCCGCCGAAGGGACGGCGCTGGTGATTAATGGAGACTGGCCCTGTGTGGAGTTGAGCATGGAGCAGAGCAAATCTTAGTGAAATCCTTGTTGTATGTGTGACCCCTTCCTGGAGACCTTGTGTGTGATACGAGAGAGAGTGAGTCAGCGAGTGCAGTGTGACAGTGAGTGAGTGCCCTTCCTCTTCCCCCCGCCTGGAGCCCCTGTTGTCGGAGGTGAGTGCCCTGTGTTCTTTCCCTCCCCCCGGGGCCCCTACACACCCCAGGGTGAAGAACCCCACGTCCTGCCCCCTTGTGTTGTCTTGGGTGTAGTGAGAACGATTGGGGCAGCCTTGGGTTCTTGGTCAGCAGCGCCCAATGATGATAGGGGCTCGTTCTCTTTAATTAGAGGTGAAGGCCCAAATACTATCCTGACGGGCATCCTGTGGCGACTCGTTCCTTGCACTGACCTAGACACCCTTTGGCCGCGTGCGTGGACCCGGACCCCTATCCCAACTCCGGTAACAGTCCTGTTGTTTGGGTTGTCGGGGTTCCCCGGGCCGTGTCCCGCGCCACTGAGTCCCCCACTGCTGTGTCGCCCTGGCAAGCGAGCCGTTGCAGGCCTTGGGCCCGCACCGACTGTCTGCTGGCATGGCCAGTGCTCCACTGCTGTGACTGTGCTGACCTGTCCCTGGCCATGGAGGCTATGCTGTTGACTACCCAGCTCCTTACCAACCAGGGGCGTTCGGTACTGGCACCTGCCGTGTGCATGTCCTGCCCTCTTCTGCATGTGGGGCGACCCCTACAGCCCATGGTGCCCCATTGATACACAGAACAACAGAGTGGTACAGTATCACATCGTTTATTAGGGGTTATGTGCAAGAGGGAGGGGTTTACGTTTTGCGGGGCCTTCCCCGTGCCCACTTCGGTGCACGACCGGGGCTCGCTCCCCTCCATCCCCTTGCAGCCGCTGCCCTCTGGGAGTGTCGGCCGTCCACAGGCCGCTCCACTCCGGGCTTGGGTGCTGGGCCCTGCGAGGATGGAAGATAAGGACTGTGTTACACTCTGTCGGTGGGAGTTACGTTGGGGGCAGAGCCCGGGGGGGCACCGCAGGCCTTGTACCGGGCCTCTGGTGTTCCCATCGCTCCCCCTGCTGCATCCCCTCCTCCCTCCCCCCTTTGCAGCCAGCTATGTGGTGCGTTTTACCAGAGCTGGTGGGGCAGCCGGCATGGGTGGTTGGTGTCAGTCTCGGGGGTCGGGGCAGCGGCTAGAGGTCCAGTAGGGCACAGCCGTCTCTCCATGCCCCTGTCTCGGGACCGGCGCCTGGGTTCGCGGTGGAGGACGCGCCGCTGCCTCATCCGGTTGCCAAGGCAACCGGTTCAGATGCAGGCGGCATTGTGCCGCCCCTCGTGAACCCGCAGCGGGCGGGCCACGGCCAGAGTTGCCGCGGCACTCCGCACGGCTCAGGACACACCAGGGGGCACGTCCTACACTTGATAAGTCGGCGCAGGGAGCTCCCTGACACCGGTAATCAGAGCAAGAAACTGGCCACTGAAGCTAAGTGTATTAAGTCATTTATGGTTATTGTGGGACGGGTGTGGTTTGGGTGGTGCTTGTGCATATGTAGGAGTGGTGTGTTGACCGTTTGTCTCCCTGTACCTTCCCTTCCTTGGTGTGTCTGGGGACTGCTCGTGTGTGGGAGTGGGAATGAGTGCCTGCATGCTAGCCCCTTTCCCTTCCCCCCTTCCTGGTTCCCTTTCCCCAATCCCAGGCGTGTGCAGCTTCTTCCCCAGTCTGACCCTGGGCCCTCCCCCTTGTGCCCCCACAACCTTTCCCACTATTGGCCCTTTTCCCGTACCCCCCTGGTGTGAGTGCTTGAGTGTGGACCTGTGGCAGACTGGGCCCGGCCGGGGCTCAGTCTCGTGCTCTGCACCCTATGATGATAGGGGCCATGTCTCTGTGAGATATAGTGGGCCACACTACTATCCTGATGGGCACTGTTCTCCTCTACGTTGGGGGCAGAGCGTCCTTGTGACCGTAGGGTGCGTGCTGATCCCTACTCCCCATAGACAGTTGGTCACCTGGAGGTTCCGGGTTGATGGGGGGAGGCAGCGGTTCCCGGAGGGGGGTCTCAGAGGCAGCTATGGAGGAACCAGGAGGGGTGCGGGCTGGAATGGCAGCCCCATGTGCTGTTGTTTAGGGGCTATGTGGGGGAGAGGGACCCTGTCCACCAGGCCAGGGAGGGGGGGCTGCTGGGAAAACCAAGGTTGGCCGAAGTGCGGGGGAGAGTTCCGGTGGTGGTCAGCTGCCATCCCTCCACCCAGGCCTGGAGGGGGCGTGTCCCGCTGGGGTTCCCTCTGCAGGAGCCCCATCGCCTTCCCAATGAGGTCGAGGGCCCATGCAGAGGTCCCCTCCAGCGTAACACGTCCCCTCGCCCTCTCGGCTCTCTTGAGCCACATCTCATGGTGGAGGGAGGCAGTCTGGTGCCTGTCCCACAGGTGCTCGGTGCGGGACCAGGTTTGCATGGCTACCAATATGTCTCAGCCCTTCTCCCCCTCCCCTCTTTGCACCTCCCTCATGAGGGAGAGCTCGTGTACGTGCACCTCGCTAACATTCTGGTTTCCTCCAGCAGGTCCCTCCCGATGTCCTCTCTCCGCCGCCGGTTCCAGGCCCGCATCTCCCAATTCCTCGGTGCACTGCCGGCGGCAGCTCCCCTTGCCGGACCAGGGCGTCCATCTGTGGGAGGGATGAGAACAGATTGTGGTGTGTTCTGTGCACTGTGGCCTACCATTGTGGTCCTGACGCCCGGCTCCCGGGGGTGCTGCTGGTTCCTCCGCTACCACCACCTCCTCCACTACCTCCTCCTCGTGTACCTCCAGGGTGCCTTGAGCTGTAATGGGAATGTGGATCCGTCAGTTGGTCCCTGCTGCCTGGCTGTGGCTCCGGTCACTGTGGCTGGGGCTCGTTCCCCCCACTCCCTCCAGGCCCATCTTCCCTCCCCCCGGGCTCCGGTTGTGTTCCTACCTGGATCATCTTCCTCTGCTTCCTGGGAGGCATCCCGGGTTTCTGTCCATTCCGCATGCGCCTCCTGTCCCCGCAGCCCATCGCCCTGTGGGTTTTGTGGGCGCACGCAGAGGGTGCTGTGTGTGTGAGCGGTTTCCCGGGCCGCCGCCTCCTCCTGTGTGATGGGGCTGTCCCTTCTCACTTCCTGGCTGGCCTCGCCTGGGGCAGGGGACTCCCCCTGCTCCTGGGTGTCGTGAGTGCCCTTTGGCGAAGGCAACTATAGCCCCGTCCATGCAGAGGAACTGGTCCAGCTCATCCTGGAACTCCATTGTGCGCATGGCATGGCCGGACTTGAGATTGTTGTCCTTGATACGTCCTTGAAAGGATCTCAAGTCCTTTGCCTGCTGCGTGCACTGGGTGCAGTCCCTATTGTACCCCTGCCGCTGCATTTCCTGGGCGATGGCTTCATAGACCTGTCTGGTCTTGTAGCTGCGGCCCAGGTCATGCTAGACCTTTTCGGCTCCCCACACGCGTATGAAGTCCCTGGTCCCTGCCTCGACTGCTTGGGTCCCGCATGTGGGGAGCCTACCAGCTTCACGGCTTGAGGCCCGCCCAGTAGCTGTGGTGACAGTGGAGCTGGTCGTCTCCTGTGGGGAGGGTATTGCCGAGGGGTTAGCATCTGCCCCACTGCCCACCTGTGCACCCTTGTGGGGGGGTTCCCTCCCCCCACCCCCTGGGGGCCCCGGGCAGTTTACCTGATTGTTGCAGGGGCCCTTCTCGGCCATCTCCCCGGTGGTGTGTTGCTCCTCGGTTTGTGAGCTCTCCTGGGCGTGGGGGTGCAAACCTTTAGCTGCCCGCTGCCCGCCCTCGGCTCCCTCGGGTTGGTGTCCACTCCTGGTGTACAGGACCCCCCCTCCCCGGGTTCCTGGGGTGCCCTTGCTCTTACTTCACTGTCGCTGGCACTCCCTGCCCCGTGGCTGTGGTGGCGTGGGGTGCTGCGGGCGGCGCGGTGTGTCCCGGGCCCTGTGGCAGGACAGGTGTGCTCTGTTTAGCCATCCTTCCCACCTCCCCCGCCGATCCGTTGGGCCAGCCTCCCCTCCCCTGGGCGTCCCGGGGTCCCTCTGCTTACGCTGGCCCATCCCGCGCATGTAGCGGCGCTGGCTCCCTTCGACTTATCGGCGTCTTTCCATCCTGACATTCTGGGAGCCGGCGCGCCCGTCCTGTTTCAGCGTCTCCTCAGGTGGGCATGTCTGCATGGGGGGCCCCTGCGTGGCCTCTCTAGTCATCTCTCTGTGGTCTTGGCAGACCCATTCCCGTGGGTGTAGGTGTTGGGGTTTTTACACTATGGGTGGGTGTTGAACACCCATCTCCACCCACGGAGCATGCCGGCTCCTTCCTGGCTGCTCCGTGGGTGTCAGTGGGTGGTGGTTGGTTGGTCGTGAACGCGCACCCACCCACTCATGGACATTTACACAGGCACTCACACCCATCCGATGGGTGTTTATGGGTGTTCGTGGGTGGGTGCCGTCCATGTAAAAGTGGCCTATGTATCCTTGGCCCTTTTCACACGGACACTCTAACACTGATAAGATGGGTGTTACTTTTTATTATACATGTTTCAGGGCATTCACAGAGCACACCTGCAGCCCTGCAACATGTATAATAAAATGTAACACCCATTTTATCAGTGTTAGAGTGTCTGTGTGAAAAGGGCCCTTATCTCTTCCTTTGTTTACCCCACCCTTTGTCTCCCCGCTGCCCTTGTCTCTCTTACACTGCTTTTAAACGACGGCGCGCTGAAGCGCCTCCCAAACGCCGCATTAAAGGAAAGCCGCCGGAAGTGACATTCTCCCCGTTGCCGCCAGCGGCGGCAGCTGGAGATACGGGGCTTTGCAGCGGCACGTTCTTAAGACTTAAATTATTAGGCTTAAGAACGCGCCACTCCAAAGCCCCGTGTCTCCAGCCGCCACCGGCAACGGGGAGAACGCCACTTCCGGCGGCTTTCCTTTAATGCGGCGTTTGGGAGGCGCTTCAGCGCGCCCTCGTTTAAAAGCAGCCTCAGATTGTAAGCCCGCTAGGGCAGGATCCGTGTCTCTTTCTTACAATTGTAAGTGCCAGGTACATTGCTGGTGCCTTGTCCGTGGTCAACAAGGCCCCGATTATCCACGATTTGATCGTGGATGGGGCCGTGGACCTCGCATGCATCACGGAGACCTGGCTGGATGATCTGGCCGGTCCAACTTTGGCGGATCTGGTTCCAGCTGGGTATGCCGTGCAGCATCAGCCCCGCATGAGCGGCCGGGGAGGAGGCGTAGCTATTGTTTTTAGGGAAGACTGGCCTGTTAGGAGGTATCCAGTGCCGGAGATTGTGGGTGTAGAGGCTCTGCACGTGGTGATCGATTTGGCTGGGGGCAAGCTAGGGGTGCTGCTGGTGTACCGGGCCCCTTCATGCCCGGCGGCATCCCTTACCGCTCTAGCGGAGCTGGCCTCGGAGGTGGTGTTGGGCTCCCCCAGGACTTTGGTTCTGGGGGACTTCAACGTCCACGCCGATGCCGGCCTTGTTGGGGCGGAGCGGGAGTTCATGGCCGCCATGGCAACTATGAACTTGTCCCAGGAGGTGATCTGCCCGACCCACGTGGGGGGACATACCCTCGACCTGATCTTCGGCTCTGGCCTTGAGGCGGGGGGTCCGGTTGTGGGGGAGGTGACAGCGGTGCCCTTGTCGTGGACGGACCATTACCTCCTTCAGGCCGGTCTTTTAGCGCGCCCCCTCCAGAAGGGGAAGGGACCAGTTAGGATGGTCCGCCCTCGGAGGCTGATGGAACCCCAGCGGTTCCAGGAGGTCCTGAGGGAGCTTACCCTGGATGTGGACGGTCACTCTGTGGATGAGCTGGTCCGGCATTGGAACATCTTGCTGGAGGAGGCCATTGACAGGGTGGCTCCGAGGCGCCTTCTGCCTCGGTCTCGTCACCGCAGGACCCCTTGGTTTACTGAGGGGCTGCGGTGTATGAAGCGTGTGGGCAGGAGGCTAGAGCGACGCTGGCGTCGGACTCGGTCTGTCTCCGATCGTCTTCTCCATAGGGCCCATTTGCGGTCCTATGTGGAGGCTGTGAGGACGGCGAGGAAGGAATTCCTCGCCGTCCTCATAGCGTCTGCGAAGTCGCGTCCAGCGGAGCTGTTTCGGGTGGTGCGGGGGCTGGTTAGTCCGGCCTCCCTCCGCCTGGATGGGGACTTGTCCCGGGCCCGCTGTGAGGAGTTTGTCATCTACTTCGCAGACAAGATTGCTCGGATTCAGGCCGATTTCGACGCTGGGTTGATAGCAGTAGGGGAAGAGCGCGGGGGGGCGGAGGGTCCGTCTGGTCCATCTTTATGGGGTGAGTTTCAGGAAGTGACGCCGGCCGATGTGGTGGATGTCCTGGGGTCTGTGAGGGCCACGTGTTGTCAACTAGATCCATGCCCGTCCTGGTTAATAAAAGCTTCCGGGGAGACGTTGGGGACGGTGCTGGCGAGGGTGGTGAATGCGTCCCTTCGGCAGGGGAGGTTGTCGCCTTGCTTAAAAGAGGCTGTGGTGCGCCCCCTGCTGAAAAAACCATCGTTGGACGTAGACGCGCTCGCCAGCTACCGACCTGTCTCTAACCTTCCCTTTTTAGGGAAGGTTATTGAGCGGGCAGTGGCGCTCCAGCTCCAGGGTCATCTAGATAATATCGGGCTCCTTGACCCTTTTCAATCTGGGTTCCGCCCCGGCTATGGCACCGAGACGGCGTTGGTGGCCTTGGTGGACGACCTCCGCCGGGAGATGGATGCGGGATGTTCGACATTTCTCATCCTGCTCGATCTCTCGGCCGCTTTTGACACCGTGGACCATGGGCTGCTGTTGAGACGACTGCGTGACCGGGGGGGTCTGGACGGGACTGTTCTTGAATGGTTCCGTTCATTCCTCTCGGGGAGGAGCCAGCGGGTGGTGTTGGGGGAGGAAACATCGAGCCCCCGCGCCTTACCGTGTGGCGTTCCGCAGGGATCGATCTTGTCTCCATTATTATTTAACATCTATATGCAGCCCTTGGGGGAGGTCGTGAGAGGGTTCGGGGTGCGATGTCACCAGTATGCTGATGATACTCAGCTGTACCTCTCGTTTTCTACCGACCCAGACCCTGCTGTCTCGGTGCTATCCCAATGTTTGGAGGCCGTGGCGGATTGGATGCGGCGGAGCAGACTGAAGCTCAACCCAGATAAGACGGAGGTGATGGTGGTGGGGAGGGCGAAGGGGGTGGTGGCCCCCCTGGTTGGGGGGGTTTGCCCCCCTGTAGCTCAGCAGGTCCGGAGTCTGGGGGTCATATTGGACGCAGACCTGCGGCTGGAGCGGCAGGTGGAGGCAGTCGCTAAGGCTGCCTTCCGCCAGCTTTATCTGGTACGTAGGCTGCGTCCGTATGTCTCTGGCCCGGACCTGGCCTCCCTCATCCATGCCTTCGTCACCTCGCGGCTCGACTACTGTAACGCGCTCTACGTGGGGCTTCCCTTGTTCTTGGCCCGGAGGCTGCAGCTGGTGCAGAATGCGGCGGCCCGTCTTCTTACGGGGACGGGTCGCCGGGAGCACATTACACCGGTGCTCCGAGCGCTGCACTGGCTGCCGATAGTGTGCCGGGCCAAGTTCAAGGTCCTAGTAATGATCTATAAAGCCCTATACGGCCTTGGCCCCTCTTACCTTAGGGACCGCCTCGCCCTTCGCGCCCCGGAACGACTCCTGCGGTCTGCCGGGGGTGCCCTCCTGGAGGTCCCCCGTGTTAAGCGGGGGGCCACGATGGAGCGGGCATTCTCGGTGGTAGGGCCGCGGCTGTGGAACTCCCTTCCGGAGGAAGCTCGCCTGGCCCCAAGCCTTTTGACATTTCGGCGGAACTGTAAGACCTGGCTGTTTGCCCAGGCCTTTGGGAGGGAGGGGGGGGGGATTTTTAATCCCCCACCTGTATATTTATTTTTATACCACCAGCTTTATTGATATGTTTTATGATTGTATTTTAAATGTTTTTAAATGTTTTTTATTGTTGTTAACCGCCCCGAGCTGCTGTGCAGGATGGGGCGGTATAGAAATCTAATAAATGAAATGAATGAATGAATGAAATATAAATGCTTATTCATAATAATAATAATAATAACAATAATAATAATAATAATATGTTTTATATGCTGTTTTATGTGTGTATAAGCTGCCTAGAACCATTCGAGAAGGGCAGGGTAAAAAATTGGAGGATTAATTAATTCAGCACCATCATTTGAGGTACCACAGGCTGCTCTGCCTCATGCCCTCAGCAAAACTATTGAGATGGTTGCTATGGGTTTCTGGGAATTGCCAGGGGCAACTGGGGGGTGGGGTGGGAGCAGTTTCTAAGGATTGCCTGAGGTTGCTAAGGAGCCCCTAGATACCCGCCTTAGCAACAACTGCCCTTAGCACCCTACTGGTTTTTAGAGAATTGGTAGGGATAGTTGCTAAGGAGAGGTGTCTAAGAAAGGGCAGGGGAGTGTAACTGCATAAAGGGTTACTCTAGAGATGGAGTTGTTGCTAGAGGGTAGGGATTCCTGAGGCAGTTGCCAGGAGAGAGAGGAGTTGTTAGGGTCATTCTTAAGGTAGTTGCTAGAGGTGGGGGGTCATTGTTAGTGGGTGGGTTCCTAGGGGTGGTTGCTATGAGAATTGTTGACAGGTAAAAGGGTTCCTACATGAGTTGCTAGGGGTGGGTGTTGCTGGTAGGTTGCTAAAAGAGAGGTTGCTAGGTGAGTTGCTGAGGAGATGGTTGCTAGGGAAGGAAGGAGGCCAAGGGTGGGATTGCTAGGTAAGTTACTGGGGAGATGGTTGCTAGGGGAAATTGCTAGGTGAAGTTGCTAAGGAGAGAGGCTCCTATGAGTGATTGGTACAAAGAAGGTGTTGTTAGGGGAGACTGCTAGGTGTGGGAGTTGCTAGGGAAGGTTGCTAAGGGGAGAGGTTGCTCAGGTGGTTGCTATGGGAGAAGCATTGCTAGGTGAGATGCTGGGCAGGTGGTTGTTAGGAGAGGTTGCTAGGGGCAGGGCTTGCCACACAGATTGCTGGAGGGGGTGGGGCTAGAGGCTACCCCAGCTCTGCAGCTGGGGGGGGGGGGGGAGTTTGACTGGGAAGAGCCCTGCAGAGATTGTGAAGCATCAATGAGCAGCCAGCAGGACAATTCTGTGGTTCATGTACAAGCCAAAGAGGCAGACAGCACATGGGAGTGCAGGATCCCACCCTAAATTTGCCTGGCACTGAGATGCAACCACCTCTGGGGTTGGGGCAGCTATTTATACAGCGATCCCTCACTGGGCACTGAAACACACCTGCCTCTGGATGGAGGCGGCTCTTACAGGGCCGTCCTTACCATAGGACAACAGCGCCTCTTTTCCCCACAGTGGCCGCTGTTTTCACCAGGGTAGGGTGTGGGGGCCCCAGCAGGGCCACAAACATGACTACCTTTAGAGCTCTGTGGAGAGTGCCCCCAAGGGGCTGGGACCAGAGGGAGGTTCCACCAGGGCCCTTGCATTTTATCTTCACACGACCTGGCAAATTCTAAGTTATACAGGAATCCCTCACCTGGCACTGAGATGCAGCTGCCTCTGGGGTGGGGGCAGCTGTTTATACAGGGATCCCTCTCCTGGGGCTGAGATGCAGCTGCCTCTGGGGTGGGGGCAGCTGTTTATACAGGGATCCCTCTCCCAGTGCTGAGATGCAGCTGCCTCTGGGGTTGGAGTAGCTGTTTATGCAGGGATCTTTCTGGTGCTGAGATGCAGGAGGCAGATGATACACAGAAAGATGAAAGTCAGGGATGGATCCAAAAGAGATGGAGGGGTGGAGAGAGGCTAGTGGTTTGATCCGGGCAGACGTGCCTTAACGGGATTATTTTGACAGGGATCGAGGGATTTTACAGATGGGGGACAGGTAGAACAGGAAAGAGAAAAGGGACAGGTAATCAGGGAAGTGGGGATAGAGAAAATGAAGCCATAAAGAGACAGAGGGAAGGCTTGGATAAAAAGGGAGACTGGGATAAAGGAAAAAGCAGAGGTGGAGAGAGCTAGAGGAAAAGCAGAGATTATCAGCGGAGGGAGGGGTAGAAAAAATGGACAGATAAAGGAGTAGAGCTGGAAGAAATGTAAGGATAAAAGACTAGAGGAAGGGAGCAAAGCCAGTGTATGTGTGGAGGGGGTGGGGGTGGAATATAGGAGGATGCTCCAGGATGAAGTGATAGGGTAAATGGAGAGCTAAGGAGAGAGGCAGGCGAAATACGCCAAGAGAGGGGGGGATTACAGAAGGAGGAATAGAGCAATAAAGAGAAGGCTGTGGGGAGTGAAGAAGGGGTAGGGAAAGCAGAGAGACGGAGGAGTGGGGCCTTGGAAAGGGGGAACGAAGCAGCGGCGGAGTACAAAGAGGTGAGCTGAATGGGGTAGTAAATGGATGAGTAGCACAAGAGAGGAGAACCTGAAGGAGGGTAAGGGGTAACCAGCAATCCGATCGAACGGGGAAGGGGGAGGAGAGGCAGCATACCAGATACAGGAAGGGAGGAATGGGGAAATAAAGGTGTGAGGGAGAAACAGAACATCAGATAAAAAGGGGAGGAATGGGATAAACAGGCCAGTGGGTCAGCATAGAAAGGGGTGAATGGGAAAATAACCGAGCATAAGGAGTTAACGGAGCAGCAGATGAACAGAGAAAGGAGTGAAGGAGAAAGTTAAAAAGTGTGAGGGATAAAGAGGCCGGCAGCGAGTGGAAAGAAGGAAATGAGAACAAGGATGAGGTCTAAGGAAGGTGGCAGCGGGCCCAGAAAGGAGTGAAGGAGAAAGTAAACGAGTGGGGGGGGATAAAGAGGCCGGCAGCGAGTGCCAAAGAATCTAAGCGAGTGTGCTGGGTGCAGAGGCCTGGACGTGCCCCCCATGGCCATGCCTGCTGAGATACCAGCCTGGGGGGTGTGCAGCCTGCTCTCGCCGCTGCTATGGGATCCCCCATCGTGGCGCCCACGTCCTGAACCCACCCTGGTGCTGCTGGGCTCCCTGGTGCTGCTCTTCGTCTGGTACTGCTACCGCGTGGGTACCAGTGCCCCCCAGCGCCAGCAGGGGGCCCCCCTGGAGGAGCGGCACCCCCCAGCAGGGGGTGGGCAGCTCTACCGGAGCCTGCGGGACTATGCCAAGCGCTACTCGTGGGCTGGCATGAGCCGGCTGCACAAGGGCATCCGGGAGCAGGCCCGGTACCAGATGGTGGAACGCCCTGCCATCCAGAAACCCAGCTCCTTCTACCTGCCAGACCTGCCGTCCTCCCCGTACTTCCCCCGAGAGTCTCAGCGCCACGACGTCGAGCTGCTAGAGCTCAGCTTCCCCGCCATCCTGCGGGAGTTTGATGCCATTGCCTGGGACTATGCTGGCCCCGCGCCCCGGAGCTGGATGGTGAACAGCATATCCGGCTGGCACAGCTACTACCTCTACCGGCAAGGGGAGTGTGTGCCATCAAACTGCCGGGCCTGCCCGTGGACCTATCGGGCCCTCAGCGCCCTACGCACCTTTGTCAGCGCCAACCGCTTTGGCAATGCCTGCTTCAGCGTGCTCCAGCCAGGCACGGTGCTGCCCGGGAGCTACGGGCCTACCAACACCAGGGTGCGATGCCATCTAGGTGAGCCAGAGCGTCAGGGGCACTGCTGTGGGAAAGCTTGCACTGCTGGGAAGAGGTTCACGGTGCCAGGGGGCACTGATGTGGGAGGGACACGATACCAAGAGGCCGCTGTTGTGAGGAAGCTTACAGTACCAGGGCGGCACTGCTATTGGGAAGCTCACAGCATCAGCGGAGGCACTACTGCAGGGAAACTTGCTGGGTGGGGGGGGTCCTACTGT
>QEPC01000157.1:405484-431277 GCA_003113815.1 Sphenodon punctatus | reverse complement strand
CCCCTCCCAGAGAACCCAGGAGTCCTGGCTTCCAACCACCCCCCTCCCAGAGAACCCAGGAGTCCTGGCTTCCAACCACCCCCCATCCCAAATAATCCAGGAGTCCTGGCTTCCCTCCCCTCACTTGGGTGTAACGATGCCCATGTTTCTCCAGTACAAATCACCAGCAAGGAAGAGAAGGAGGAGGCTGGTATCTTGCTGATAGAGAAGAAGAAAAGAGGCCCCAAGAGGAAGGTGAGTCAAGGGGTGAGAGTTGGGCTAGGGCGGGGCAGGATGGGCAGGGGGAGAGGCAATGGGGTGAGGGGGACGTGGGTAGGCTGAGGGTGGGGTGGGGCAAGGGGGAGGAGCTTGGGGCAACGGGGGATGGTGTGAGGGGTGATAAGTGACCGTGGGTGTGGTTTATTGGGCACTATTAGGGGTCAGGCGGGGACAGTAGAAGGGCTGGGGGCAGTGGACATGGTGGGGTCCCCACTTGCTTCCCCATCTCTGCTTTTCTCAGGGCCCCGCCAGCCATGAAAACCAGGCTCCCCCCGAGTGGCAGTTGGCGGTGCGCCCCGATCTGCTGGCCCAGAGCCTCAAGAACATCCTGGCGCTGCTGAACGATGGCTCTGCCAAGGAGCTCACCGCGCTGCACCGCATTGGCCGCAAGAAAGCCCAGCTCATCGTTGCCTGGAGAGAGCTGCATGGGCCCTTCGGCAAGGTGGGGGCAACTGCCTTGGGTGCAGCTCAGCAGCCATCTGCAACAGTATCTCGTGCCTGTTGCTGAGATGCAGCTGCATCTGGGGGGGAGCAACTTACAACAGAACCTCTTTCTTTTTCTTCCCAGGTTGAGGAGCTCCAGAACGTCGAGGGTATTTCAGCCAAACAGGTGGCATCTTTTATATCGGTGAGAAGGGGTCAACAAGCTTGTATCCACCTCCCGAATGGCCAGGGGGCAGGGATATCCGAGGCGGGGATTACGAGGGTCATGGATCCCTGCAGATCCTCACCTGCCCAGACCTGGGATTCTGATACCAGGATGAGCTCCAGCGTGGAGCCCCCCAGGGCTCAGACTCGTTCTGCCCGCAGGCACAGATCCTGGGGGCAAGCAGCAGGGCAGTCTAGGGCCAGGCTCCCCAGGGCCGTGCATCTGTGGGAAGCCTGCTTCCCTGGGCTGCCTGGGGACAGCGACAGGCCCATATCTCCCCTCTCTGTGTGGCACTTCCCTTGCTGGGCAAAGCCCATGGGGTGGGGGGGTCTGACCACAGAACCATCCCTTTGGGGCAGCAGGCACAGAATGAGCGAGCACCTTCTCCCTGGGCACCTACCCCCAGGGCGATAACACAGATCAACCAGGGTGTCGGTCTAAACAAACTAACTACTAAGAGAAGGGTAGCTAGTAGTAGGCCAGGGGAAGACGCAGGGAAGGTTAGCTAGTAGTCAGAGGCCAGGGGAAGACGCAGGGAAGGTTAGCTAGTAGTAGGCCAGGGGAAGACGCAGGGAAGGGTAGCTAGTAGTAGGCCAGGGGAAGACGCAGGGAAGGGTAGCGAGTAGTCAGAGGCCAGGGGAAGACGCAGGGAATCACAAAGCAGAACCACCTACAACAGTCAGGATCTCGGTGGATGATGCCTTCTCGGTGCCCCCCAGCTGAACTGGGGAAGGGTCCCTTCTGAGGCTGAACCAGCTCTCTCAAGCTGCCCAAACTCCCACCTCACTTCAGATGGCCCCCCATCGCAGGCCACGTCTGCCCTCTGAGCATGCCCAGAATGTCTCAATAGCAGGCCTTTCAACACCTATACCAAATTAGTCCTGTGTTCTTCCAGGACGGCTGTGGGTGAGGCTGGTCAGAACCAGCTCCAAGTGACATCAGAAAGAGCTAGGAGTGGTGTTTCCCCCCCCCCCCCCGCATTAGCCAGCCAGATTGGCTTTGCACACTTGTACGAAGTGTCACTTTCATCACAGCACACAGCAAGGTGGAAAAGGTCACGTCAGAGACAGGATGCTGGGGTGGATGGACCATGGGTCTGAACCAGTCTGGCACTTCTTCTGGGCAGGGTAGGGATTGGTGGGTTGACCGCCCCCATCTCCCCTCCCTTTTCCATTCTAGATTTCAAGCCCCTCTGGGCAGGCACCTGCCTGTAGTCATGACTGTGCATTGCCAGGTGCATTGGTGATCCTATGGCAATAATCATCATCTGTTGCGGCCTCCCTATTATAACGGAATATTTTGGAGTGAAGCCATTTTTCTTCTAAATTTGAGGGTGGGGAGGGTGTCAAATTTTGAAATGGAGTCATTTTGAAATTAAAACATTTTAAATCTTGGACATTAATTTTCCAAATTTGGAGCAAGTCCAACATTAAATTGGCAATTCTTAGGGTTATTTTTAAAAAATGGTCTTTTGAAATCTGGGAAGCTGGACACTTCTTGGAAATTAGCATTTTGAAACAGTGGGAAATATAAGTTTGTATTTTGGCATTTTGCATCCTTCAAAAAAGCAGGGCAGGTTTTTTTTCTTTTTAACCCTGGAGAAATTTACTTTTTAAAAAATCATTCTATACATTTTAAAAAATTGCATTTTGAACAACTGATCTAGTTTTTTTTAAAAAAATTGGCACTTTGGCAAATGGTTGTTTCTTGAACAAATTGGCATTTTTAAAACTGAAAACATTTTTTGAAGCTGACCGTTTTAAAATAGACATTTGTACTATTTTTTTTTTAAACCTGGGGAATTCTGGCCATTTGAACATAGGAGAATTGGTTATTTCTTAAAATTGGATATTCTGAGACCTAGCAATTGAGACTATGAATGAAAAATTTAGGCATCTTAAAAATTGGAAAAGGGGGTGTGCTGAGAATGGCAAAATTCCAGTGTGGTTTTTTTTAAAAACATAAATGGAAAGCAGCGAGCTTTGAAAACTCTTCAAAGCTGGCATGTATTTCTAGGGGAATGGTCCCAACATCTATCTCTTTTGGGGTCTGACATGAAAAACCTCTCCTGGCTCTTGTATCCCAGCATGGCAGGGGATGGAGCCCTACAGACGCCCAGGGGCCACAAGGGGGATATTGTGGGAGTGGGGCCGGGATTATAGCATGGGAGCATGAATCATGAGGGGAGGTAGGGGATAGACAGGCTCATCCTGGAGCATTATGGGAATTTGTCCCGGCTTGAGCAAGGATTATAGGATGGCGAGTGAATCGCTTATTTCTCCTAACACCCCACCCCCCTTTTTTTTTATTCCCTCCTCAGGCAAATATTCTTATTGGCATTGGAAGCCTGCAGTGACTCGCCTACCTCTTCCCTTCCCTTGCTCCCCAAATATATAGTGGGAAGATTTCCCCGCAGAGCCTGTAGCATGGGGAAGGCTAGACTTCCCAAACCTAGGCAGCTACTTAGGGTGGTCTAGCACTTGCCAGGTCTCCTCCGAGATGCTCCCCACGCCAAGTCTCCCCCCTCCTCAGGAGACGCATCATGCAGCTCCCACACGTACAAAAGCCCCCCGGAGCCCTGCAGCCATTCTCCTTGCCTATGGACATGCATTCAACCACCCCACCCGCCCCCCAGCCTCTCACCTACATGTGAGATGCCTAATGCCCACTCTTTCCCATAGGAAACATGAAACCCAACCGTGTGTGTGTGATGTAAATATCAATAAAGTTTTATAGGAGTGACTCTCCAGGTGTGCCAGTGTGGTGTAGTGGATAAAGTGCTTGACTTGGACCTTGGAATGTAGGGTTCAAATCCTGCTTTAGCCATGAATTCGCTGGGAGGCCTTGGGCAAGTCACAGGCTCTTGGCCTCAGTTCCCCATCTGTAAAAAACAGGAATGTGTGTGTCTGTCTCTTCCTCTGTCTCACATCCTTGTTCATTTTAGTGTAAGTCTACTGGGGCAGGGACCTGTCTCCAAAATCTGTGACTGTAAAGTGTTGCATATGCCTATAAAAATGATTAGGAGAAGTGAATCTGTTTGTTACTAGTCTGTCTCCCAGAGAGCACAGGAGTGCTGGCTTGCTGTCCCTGCCAGAGTCTCTCCACTACCAACACTATTGCCCCCTCGGTGTTTCTTGCCATTAGTGGGCATCCCAGATGCAACTTCTTCATTGTCTGCCCTTTTCTTGAGCATCTATGTACGACACCAGCGTAGCTAGCATAGAGGCAGGGGCAGACTCCCTGGTGCAGCTGCTGTCTCCCCTAGCCCCTGCTCACATTTCCTCTGCTACCCCCTCCTCCCGGCTGGCCTGCACCTTCCTTGGGTTGTGCTGCTGTCCCGAGGGGGCTTTTGTTTAGGGCTGTTGCTGCACTGTCGCGCCTCAACCAGCCTGTCTGCTCCTCTCCCTCAGGGCAGCCTCGGTACGCTTAGCAAGGGCTGCCTCCCTGGCTGCTGAGCCGTGGTTGGGGAACTCTGGGCAGTGGAGTTTGAGCCAGGAAGGAAGGAGAGCTGCCTAACCATCCCACTCTGCTGGAGATTCGGAGAATGTGCTGGGCCCAGCCCCTCCACTGAGCGGTTCCAGTTAGTGATTCTGCTGTGCACTGTGCCCTGCACCGTTTCATGAAAGCTCCTTTACCCTCCAGCTCCTACGGTCTGGGCTCCGCATCTCTGAAAGGCTGGCTGTCCTTCCATGCTCCGTTGCAGCCCCCGTGATCAGCTGGGAATGCCTTCCGATGGGCGTTTGTATGTAAGCCTTGTTCGGGCAACATGGACTTGTAGGGGGACATTCACGGTTTGCTGCCCTAGTGTTCTGGAACTTCCTTCCCCTGGAGTTTGATTCAACTCAAGCCTGAGCGTATTCCGGAGATGGTGGAAGACTTTTTTGTTTGAAAAAGCATTAGATGGGTGGGTATTTTTTTGGTGGGGTTGGGTTTGGGAAATTGGGGAAATGGTATTTGAGTAGTTTGAAGGTTTTTAGGCTGGGTTTTTTATACAACTTTTATATATTCTTATTGCCTGTGAGTCACTCTGAGCCTTTAGGAAAGGCAGCATATAAATTTAGATCAATCAATAAATACAACTCAGCGACTCCAAACCTCTCCACACCAGCCCCGTAGCACCAGCTGCTCTAGTGTCTTAGTCTCCTAGCACCAGCCAGTTCCCCATGTTCTATGCGGGATGTGCGCTTTGCACAGGCGGGATGTGCGCTTTGCACAGGCGGGATGTGCGCTCTGCACAGGCGGGATGTGCGCTCTGCACATCCCGCATAGTACATGGGGAACTCTATGAGACTAAGACTGCCTCCTGGTCTACGCTAAGGGGGTAGGTCAGTGCTGGATTGGCTGCTGCTACTCCCCTCCCTACTCAAGCTGCTGACTGGGAGAAGAAGGTGAGCAAACTACTCCCACCCCTTTGTTGCTGCACTGGTGCTGGGGACAGGGTGTGTGTTTATGGTGGGGCTACTGCCTGCATCAACCCATGGGGGTGGCAGCTGGTGGTTGGCCAAGATTGTTTATGAATTTATTGGTAGGTCAATTCAACTCTACCCTTCACTGCATTACAGAAGAGAAAAAAACAATCCACTTTTCAGACTCTTCCATTCCCTAGAGTACAAGAAGTGCAATCTACACCCGAGCCTGATATTACTGATAGAACACTTATTTTCACAGAAGGTACACAAAGTATGAACTATGACCTCGTACAGCAAGATCCCTCCGGTATCCCCTATCCCATTGCTACAACTAGTCTTCTGTTGAGCAGTCGGTGCATAGTCTGCCAGCCCATACACCTGTACGTTTGTAAGTTCTGTGCTGGTAGAGCAGCAGGCTTCTTGTCCTCCGGGGACCATCCTTAACACAATTCAAGATCTGGGGCTGTGGAAAATTAGCATCTGTCAGGAGGTGAAGAGCCTGGTGCCCTTTCCACGCAGCTTGTGTGTGTGAAAACATATACACACCGTCCTTTGGTGCCTGTATCTGCTACACCTCATCTCGGCTGCCTGGGGGGCTGCCAGGTCCAGTTCAAGTGATCCTAAGTGCACAAGCTCCCTTTGGTGGGTGCTGGAAAGCAGGAGAAGCTCCCCACCCAGGCAGAGCATCAATGAGGGCTGTATTTGGTACTAAGCTTGGTTCTGCAATAAGGAACTAATTCTTGCTCCCTGCAGCTTCTTACTGAAACCTGGATTCCGCCTGTGGTGCTGTTATTCCTGCTGTTCTGCCTTGTGGCCTTACCCTTTACCTACTTGCCCTGTGCTGAAGACTGTAATTATGGTGTTGGCCTACGCCTAGCTAGATCCAGCAACTTGCGGCTCCTTCCGCTCTCCTCTTACCTTTGAGATTCACCCCATCTGCCTCTATATCCCTGTGTAGCTGCCATCTACCTCCCACACTCCTTCCTCTCTCTCTTTTGACACCTGGCTTAATTTCTTCCTCTCTGCTGATATTCCCACCCATTCTTGGAGGCTTCTATATCCATATTGACATCCCCTCTGTTGGGGAGAGATGACTTATAGCCTGGGCTATAGCACAGTACATTTGCATTGTATATAGTGCCTTATAGCACAAGCCTATAGGCCCACTGAAGTGGTCAGCATGAATTATAGTAAGTACATTTTTTTTATTGTCAGCCACATAGCCATAACAAATAACAAACAACATACAGAAATAGCCATGTACCCATGCAGTCATCATTTTGACAGTCTCAGAAGGAGCTATAAGAGATACGGTAGATGGCATATATCTTAGTGCGGATAACTTAATGACCCCAATCCTTTTTCCCATTGGAAGTTAAATGTGGGCTAATGGTCTACTCTAGGAAAGGCCTTTAAACGAGTTTGGATTGATCTGGCAGCAAAAAATTGCGACCTGCATAGATCTTCCAGAATTAGAATCATTTAACAGGTAAAGCGGCTGCTGCTGCATCACTAGATTGTGTAGATTTTTGAGATTATACAGATTTTTGAGACTTTAGCAATCTAGTGTAGATTTTTGAGATTATACAAAGAAGACTAATAGGCTTGTAGTTCGCTGGATTCTTCCTATCTCCCTTTTTATAAATTGGCACGACGATACTGGTCTTCCATATCTCAAGGATTGCCATAGTCTCATTTATCAGAGAGAATAGGTGCGACAGAGCGGCAATCCACCAGTGCGGAATTTTTTTAAATTCCCCCCCTATATGGTCCGCTCTTGCTGCTTTCCCTCTTTTCAACATCCTAATCGCTTCTATCGCTTCTTCCGGTGCAATCTTATCCCATTCCGGTAAGTCTGTGACAGGTATGTCAGTGGAGTATTCTACCCTATAAGCACTAAAAATTTCTGTAGTGTCTTGTCCAAACTGAGGCAGGAATCTTTATTTCTCTGTATATCGGTCCCTTATGTGTCTTACTTACCAAGCTCCAAAACTCCAGCATGTCTTTCTTTGTAATAATATCTAACATCTTGCCCATTGTAACTCAGCATGCAGAAGCCTTTTCTTTGGAGTAAGAAGTTTATATTCCTTAAAGTCCTATAATTCATCACATTATTTATATTACTACAAGTATGGAGTTTGCGCGCTGCCTTCCTCAATATATCTCTTGCTAATCTACAATCATCGTCCCACCAACCAACGTACTTTGCGTGAACAGGAGTGTCGTTCTTCAGGACAAAAGTAAGAAGATCGGTCACCTCATCCATGAACCTGGACCACAAGGCGGTAGCCTGTGTCACATCCATGGTAGCTCTTATCTGAGTACATCTTTCCGTACCCTCCGGTCTCCCCAAAAGGGCACACACCTTAACTTCCACCTCTTTAGACCATCGTGCCGAACGTCCGCATACTTCAGATCCTGTATGCAGTTGGCATTGTCACGTCTCTACTTTATCATTTGTTTTAACTATAAAAATCAGAGGAAAATGATCACTCAAAAAGAAATCCTCTACCACAAAGGGTCGCAGACAGCACTCAGAGACCAGAAGGTAGTGGACAACACTATCCCCGCCCGTTCCAGTATATGTCCGTCTGCCCGGCCTATCTCCCTCGCTGTTTCCATTATATATTTTCAGGGCTAAGACCAAGACTAGTCTATACAAGGCGCACCCCGCCTGATTGATCTTGTGATCATTGGACATTCTGCCCAGGCTGAGCATGCGATCGGTTGCTTCCAGAGCAAGAGCCCAGAGGGTCGGCTTCTGCCGAAGATCCGATCCTAGGATGCAGATCCCCCCGGGTGCCTCCCCTGGAGAAGCACAATCAGCTCCTTCAGCGATGGCCCGAAGCTGGGTGCTTGGTTTGCTGACGGGCTGAATCAGTATCCTTGGGGGGTTTAGCTTCTCCCCAGCCAATCGGAGGCCGAGAGTGTTATTTCCTTCACTAACAATTTGCTTGCTCAGTCTCCTTGCCTTTTTTTTTAATGCGGCCTCTGATTATTCCCGGCCCGTTGTCTCTGTCTGGGCCAGCGGCAGCGGCGCCGCCTAAACCCCGCCACCCCGGGGCTCGTCGCGAGGCCCCGACACCATGCAACGCGTGCCAGACTGAAAGGGGGGGAGCAAAGCTGATTGCGCATGCGCCCGCATTTGCCGCCTCTTCCTTTGCGCATGCGCCGGCATTTTCCTCCTCCCTGCCCCCGAGGCGCAGCTGCAGCAGCGAGGCGAGCAGCCCGGGCGGCGGAGACTGACGCGGGGCGGGAGCGACGAGCGAAAGAGAGGCGCGCGCCCCCCTCCCGGGGAAATAGTGCCCCGGTGCCGGTACCGTCACTCCCGGACTGGAAGCCGGGCTCGGGGCCCGAGCGGAGACGGCAGGAGAAGCCGCCGGGCCCTGCAGCTGCCTCCCCCGGCCCGTCAGCGCAGCCGCCGCGCGGAGCTCGGGCTAGCCGGGCTAGCCGGCCGGCCCCGGCGGGGAGTCCAGCACCCGGCCCGGTCGGGGCTCGCGGGGCGGGAACGGAGCCGGAATCAAGTAAGTTTGTTTAATAATCGGCAGCTGCGCCGCCCCCCCCGCCCCAATCCATCCATGGCTCCGGCCCGGCCCGGCCCTCAGCCGCCTCTGCCTGCCCGGAGCGGGGGCGCCCGGGCCCCGGGCTGGGCGATGAGGCGGCTTGTTTACAAACCGCGCCGCCCCCACGTGCCGAGCAGCCGCTTGTTGCCTTGTCAGGAAGGGGCTTCGAGATGGCGCCGCACGGTCTCCCCGCGGGGTTCGCTGCGCGCGCACCCCGTTCGGATCCTAGCCCGCGTGACGGTCTCGCGCCCCTCTAGTATATTATTATTATTATTATTATTAACAAGCATTTATATAGCACCAGCAGTGTACCTGGCACTTTACAAAGTAATAAAATAGACAGGGTCCCTGCCCCTAGGGCTTACAATCTGAGAGACAGGAGCTGGGGGAGAGACCTAGGAAGGGGAAGAGAGGGAGAGACAAGGGGTCTAACATTCATGAAGATGCGAGGTCTCAAGTGCATGTACTTGGCTTGGTTACGATGAGAATGACAGCAGGCAGGTCCATGTGGCAAGGATAAGGGTAAACAGACCGTAGGTATAGGAATAGTGGCTCAGCAGGATAAAGAGTCAGACAGAGCAGAGCGAAAGAAGTGAGTTTTAAGGAGTATAAACACACACACACACACACCCATGTCAGTTCTGTCCGACCCTGTCTAGGAATAGCAGATAATTCCGGGCGCTGGGAGACTGTTCTGTGCTGTCTCGAAGAACCTTCTTTACAAGGCAGCGACCTTCTGTTCTTCTTCGAGTGGCTCCTCGCAGGCCCTTTGTACACAGCTCTGCCGGGGGTGGGGTGGGTGTGTGTGTGTGTGTGTGGGGGTCTCTGTGGGCACACACACCGGGGCATGAGCGGGGCATGCACACAGCTGCACACGCATCCCCACTCAACCACACCCACGGAGCGACCGCCGTTCCCCCTGGCGGCTCCGTGCGTGGGGACCAGGGGGAGATTGGTTTGTGTTCTCAAATTGTGGGATTTGGGGGGAGGAATGTGGCCTGCGCGTGTGTTCCGACTAAATCTCAGCGGCGCTGCCTCGCCTCAGCTATGGGGGGGTGACGACTAGGAGCTTGTGCCTGCTTGGTTCCGTGATCAGCTGTTGGTTGGGCGCAGCTGCCTGCCAAACAGCCGCGCTGGCGGGGGGGGGGGGTGGCGGCGGACGACGTCGGTGCAGGCAGCGGCCGGAGCGCCGGATTGTTTGTCAGGGGACCCAGGGCCCATCCGCAGGGCAGCAAAGATGCCCCTGCGTGTGGCTGGCTGGCTGCAGCAGCCTGGAGGAGACAGGGCTGGAATGACTGCGGTCAGTCTCTGGTACCCTAGTGATGCACGCCAAGGCCCGGCCTGTAATCCCTCTGCCTGAATGGCTGATACAGCACTGCAGCCCCTGAGATGATTTTCTTATTCGGCCACTTCTTAATCCGCTTCTTTCTGGTAAAGTCGAGTGTAGCAGTATCTGTGCTACTGTTGTTCCTTTGCTACTGTTACTTTTATCTGTGCTGCTTCGACAGGTTTGGGGTGGGTGCAGCTTGCATCTCAATCTCTCCCCTTTTTACCTGGGAGTGAGAGAGCACCAGGACTCAGGCTCACCCCATTCTGCAGCTAGAGGGGATGTGGGCATTGAAAGAAGAAGGGGCTGAGCTAAAGGGATCTGAGAGAGAGGCCGATCTTCAAGGTGGGACTACGATAGAACAGGCACAGGCTGTTTCATTTTAAGGTCTGCCTGCCCCTCTTCAGGCAGCGTTCAAGCACTTGAAAAGGAAGGCAGGCTAGAGCCATGCACTCCGGTGCTGACATCAAGGATTAAGTAGTGACAGGTGGTGCAAATCACACCTGACACAGAAACTCTCGCACTAGAGGCCCTTCACACCAGGGACGGGGAACCTTTTCCTTCCCACGGCCACGTTCGCTTTGGAGATTAGTACAAGCTCTGTGGGCCAGGTAGGAACTGGGGGCAGAGTGATCGAGGGGTGTGCTTAGTATAGGGGAAGGGCCCGGTCATGGATTCATCCCCTGTCCTTGAGTACATGCCCCCATCTATGATCCCTTCCCTAGCTGAGAGCAAAGGCTTAGCTTGCAGATACGAATGGATCCAGGGACCAAATCCAAGAACTATAAAGGGGCCAAATAAATCTGTGGGCTAGATTTGACCCTTGTGACATGGATTTCCCATCTCTGCTTTACACCAAAGGCTGCAGATCTGCCACTGCATTGCTATGGATCCAACCTCTCTTAAGTAGCTGAGTATACGTTTTCGTTACCCTGTAATTTTATTTAATAAATAAAATTTTATTTAATAAGTACATTTGTTGACCGTTTTATGCAATAAGGACACTGAGGTGAGGAAAGAGGGGACGGAGAGGGGAGTCTATGGTGATGGGTGGGGGGGCAAAGTCCATTTCTTGTCTCTGGGTCCATTCCAACCTAGCTACGCCCCTGCACACGCCCATCCACCAGGTCCTCCTCTGGCTCCCACCCTCGCCTGCTCATGTCTCCCCTGCTCCTCAAAACGTATCTGCCCCTTCTCCCTTGTCTCAAACTCCCTCCCTGAATACATTTGTTCTGCTATCTCCCTCGCAACCTTCAAATCCCTCCTGAAAACCTACCTACATGAGGATTTCCCTAGCTTCCTTCCTGATTTTCTTAGGGTTCCCCTTCTTCCCTGTAACTAAGCTATCCCTGCCTTGTAATTGGATGCTATCTGCTCTGGTTTCTGTTCCCTAATTGGATATGGATGGTGGTGCTTTGCTGGTGTCTGCCTCCCTGGGCAGCCAACTAAGGTGGTGCCACAAAGGCATCTATCTGCTCAGTGGAGGCCATATTGTCTGCTCCCTCGTTGGTTAATGGGGAAGGCCATGGTGTTCCTTCACTCCTCATTAGTCAGGTGAAGCTAAACCACATTGACATGCATGATCCCCTCATTGCCCAGTGGAAGGAAGAACATGGTGGCTGTGGTCTCATTGAGGGAGAGCTATTTTGGTCCCTGTCGATCTCCACGTTGGCCAATAAGGGAAGGACCTTATTGGTATCTTCATGGGAGACCATGTTGGCATCTGTTGCCTCATTGACAAGTTGGAAGGCCATGTGGGGGAGTGGCCAGGTTAGTGTCTCTAGGATGACCTGGTTTTTTGAGGGGTTTGTCCATTCCCTAAGCATTTTTGTCCGATATTTTCCATATGCTGCTGGTGCTGCCACTTTCACCCCCCACCCCCTTGGAAGTAATGATCTCATGACTTCTGGGCGGGAACAGCGGACTCGGAGGCGAGTGAGGGTTGGGAAGGGATCCTGGAGCTGCGGTTATTGCACTGTCTGCAGCCCAGCTTCTAAGTTTCAACAGCTACTTCTCCCCTGCCACCCAAGGAAGGGCTGAAGGTCTTTGAAATTGACAGGATCCAGCCAGAACCCAGCTCTGCTTCCGTCAGTCTCAGCTGGGGCTTGTAAGCTTTAAAGGCAGCCCCCCCGCCTCTCAGTTGACACCCTAGTCTGTAGCCTCAGTGGACAATAAGGGAAGGACCAGGTTGGCACCTGCCCCCATACTGGTCAGTCAGAGGGGAGCCAGGTTATACCCTCCTTGGGGGAATACTCTGGGACGCGGGATTGTTTGAGGGCCATACTCTGGGGAAGGGAGACCTTGGGGGCAGGGACTCTGCCTCATCGCCAGTAACTATTATTATTATTATTATTATTATTTTATTATAAGCATTTGTATAGCGCCAGCGATGTACCTGGCACTTTACAGAACAATAAGATAGACGCGGTCCCTGCCTACGGCTTACAGTCTAATAGACACGGAGAGGGGACATAGGGAGAGACATGGGATAAATAACATTCAGCGGATGCGAAGTCTCAGGTGCACGTGCTTGGCTTGGTTGCAGTTAGGCAGGAGTCTGCAGGGAGGGCAGACAGTAGATATTGAGAGGAAAGTCCTAACAGGCATCGGGAAAGGCGGCGAGGAAGAGGTGGGTTTTGAGGAGGGATTTGAAGGTGTGGAAGGAGGGGGCAAGAAAGATGTGGGCAGGGGAGTTCCAGGCATGGGGGGCAGCAAAGGAGAAGGGACGAAGGCAGTTAGGGGAGCAGGGGAGACAAGGGAGGGGATGGAGGAGGAGCAGAGAGTGCGTGCAGGAGTGTGTAAGGAGATTAGGGCTGAGAGGTAAGGGGGAGCCAGGTTGTGAACGGTTTTGTAAGCGAATACCACGAGTTTGTGAAGGGTGCGTTGGGAGCCAGTGAAGCGAGGAGTGGAGAGGAGAGGCTGCACGTGGTCGAAGCAACGGGCTGAGTGGATGACCCTAGCAGCGGAGTTTTGGATGGAGATAAGGGGAGAGTGGGGGAGGCCAGCAAGGAGGAGGTTTATTCTTTAAAAAATTTTATTTTGTGGCATTTTTATGCCGCCCCCTCATGCCCACGGTATCTCGGGGCGTCTAGGTTGCAGTAGTCAAGGCGAGAGATGACCATGGCATGAACAAGGGTTTTGGCTGAGGAGACAGAGAGAAAGGGGCGAATCTGAGCAATGTTATGGAGGGCAAAGCGACAGGACTTGGCAACAGAGTCGATGTAAAGTTTAAAAGGAAAGGTGAGTGTCGAAGACGAAGCTCAAGCTACTGGCTTGGGGAATGGGACAGATGGTGACCCCATCGATAAGGATGGACAGGAAAGGGAGAGGAAGGGTAGGAAGGAAAGATAAGTTCAGTCTTAGCCATGTTGAGCTTGTGCTGACGTTGGGACATCCAGGCAGAGATATCAGAGAAACAGTTGATGAGGCGTGAGTGGGCAGAAGGGGGGAGAGGGTGTGGAGAGAGAGAGTTGAATGTCATCAGCATAGAGGTGATATTGGAAGCCGTGGGAGGCAATGAGTTTGCCAAGGGATAGGGTGTAGATAGAGAAGAGGAGGGGGCCCAGGACAGAGCCTGGGGGAACCCCAACCGAGAGGGGGAGGGAGGAGGAGTTGGAATTGGGAAGAGACACGTTAAAGGAGCAGTCAGAGAGGTAGGAGGAGAACCAGTCAAGGACAAAGCCACAGAAGCCGAGGGAGCGAAGAGAGTCCAATAGGAGTGAGTGGTCGACAGTGTCAAAGGCAGCAGAGAGCTCGAGGACAAGAATGGAGTAGTGGCGCTTAGATTTAGCGACAAGTAGATCATTGGTTATCTTGGCAAGGGCAGTTTCAGTGGAGTGAAGAGGGGGCGGAAGCCAGATTGGAGAGGGTCCAGGGAGGAGTTGGCAGAGAGGAGGTCCAGGCAGCGGGAGTAGACAGCACGTTCCAGAAGCTTAGAGGCAAAGGGTAGGAGGTATACTGACCGGTAACTAGAGGGGTCGAGGTTGGACTTTTTGAGGATGGGAGAAACAGTGGCATGCTTGAAGGTGGAGGGGAAGGAGCCAGTGGAGAGGGAGAGATTAATGACATGTAAAAGGGGGTGGGGTGGGGAACAGTGGGTGCAATGGAGGTCAGGAGGCAGGAGGGGATTGGATCGAGAGGGCAGGTGGAGGGGTTGGAGGAAGAGAGCAAAGAGGAGATTTCCTCAAGGGAGGCAGGAGGGAAGGAGGGGAGGGGTGGTGAGGGGGAGGGGAGAGGAGATGGGTGGGAAGCAATGTCCTGGCGGATCTTGTCGATCTTTGAGGTGAAGAATGACGCGAGATCCTGAGCCGACAGGGAGAGGTCTATCCCAACTTCCTTCAGGTTTGAAAAGCCCATGCTTTTTCAGGCAGCTGTTCATTGCAGTCCTCATTCCTACAGCCACCGCAGTACGCATGCTCAGCAAAGAAATGCTCACTGCCTTGGCACTGGATGTGGGCAGGGCACATGCACTGCAGCAAATGATTCGTGTCACAGATACAGGCCCAGCGTAATAGGCATGCACCGCAGCAGAACGAGACGGCTGCTTTCTTGTAACCGAGGTTCTTCGAGATATGTCCATACATTCTCACAAATGAGTTGTGTGCAGGGAATGGGAGTGAGGCATATTGAAAATGTACCTCTTTATAAACAAATCTATAATGGTGTAGGGGGGGGCTCTCCCCAGGGCCACAGGGGGGCACTGGGGTGTGTCTGGGGAATTAGCTCAACCCACTGCCATGCCTATTCGGCCTTAGCCTCGGCTTAATCCCCCCCCTGAGGAAGGGGGTACCCTCCTGTAGGACCCAACACAACAGTCCTGAGGGTATCAACTCTCAGTCTTTTATTTGTAGAGTCCCGTGTACACAATCCCTGGGCTGCAAGCTCATCCACCTTCAGCCTGCAGACCCGGGTCCATCTCTCTCAAACTCAGGAGCAACACAACCTCAACCCCCTTGTCCATCTAGCCACACCTCCAAGCCGCAGGCTCTGGCCAAGCCTTCCCCAGGCATGAGGCTCCCTCCTGGGCACAGCCTCTCCTCAGTACTTGGTTCCACCTTGGTTCCCCAGCCTTCAGCACCCTGGAGAGCATAGACTAGCTATGCTTCTTCAGGGAGATGTTGCTCCTTCATCTCCCTGGCAAAGACTGCCTTTTCTCCCAGTCTTGCCTCTCCTTATATCCCCAGAGTAGGCGTGGCCAGCTCTCTAGCTTGGCTACCCTTAAAGGGACAGCGTCTTGCCCACTCTATCACAGGGTCTCACAGCCTGTTCCCTTCACAGGCTGGTCCCAAGCTATGGGGCTGGCTCTGCCATTCCCCTGTGCGTGCTCAGCCCTCTGGCTGGCCCACGCAGCCCCCTTGTTAAAGGGACAGCAGCCTCGCAGGACTGCTCCCTGCTACAAATACCTTCTGTTGTGGGGGGGCATTTCTGATATGAAAATATGCATCTTTAAGACCTGTGGATGTGTACCATTGCTCCCCACTCCTCCGCAGTAACTTCTGAGAAGTTCTAGAGTAACCATCTTGAATTTTGCATATCGAACAAACTTATTCAATATTCAGTTCAATTTCCAAAGCTCTGATATGGGCCTGTAGCCTCCATTTTTCTTCTCAATGACAAAATACCTGGAATAAAATCCGGATTGCTTCTCCCTGTCTGGGACATACTCAATAACACCCGTGGCATAAAATGAACTAATTTCTTCATTTAACCAGCAAGATGCTTCAACTGACATGGTGGAACACTGGGGTGGAGTACTGAACAGGGGCAATCTCACAAATCGAACCATAGAACCTGTGGAAACTACCTGGAGGACCCATCTATCTGTAGAAATACTGCTCCAGAACTCAAAACAGCTTGTTACCAACAGGACTATTGATTATTTTGGAGGCTCTAATTATGTTTAAATGGTTTGGGATCTTATTTCTGTATTATTCATGGGTTCCCCTGTTGGACAACAACTAATTTAATTCAGACACATTGAATGAGTCAGATTTATTTGAATATTCAGATGTTTTATTGAAGGTGAGCATCAAATATAGTTCCCAAGACCATTCAACAATTACATATGCAAATATGAAGATCACAGAGATACACACCAAAAGAACATAGTCTTACCAACAATGATCTTTCAAATAACCTCTGGAAATATTCGGGTATGTTATCTGGCACTGCTCTGTAAACTATGCTTGGCTTTCTCTGCATTTCTTATTAAGCTAAGATATATTTATCCTCCATTCAGCAAGACCAGCTTCTGAAGTGGATATGGGAAAGTAGACTAGGCTGAAGCAGGTCCGGATAAGATGGAAGTAAGTAAAGTATAAAGAGAGAGAAAGGAGAAGAAAAGTGGTCTCTGCCATTCAACCCATGACTTTTAAAACCTTCCATCCTCCTCCCATATCCAGCCAGGAATTCGTTCCAATAATAAAACCTTAATTCTAACCAATTAAAAACTAAAACTTTACTAATGTAAATGGAAAATTTCTAAACATTACTAAATACTGCACTGTGCTGTTTTTTTAACATAAATGGAAAATTACTAAACATCACTAAATACTGCAGTGTACTGGTTTTTAACACCACCACAATTTTTGGATATCGAAGTCCAACATCTCAAAATCATCCATCTTGTTGATGCCAGTTAGGCCAAGTTCCCCCAAATCCTTCAACAACTAACCTCCACCCTATGTTCCAATCTTAAGCAATCCTGCTCCGTCACCAGCACTCAAAACTAAACTCTAACACACTTTAAAATCCTTTTTAATTAAACTACAAACTCTTATATTAAGCATACTATTTCTTATGCACTATATAAATACATAATATATGAATAATATGTGTGTAAATATATGTGTAAATATGTGAATATCTTTCCAGGCCTCCAGCCTGAACCTATCAACTCAAGGACCCGGCCAACAGATTTCCCCCCCCCCCCCCCCTTTGATGGGTGAAAGCTTTGAATCCCGTCAAATCTCACAATTATCATAAACAGGCATCAGTGTCTCATACAGTTGCTCTTCCATTGGGCTTGGGGGATTAACTTGTGTAAGAGGTTGTGATGAGATTAGGTTATGATGTGTTTGAGCTTGAACCTGTTGAAGATGTGCCTCTGTGGAAAGCGACGTACGTATCACATTTGGTATGTATGGAATGTTTATAGTTTGTGTTTACGTAGGTGATGGTAATGGAGGTGGTGGAGGGATATGGACTGGAATTCTTTCTTTTAATCCCTTTACATACACCTTACAGGATAAACAGGTCACCCATAGCAATATAACCACAATAATTGTTGTTGGCCGCTCCGAGCTGCCTGTGGCAGGAGGTGGCGTGGTATAAATTCTTTAAATAAATATAAATAAATAAATAAATAACTACATCAAAATTGTATTTATGGAAACCTCCAATTGTGTCTCATTTTGTGGACTGGCAACGACCAAATCTCCAATTATATGGTCCAGATTGATTTGGGCATCTCTTGCAGTGGTGTCAATATTAACCAAATCAATATTATTTCTGATCATTAAGTTTTGCAAATCCAAAGATGATAAAGGGATATAATGGAAAAATCTATCAAATTCATTAAGCAAATTCCGATGAGTTGGAAAAATATTAATCATGGAAACATTATCCTGATCATGTACTGGAAAAGTTGTTGTTGACCCAAATGAAAAAGGTAAAGTAGGAAAGAAACAAAAATTTGAATTTGTAATTTTGCAAACTATCTCCATGCATATAAGATGGTCTGTTAGTTGTTACACAATAATTACCATTGCCTGCTGGAACCACTTGTTCTTGTGGTAGGTTCCAAACCTTAAGTTGAAATGGACAAGAACTAGTACAATTTTCATAGCTGGTGATGTTATCCTTCCATCTACATATAGGTGTGCCCACTTTGAACACCTGTCCTCTACAGATATTATTAAGGCCATGTAAAACAGAATATTGCATCCAGACTTCTAATTCGTTATGGAACTTTCACCTTTTCAATATAAATATTATTGTCTAGACAGCCCAAAGAATGTATATCCATGAGATTAGTGAAAACATTTCATTCTGGGTCAAAAACAGGCAATGAAACAGAAAAACATACCCATAAGGTATTATTAAAAGTACATGCCTTTTCTTTTCTGCAAGAAGATATAGTTGGATGAGTAACAATACTTGGCTCTTGAATCAAAGCACGAGGTATTTTGTAACAATTCGACAATTGGGTCTCTTGAAAGTGTTTTAAATGAGCCTGCTCAAAACAAGCAGAGCAGTACCATGTTTGTAACAGTTTGTCACTAAACACTTCAGGTAAGTGATTATTACGGATTGATCGTAACATTTCCGCCAAATTTTGTATCCTATGTTGTCCAAATGTGGTACATACAATTTCTTTACCTATACTATTACCTTGGGATAATTCATTATTTTCCTGAATTAATTGGTCAATTTTATCTCAGTCAAATTTAACAAATTTGCCACCTCATGCATGTTATACACTATAAATTTACCTTCTTTGGCTAATCCTCCTAATCCCTGGAATGTAGGCTGAAAGACTGAGTGAGCATCTTCCCTTACAATGAAATCTATATGCTTCTGCAATGTGGCAATCCCATTTATTCCATATACCTAAACCTGTGCCAATTGCTCCTGAACCAGCCCCAATCCAGGAGAGAACATCCGTGACCCTTCTCTTTTGTCTATGCATAGCTTTAAGGGATGATTTTAGATATAACCTATATTTATCATACATGTATTGCTGGTGAGTAACTTTCATCAGTCAACAAAACTGAATAAAAATGGGTAATTTTGGTATGTTTACAATATTTAAATTTCTCCATGTTCCATTGAGAAAAATTTAATACGATTGGAATGTGGCTATACGGAACATCACTGATCAAAATTTCATCTGATGAAGATGCAACCAAACCAGTCTGGTCCCTAGGAAAAAGAGTAGGACAAACCTCATCAATATCATTAACTTCGTTTGATCATAAGTTCAAATCAGTGTGTTTCCATACTACCAATTGATAATAGGAATTGAAGATCTTTCCTGGGTTGAGCATGTCTCCCGGAGGGTACGTAATGGTTGCCTCATAAATCCCTGTATCTTCCTTGGTTGCTTTATTTATGGCCAGTGTATGCAAAACATGATGGTCCGTTATATTCTGGTCACGCTTAGCTCTGTTCCTAGTATCAGTGAAAGGAAGATCTCCTCTATTGGTTTGTCATACTAATTCTCCATTAATTGTATGACACACTATCCCAATATGGTCTCCCAAAGGATTCATCTTGGAGTCTATTTTAGCCCATCGTATTGCCGGTAATGTTGTGGAGTGTGCCATGAAAAATTGACTTTCCACCTTTCATAACTTCATACAATTTATCCCCACATGAAATCTGGGTTTGAATTGCAACCTGAGACGTGACCCATATTAATTTTCCAAATAGGTGGATTCTCTAGTTGGATATTACCCGTATGAATTCCTAAAGTTTCCTTATATAACAATCTTTCTTGTTTGTGCTGATGCAAAAGGCAAATGCGAATTTCAGATCTTACTGGTGTAATTTCTATGCGATGTACAATCAATGTTGGAGGAAAATAAGTACAACTGAATAACAGCTTAGTATGCCGAGGTGATCCACTCACAACACACGGATTAGATCTTTCAAGTCCATTCAAAGTCCCGGTTGCCATGTGTTGTGGAGTTGTCAAATTAGTTTCTTGTGGCCAAAGTACATATCATTCAATGAAAATTGTCCATCTCCCAAGTTCTTTGGTACAAACCCATTCTGGTGAATGTTTAGTTCAATGTCCTCATCTGTGACACAGGGTGATTTCAGAAGTGACGTGGTGAATGTCCACCTCAGTCAAATGCGGGGGGTGGTGAAAGCGCCGTGCATGTCTGTTTGCTTGCATCCAGATGTTCACCACAGTCAAACGCAACCTGGGGTGAAGCTAACCACACTTCGTGAGGTCGGGGCGGGAGGAGGTCCAGAGGTGTGGTGAATGGTCACCACGGCAGGGGTGAATGAAAAGTAACTTCTGAACGGAAACCCGCAGCCATGGTGGAAGGAATTGACCCCAGCCGCAGTGCATTCTTCGGCTTGAACCACGGTCCACGTCTCCACTGCATGTCTGTTGTATTCCCCCGCCCATGTTCTCTGTGATTGCCCCCAGGCGGGGCTCACAATCCTGTCACTTCTGTTGGGGCTGCACGTGTCACCACAGCCCACGGTGAATCCATTCACACCGGAGTGGGATTCACTGTGGTGAATTGGAATACATCACTTCTGAAATCACCCATAGGCAGGTTTGGTGACATCATTCTGACATGCATACAGATGGGACAAGACAAGCAGGATCTGCAACAACAGGCTCATCTTGGACTTCCACCAACTTGGGAGCATCATCTGCATGAGTTAAGTCCGGAATCGAATCTGGGACTTTATGCTTCCTTTTAGGGACCTGTGTGTGAACTCTTTGATACAGTTTCAGTTGGTTAGCGTGATAGATCTTGTCTACAGGTCCTCTCTTTCCTGGTATTCTGATTTTATACACTGCAGGACTAATTCTATCAATTACGCGATATGGGCCACACCATTTTCTGCATAAATTGTGATCAGAAAAAGCAAACTTAAGTATCATCACCATATCGCCTTCCTCCCAAGTATTCTCTCGCTGTTTCTGCTCAAAATAGGCAATTGCCTTTCTCTGAGATTTCTCCAATTTCTCTGGTCTAAGTGCCACTCGTGTGTCAACAAATGTTCAGGCAGACGCATGCGCCTTCCAGTCGTGATTTCAAAAGGCGACAGGCTTGTAACCCCAGAAGGAGTTGCTCTTAGGGCCATTCAGATGTATGGAATCAAAACGTCCCAATTCTTTCCATTGGCCTCAACCAGTTTCTTCAGCATTAACTTAATAGTTCGATACATCTTTCTACACCCCCTGAAGATTGTCTGTATGGGATGTGTTGATGTTGCTTCACTCCCAACAAGGTCAAGCAAGATCTCATTAGCTTACCCGTAAAATGTGAACCCTGGTCACATTCGATATGAGCCGGAAATCCGCAACAAGAGAAGACTTGTGTCGCTAGAGTCTTGGCGGTGGCCTGGGCAGTGTTGTTTTTAACCGGAAAGGCCTCTGTCCATTTGCTGAACAAATCGATAATCACAAGAAGATATTGATTGCCTCTGGTGGTGTAAGGAAGAGGTTCTACAAAATCAATCTGCAGAGTTTTCCATGGACCTTCAAAAATACAAGGTCTGAGTGGGGCATTCAATTTCCTGGGTGTTGGGTTTGCCTGTGCAAAAATGAGAGAGAACAATACTGTGCCACATCATCTGCAACAGTGGGCCACCATCCCACCTGGGTCAATCTCTGCATTGTTTTCTCCACTGCAAAGTGTCCTCCTGTGCGTAAATCATGTACCATATATAACAGATCGTGTCGAACATGATTTGGTACCACCCAAACAGGATACTCATACCCCGTATAGAGTAACATTCCATCCTGAATCTGTAACAAGTGTCTATAATCATGTAAACCCCCACCCCCCTGAGAGTTAAGAAACTTACAGATCTCTGGATCTCTGGCTTCTATAGATTTGAGATCTATAGGGGGAATCTCAACAGTGCAAACGTCATCCAAAGCACAAGCGGGCTGAGAAATTTTTTCCAATTGATCAGAGAATTGCGTAGTCCATACAGGACCTTCCCTAGCTCCTTGCTTTGCCAAAGCATCAGCCTGTGAATTGTATTTGAAATATGGAGAGCCTCGCATATGGCTTTTTACCTTTTTAAGACACGAGGTTTGGATGGCAGATCCCATTCAAGTGCCGAATCGTGTATGTATTTCAGTAGCTTCTCATATTTAAGGGGATCGCCAGTAGATGACTTGAAGCCATGTTTTTCCCATACCGGAAGGAATTCGGTAAGGGAGTCGCATACTCATGCACTGTCTGTACAGATAACCACTGGGTTGATGTCACTGAATATGCCCTGGGAACACAGTTCCAAAGTACACGCAACAGCAGCCAGCTCAGCGTACTGAGCAGAATGGGGAGTGTATGAAAACATAAAACCTGTTGGAAGGCCTTTTGGAGGCACCACTTAAATGCCAAATCCAGTATAACGCACTCCCTGATCAAAATAACTGGAGCCATCAACAAACATCAATAACCCATGTATATCCCCCCTGGTTTTTGGAGAACAAAAACTGGAGTCAATGAAGGGCATGGACAGTCACGGGACACAGCCTCATACAGTAAGCCTGCTGGTAAAGGGGACGGGCGTTTGAGTGGTTGTATGGTGATGTCACGGCCTTGTGAAAGCAGAGTCCAATGTGCTAATCGAGTGTTCGAAACTTCCAAAAAAAAAAACCTTTACTCTATCGGACAAGAGATATCGAATGGGTCTGTGTTCAGTGTGTAAAATGATGGGGTCAAGGCCTATGATGTATATGCAAATGTCTACAAGGCCCAGCTGATAGCAAGCAAATGCTTCATACACATTGTGAATCTTTCCTCTACTGTACTTAAACGCTTAGAGGCATAGGCAATTGGTCTTAGTCTAGTCTGTCTTTCCTGTGAAAGAACAGCTGCCATACTTGTGTTCTGGGCTGCCACTTCAAGATGAAATGGTGAATGTGGGTCTGGATTAATCAGCACAGGTGCTGACATGAGTGCTTGTTTCAGTTTAGTAACTGCTACCGTCTGTTCCTCGGTCCAGTTCCATGGGACATCCTTCTTAAGTAACCTGTAAAGTGGTTCTGAAATAGAAGCAAAGTTAGGAATGTGGCTCCGATGGTATTCCAGGCTTCCTAGCAAATTGCGGAGAGAAAAAACATGAATGGGTAAAGGCAGGTTTTGAATGGTTTCCACCTTCTGCAGAGCCGAGCTGCATCCATCTTTACCTAAAGTAATTCCTAGAAAGGTTACTTGCGCTTGTAAGAGATTCACTTTTGTGGGATTAACTTTCAATCCAGCTTCCTGCAGTAGCTGAAAAAGTTCATCCAGGCACTCCAGATGTTCTTCCTTCATGACCGTTGCCAGGCAGATGGCATCTATATAAGCAAAGAGAACTGCATGGTTTGAAAAGGCTTCTAGAGCCTTTGTGATGTGAGGGTGGAACATTGAGGGACTTATTAACAAAAAACTTACCAGTTTAAAAAAACCACTTAAATGCACAAGACATAAAACCCCCAAAACAGGGAAATTAAAACACAATTACACCTACAACACATATAGCAAAACGCACGTACATAACCATAATATATCTACTACCTTACAATCCATAGCTTCATTACTTAATAACAAGTAACCATGGTCACTTATCTATTTTGTACATTTAAAATTATTAACATAATTAGACAACACAAACACACAACAAAGTGCATTTACTGTGCTTGGCAGGGAACCCTTTCCAAGGTACCATCATCTCAGTAGTGAGACAAACTGGATACATACTGAAATTGCATACAATTTACAGAATGAGCAGATAACCCTTCCCAAGGTACTTCCCAATCACCTGAAGGTACTTGATTAACTCCTGTAGAACTGAATACCGTGTACTGAACAAATAGGGAACACATCCCAACATAGTGTAATCCCTGCAAAGCACTTCTCTTCAGTGATCCCCACCCCTCCAAGCACCCCCTGATCCTGCACCCCACCCCTCAGTAGCCCTTGCTCCACACACCTAAAAGCATCCCCTGCTCCTCCCACCAGACCTCTCCCCTCAGTACCCCCCAACCAAACCCCTCCCCTCAGCAGTCCCAGCTCCTCATACCACACATACCTCCTAATGCCATTTCCCTTGTGCTCAGGATGGTCCCACCAAAGCACCCTTATTGCTGACTGCTCCGAGCTTCAGCTGTCTGAAGCAGAAAGCCTTTGTGATGTCACCAGCTGCTTAACTGATCAGCTGGTGACATAAATGAAGCACAAAGCTGAAAACTCCGTACGTACTGAGCATGTGCGAACCAGCAGCACTGATTTTTGATCACTAATAACTCGGTTTTGGCTGCATCAATCAGTGTCATATTTCAAAAGCCCTTGTTATTGATCTCATTCTCGAAGCCTGTGAAGTTTGGGGGCTCAACTCATCCAGGGGGAGGAGATATTGATGATTAAAATACGCGAGGACGGTGTGAATTTTGACCACAAGCAATTAACGTTTAAGCAGTTACAAGATTTTATTTTCCTAATGGATCTTTTTCAAACTTTGTGGATAGGATGGTCCTCACAACCTACAGCCATGGTTAAATTTTCTTCCAGTGGTAGCTGGAAGGAACTTAAATGCACAGCCACTGTTCATTATATGCAGGGGGCTGCTGAAGCCCCGATTTTGAGGAAACCGCTTGACCAACCTACAGCCATGGTTACATTTTCAGAAAGGCAGGTCAAGCGGTTTCCTCAAAATCGTGGCTTCAGCAGCCCCCTGCATATAATGAACATTGGCTGTGCATTTAAGTTCCTTCCAGCCACTGCTGGAAGAAAATGGACGATCCTTGCGGAAGGACTGTAAACCAGTATTGTAGCCCATCAAATGTAAAAGCTGTTTTCTGCTGGCACTCTGGAGTAAGTTGGACAGAAAATAATGCATTGGCCAAATCACTGGTACTAAACCGTGGTGCTTTGTAATCAAAAGCTTTTACCAAATCAGGTGTTTTTGGAACAGTCGGAGCACAAGCACAAGTTGTTTTGTTCATTCTCCTAAAATCAACAGTGAGTCTCTCCATTTGGCTTTGACAGGCCAAATGGGACTATTTACAGTGGAAGTGCATTCTCGAAGTGCCCCTAAAGTACACAAGGTGTCAACAGTATCCTTGGCGTATGGCTTAGAAACATCTGGGACGGGGTATTGTCACTGCGGAATTGGGTCTGGACCCTCTATCGCCACTAACTCTGTCATTCGTCCACAGTCATTTTTATGCGCGGCAAACACCTTCCTGTGTTTCAGCACCAGGGGTTGCAATTCTGCTCCGTGTGCGTGATTCTCATAAATTCCTGACAGTGTATTTCTGATCAGGCAAGACTGAAACTCCTGCTATTTCAAAAGCAGAAATCCTTGCCGGAGTATCTTTCCTTGTTGTGACATTATCAGGGTCGCCCCCCGGAGGTACTCGCGGCGGCGGCGGCGGCATGACCCCCGAGGGCAGGCAGGGCAGGAGCCACAGATCGCAGAACTGCCCCCCACTGCGGACGTACCTGCCCCCCTTCCAGGAGCATTACCGGACTCAGCGGTTGCTAGGCAGCTGCCACAATCACAGCCGCAGGAAAAGCCGCCACCGTGCAGGACGTAGGGGTGGAGCCAGCACGCCTGCAATGCTCACAGCGGCTCCAGGTGCAACGAGGGGGCGTGGCTTCTACCATATACACCGGCGCTGCAGGGCACACAGCGCCAGTGATCTGCACAAGACTGGCCCCCTGGAGAGAGAGAGAGAGAGAGAGAGAGAGAGATCCATTGAGAGAGTTTAGCAACTCAGTGAATCCTTGATTGTTGACCTGCTTGTCCTTTTCCTCTGTCATGTCTGGAACCTTGGTGAACTGTGAGTGTGTGCGTGTCTCCTCCCCCCCCCCCCCCCCCCCCCCCCCCCCCCCCCC
>QEPC01000157.1:385213-405362 GCA_003113815.1 Sphenodon punctatus | reverse complement strand
CCCCCCCCCCCCCCCCCCCCCCCCATTCCTAACCTGTGCGTGAGTGAACGAGTGGGGCTGCCTCCGGTCCGGGGTGAGTCTGCGCCCCTTCCTGGGAAGTCCTACCCCTTTACTTCTCCTGGCGTGTAAGTACCTCCGCCGTGTTCCCTGGGTCCCACCCCTGTGACCCCTTCACTACCAGCACCAGCTCTCCTTTCCCCTTGGTCCACGTGGCGTGTGATTGGTGGGTGGTGGAAAGGAGGAACACTCCTGCACAGATTGCTCCGCGCCCCATGATGAGAGAGGCCTAATCTCCTAGGAGCTTTTAAGGACCGAACCAATATCCTGACGGGCATAACTCTCCGGGTGAGCACCCAATGAGCATAGCAGGCAGTGGTTTCGGCCTCCTGAGTGAGCGCCTGGGGTTGGTGGAGCGGAGCCTCGCATCTTGCATATGTTCCCCCTTTAGACCCCACTCCCGTGACAGACACAGAGCAATTTATTTTTCATGTCAATTGTAAAACCATTAGATGCCAAGAAATCAGTTCCAAAAATACTTTGAGATCTGGGAAGGTTGATCAATGTGAATTGATGTGTGGTTTCCAGTTTTCCCTCACCCAAAATAACAGGTAAGGGAATAGAAAGCCGACCAGTAAGTTTGTGTCCCCTGAGGGCATTCACACATCTTGTTTCTCCTGAAGAAAAAACTGAGATCTCTGGGTTGGAATCATGAATTCGACTCAAAGTTGCTCCTATGTCAATTAGAAAGTGAATTTGATGGCCCCCACTAATGCACAGATCCAAGGTCTTTCTCCTTTATCAGTTGTTAACTCAGAAACAATCGTGCAAGAGGGGGCTTCCTGGTGTCATTCCTCTTGTGTTTCGGGAAGCCAATTTACCTCACAAAAGTATTCGGGGAATGCCTCATCTAATTCCTCATCTACTGGTTCTGAAAACATTTCACTGTCCCTAGCTGGGGCAAGAGTTGTAACCTGCGGAGCTGGTCTTGACCGAATAACCGCTTGCAACTCACGTAAAGCAGCTCCCATACATCTCATTTCTTGAAAGAGTGTCTGATACATAGAATCATGGTGGTGTGGATAATATCTCATCATATTCATATTCGGTGCAGGCTGCTGCAAATAAGTACCGCTATTTCTAAGGGCGAACACACAATGCGGGGGCCCCTCAGCTCCACGCACTTTCCACAGCCCTCCCACTTTTCCATAGCTCCTCCCATTTTCCTGTGGCCCCTCCCATTTTCCTGTGGCCCCACCCACTTCCCTTTGACAATTAGAGAATTGTCATATAAATTATTTTTAACTTGTCAGTACAATGTGCTCCAAAGAACATTTCAATCTGGTTTAGATGAAAGGGAGCCCAGGACACAGATATGATTAAAAGGCAACGGCTCTTATTTAAAACACAGGAGGGCATGCACACAACAGATAGGGACAGATTATCCATGGCCTGAACCCTCCTTCTCTGGAGCATATTCCTATTACACTCCCAACACCGGCGTTCAAACATAGATCCAGCTGATCAAACATAGATCAAACAACCCCCCCACAGTCACAGCACCCCCCATGAAAGCAGGGATGAGAAACCGAACCTCAGGCCCAGAGCGGCCAAACACAGCTCTCAGCAAACCTTTGTCAGTGTGACCCCTTTCCAGTTCTTGGATTTAAGGATCTCAAGCACCAAAGCACTAAAAACCCAGTTAAACGTATCAAACATGAAACAACTCCCCCACGACCACAGCCCCCCCAGCCCCTTCCCAAACCCTCCCCCAGACGGCCCCACTCGACTCCCAACGCCCCACAGAGGGGGGCAGCAGCAGCAGCACAAATGAGCTCATATCAGGAAAGAGGAGGAAGAGGTATTGGCCGGGTGGCCCTTATCTCAGCTGCTGCTGGGCCTGGGTCTTCTGGGAGCTGGGCTGGAGGTCAGTCCAAGGCTGGCAGGCTTAGGCTGCTAGGCAGGAGGGGACAGCAGGAACGTTCTGCTGGGTCTCTCCTTGGGCAGGGGGGGGGCTCCCTTTCCTCCTCCAGGAGCCGTGGGGAGAGTGGGGGCAGCCCCCTACTCTCCAGGAGCCGTAGGGGGATGGGGGGTGAGAGGCAACAGCCACAGGAAGGGGAGGGGGGTAGAGGGAGCAACTCCCCCGCACTCTCACACTCACCCACACTTCTCTCACTCACACATTTATTCTCTCATACACATTCATTCACTCTCATACATGCTTGCACCTCTCTTGCACAGACCCCCATTCAAGTTCTCACACACCCTTTCACCTCTTTCTCTCTCTCTCTCACACACACACACACACACATTCAAGTTCTCACACACCCTTTCACCTTTCTCTCTCTCGACTCTTTCTCTCACACCCCCCAGGCTCAAGCAGTGACAAGCCAGGAAGTGCCGGTGGCACTGGTGGAGAGGAGCTGAGAGCTCAGTTATACAAGGAGCTGAGAGCTCTATGCTAAATGCAAGGGCAGTCACCCAGTGAACGCAAATGAGGAGCACCGCTGGGGGGACAGGTGTGATTAAACCAAGGTGTTGTAGCGTTGGCTTGACTGGGCTGGCTAACGGGAGGAAACCCCAGGGGACGCACCTATTTAGTGGGAGAAGCTCCTACAAAGTGTGGCTTGGGACTGGCTGTGAGGGGCAGAAGGGAGGTCAGTACTAAAGGCAACCTGCCTAAGCCAACTAGGGGGTTTTGGGGGCAGCAGCCCAAGCTACGTTCCCCATAGAGGGCGCTCTCAAGAGGACTGCGTCAGGGCAGCTGCTACGTATATCTATACTGTTGACGTGGGCAGAATTGGGCACACGCTCCAGACGCTGACAATAGCTAGGCCGAGGGATTATACCTCCTCACATATAGGGAATAAGAAGAGGTGGAATATGACCGGTTATACCTCTGCTGTTGCAGATGTCCCAAGTTCTGAACATGCCCTGCTACATATTTGCATTGAGGCTCTCTATTAACCACATGCATTTTAAAAACCATTGTGTAGAACTTGTCCAGCTCTTCTAAAATGTCATCTGTGTCTTTAGAAAGTAATCCCTCCCCATCGAAGGGAAGGTTCTCCGTGTTTGCTTTGTTGGTATATCTAAATGTGGCCGGTGCAGCCGAGCTTGGCCACGCCAACGCGTCCCTATTGCAGTTGCCGCTGATCTGGCTGCTCCGTTACTGGTACGTTGGGAAGCTTTAAGCGGAAGGCTACTGGCTAGTACCCTTTCAGCCTGAATCTTATCCACCGCCTGTCTTTTATCAGCTGTGAGAGAGGAAAATAATTGTTTTATTGCCTCCCATAGGTGGAATTAGTAGGAGGCCATTGCACTGGTGTAATTCGTAACACACTCACAATAGTTGATGCTACATAGTTCTTTCACCCTAAAATGTCAATTTTCCTCCTTGTCCACTGGAGAGATCTTCTGCAATTCTCTTTTATCGCGCTCAGTAGAAGCTGCTATGACTAGGGACTTAGGAGGAGGGTGTTTTTATTTTTTATTATTATTATTATTTTATTTTTTGCTGTAACTGATGGGAATAAATAAAAAGACCTGTCCGAAGTGGATGCAGGTTTAACAATGGCTGGTGTAGCACATAGCTTATTTGCTTCCCTCTCTAACTTGGTCAACAAAGGTAAAGCCAGCTTAAAAGGATGATTGCTGGCTAGCAGCTTATACACAGGATCTGTTTCTTCTTCAGTGATTGATGCAACAATAATATTATTTAATACCGATGAGAAGCAGCAGACCAGTCCTTGGAAGCATTTATGCTCCTCGGAAGACACTGGCATAGTAGACTCTCCCACCTCATCTGATGGAGGAGAGGCAATTGAGTCTGGAACCTCGACTGGCTCCTGGGTGGGAGTAATTTCCTCCTCCTGTCAGCAAAAGCTGATGTGCTTGTGGTGAAGATTCTTGAAGAGGGTATAAGGGAGGCTGATGAACATTCATCTCTACAGCCGGAGTGATGTGCTACATTTTCTTCTTTGCTTTCGTAGGTTTCTTGGGCTTCTCAGCTTCTATAGTGCTCGGTACCTAGGAGACTTCCTGGTTGGGAGGAATCAACGTCGGCACTCTCAGTGATGGGGGAGGGAGTTGCAGCCTCAAGGTAGAAGGACTCTTCTTCATGTGGCGCCATAATTCTTACAAATGGGTTGTGCACATGCATGTTCCCTTGTATGGACAATACCCAGCCAAAGTCTTTGTACCATGTGACCATTTCTTTCACATCTCCCAGTATATAAGGCACCTGCTACCTCAGAGTGACAGTTCCTTTCAACCGTTTTTGTGGCTTGCAAGGACTTTGCTCCATCTTTCACTGACAGCTCGTGTCATGGCGTGTAAAGTTGGATTTAAACGTTGCCAACTTTGTAACAGAAAGATGCCAGCAGTAGACGCTCATAGTCTGTGCCTGCTTCGTTTAGGCATGGACCACAACAGAGAAGAATATGAGCACTGTGATCTATTGACACCAAGAGCCTGCATGAATAGAGAACTCCAGCTCCCTTCACTTCTCTCGCAACTTGAGGTGAAGAACAAACGGCAGGATAAAAAGGCTAGACTAGCCTGGCAACAATTGGAGAGTCACTCCGACACCTCCATCAGTCCCCCAAGTGGGAGCTGAGGAGACAGTGGTGTCGATACAAGATCAATCTCTCTCATCGCCGAGAACTTCTGAGGCGAATACTTCACTGCAAATGATACAGGTAACACAGGCTAAAAGAAAAAACGTCTAAGAACCCTCAAGCTAAGCGCCCACAGAGAAAGACATTCTCCGAATCATCATCAGATGATGAGGTACGAGACATTGATAGAAAAGGGGACCGGGACAGTATGACTGCACAGATTCACTCCTACTGTATGGTGGCTGATCCCCAGCTCATTATGAGGGGGACTATCGAGATCAGATCTATACTGGCCACCCTTATAAACTCTCCCACGCTAGGGGTATGGAAATAGAGCAAGCCCGCTCTGACCGGCCCTGCTGGAGGCTTTACTGCACCTGTGTGGCCTCACCTGCTACAGTACACGTCTCCTGAATATCAAGGACATATGATTGCGCCTTGGGCATACTGGAAGCCCAGAGAAACTAAGAAGGCTGAGGCACTGATCCTTGACTGCCTCCGAAAACTACTAGGCAAACAAGGAGAGGCTAACCTCTTGGTACTGAGGAGAATCCACTCATCGGCTTGGAGACAATCTACGGTACAGAGCCCAGGGCCCAGAGCCTACGGTACAGAGCCCAGTGTGAGAGACAGCACAAACAGAGGCTTTAGTGCCAATGTCCCCCACCGGTCCTGATGTCTGTGAGCTCTCGGGCCTGACGTCGCTGAACGCACAGCCACAAACATCAGAAGTGGCTACTGCCTCCGCTTTAGCCGAGGGCAACACCCTGTGTGCTCAACAGGGAAGGCAAAGAAGGATAAGTTCAACTTGCCTAGAAAGGCAAAAAGAAAAACAAAGCCTATTCTACCGGGATGATGACACACCAGTGGATCCTCCCAATCCACTTCCAGGTTCAGTGGAGAAGCTGCAGTGCCATGAAGAGACCATAGATGAGACCAGGGCTTCAGAAAATGAGGTGATAGAATCTTCAGCAACGCCACAAACCTTGGAAGATTATAAATGCTTCCAGTCTTTGGTGTGGTTGGTTTCTGTGGCTCTGAATCTGTCTCCCACACCTATCACAGAGGCGGAGACAGATCCCGTATACAAATACCTGATGCCTAACCAGCCATCAAAAATCACATTGCCACTCCCACTGAAGTTAGACAAGGAAGCTAAAAAGCGATGGGCTGCACCAACAGCTATTACGCCTATCTCTATGTCAGATAGCTCCGTTTACCTTTTCCCACCATCAGCAGAACAAATCTTTTCCAAGCACCCTGCACCTAACTCCCTTGTTTCCATCCAATGCTTTAAAAGGGAAATACAGGAAACCTCCTTTGGTGACAGGAAAGGTAGAAAAATAAATATATGGGCATAAAGCATATGCAGCCTCCATGATGATGAGGACCGCAAACTATACCAGTGCAATGGTCTCCTATAAGTTCCTTCTTTAGGAGGAAATGCATTCGCTCTTCCCTTCACTGGCTGCAGACAAGAAACTAGAGACCAAGAAAAGAGGATTTACGAGGAAGGAGTCCTAACCAACACCTACCAACTAAAGGCTCCCCAGTGTATTAGTAATGCAGTGGCTTGCGCTGTGGCTAATGCAGTCGTAACCCACTGCCACGTGTGGTTATGTTCCACCAGATTAGATTACAACAACAGGGCAAAGATTGAAGCATTGCCATTGGATTGTGAAGGGGTCTTCGCAAAAGAAACTGAGGAGACTAAAAAAGTTGGATAAAACACTTACTACAGCATATATAATGTGCATCTCCTCTAAAGAGCCTCCGTGTATCCCACTTTCAACAACAAAACCAGCAGCAAAGGTATCAAAGGCCTTATAACACCTTTTTCTATCTTATGCAAAGAGACATAATCCAGCAAGTTACCTTCTTCAACTACGAGAATGAGCCTTGCCAACAGTTCAGAAACCCACTTCATCAGCAAGAAATCAAAGAAAATGAGCAGGCTGGGTTGTCCCCAGGCAATCAGCAAAATGAGATGGTTAATTTTGAGACTTGCCTTGCTGCTTGTTTCTCCTACTGGAAATCTATCACTTCTGATAAATGGGTCCTCCAACTAGTAAAATATGGTTATACCATCCAATTTGAGAGGAGACCCCCAGTTAATGTCCCATTACACAGTTCTAATTTGTCTGTTGAGGAATGTATGTGTTTAAGAAGTTATTTCACTGTATACTGTATATCTGTATTCAACAGATACCTGCCCATGATGAGGGTAGAAGTTTCTATTCTAGGTATATTGTGGTGGACAAAAAAGATGGATCTGAGACACTTAAATAAGTTTATACGGTACACTAAATTCAAAATGGTCACTCACTCCTAAGTAAGGGACAGTAGTATGCCTCTATAGATATAAAAGATGCATATTTTCATGTTAGAATAGTCCCACACCCCAGGAGATCGCTCTAGTTTACTCACTTAGGTACGCATTACCAGTATGCATTCCTCCCTTTTGGGCTTGCATCTGCACCTAGGGTTTTCACCAAGGTGATAGTCCCTGTTATTGCACACCTACGTAGGGAGGGCATTAATGTTTACCCCTATCTAGATGACTGACTTGTCCTTGATAAATCTCCTGAACAGTCAGCCAGCATGTACAGGTGATATTCGCTACATGTTCAAACCTAGGCCTACTGATCAGTGAACCAAAGTCCAAAATAATCCCCACTCAGCAGATAGCCTATATTGGGGCTATAATTGATTCAATAGAGGAAAAACTGTATGCACATAGAGATAGATGGAGAAAACCAAATGAATGCATAGATCACTTGCAAAGTCATAGGAGTCAGAGGGTATCCTATTTCCAGAAAATACTCCTGTGCCTTCCACATTGCCATGGAAAGTTCAGTGGTGGAGAGCTCCAAGTATGATCATAATGTCAATCAAGCTCCCACCATTGCTGAGGTGATCGGTGGTCACCGGAGTCTTGATAACAGCGATGGAGTGTTGCCTCAGACTCGTAATATTTCATGTGGACCATGGCAAAATATTTATGGTCAGATCGGGCCACAGAACTGACACGAGACTGAACCAAGATCAGGACTTCCTTTTCTGAGGAAGAAAATGACAGATTCACAAGTCTATCTTTAGCTGGTCCTGTTCCTTTCATGGGTCTTTTCCCTTGACAAGAAGCTAATTGCTTCTGGAGTCAGGGGAGATGACAGGACCTTATCTTGAACAATAGTGACCATATCTTCGGCTCTCACACTAGGTACTGACACGTCCGAGGCAATAATATTTACCAGATAATGATCTTTCTGGGAATGCTTCCTATCTGCTTTAGAACCTTCTTTCTCCTCTAACTCTCTAACAGAGCCGGGAGACGTCTCTTCCATTCTTTGTGAGTTCTGGTGGTGAAGACAGTAACAGTAAGGACAGTCCTCATTGTTATGATCTGACCCTAAACAGATGAGACATAACTTGTGAGAGTCCCTTGTGGTAATCTTCCTATTACATTTAACACAAAGTTTGAACCCAAGTTTAGAAGTCGTGTTTGTTTGTTTTGTTTTCATGATTTATAACCCGCCCTCTCCTGCCCAATGGCAGGTTGGGGCGGCGAACAATAAACAGTAAAACCATAAATACAAAAATATAAAATAAAATATATGTGGGAGGTCAATTTTTCCTCAGGCTAGACAACCGCCAATGAGCCATGAAAGCGATTGGAAGGAACTGACAGGTGTGGGCAGGAGAGTGATATATATCCTGGGGAACGCAAGATATCTCACGGTGCTTTTGGAATTTACGTAGACTGGGCATATGTGGATGAGTGAAGAGCGTGCGTCCTCACACCCATTTGTGAGGATTACGGAGCCACTCGAAGAACCTTGGTTTACAAGGAAGTACCCTTCTCTTCTCGGTGCTGTGGGAGGTGCGGCTCTTGTTGGTGCCGACATTAAGCCTCGGAGCAGTAGCTTCACCTGGAAGGTTACTATCAGGTTTTCTAATAAATGTTGCAGGCACGACAGAATCACAGTGCCTGTTTGTTTTTGTCGTCTTGTGTCCTGTGCCTGACAATATGGCCACAGCGGGAACTTCCCTGCTTGAAGCTAGGGTGAAGAGTAGGGTATGGGCATGGGCCACACCAGAGGTATAAAGCCCCTTGCCATCCGGAGTATTGTCTGTCTTTGCTGGGCCAGGTATGGCGAGGAGCCATGGCCGGGGAGACAAACTCTGGAGTACAATGGCCCCTCTGATGGGCAATATGAATGAGCCTGTGAGGCGGGGTTCGACTGCTCCGAATCTCTGAGGGTCACCTGTACTTCACCCTCCGATGATGAAGTTGAAGGGCTTCTGAGCAGGCACTTGGGTTGGCCGCTGCCCTTGTAGGGTTTTGTGGGTTTTTTAAAGACAGTTTAGTGTGTGCTGAGGTTGAGGTGTTCCAGGCGAGGACAGCAAGTTATCCCAACCATCTCTTCAGCACCTATTGAAGGGACCTGAGCTGAGTGAGGACAGGTGATAAATGGGTGTCAGATCCCTGGTGCTTAGTATGGTGTTTCTTATCCCTCTCCTCAAGCTTAGATAGGGAAGCCGGGACCTCGGTGTGAGGCGGGCACTATGGGTGAAAACAGACATGACGCTAACTCCACTTTAACATTTCTTATGCATGTTGTGGGGCTGCATAGGGCACCAATACAGCCCTGAAACATGCATAAGAAATGTTAGAGACAGAGTGGTTTGAAATTATTTCTTTTATTGGACCAACTGCTGTTGGTGGAAATCAGCAAGCGTTTGGGCCACACAGGGGCCTTCCTCAGGCATGGAGCGTAGCCCGTAGAGAGAGAGAAACTGAGCAAGTGTAGAACAGGTCTACATGAGGGGTCATGGAATGGGTGAGGGAATATCTTTTATTGGACCAGCTGCTGTTGGTGGAATTATTTCCCACAACAACAGTTGGTGCAGATATTATTCCAACCACTTTGTGTGTCTGCCATTTGGGACCAACATGGCGACCACACACTATCTCTGGGTAAGAAATGTTAAAGCGGTGTTAAAGTGTAATTAGCGTTAAGTCTATTTTCACCCAAAGTTCACATTTCTCTCTGTCATGATGTAAATCCTAGGCAGAGGAGGCAACGACTATGAGAGTCTTGCGCTCACATCTTTTTATTACCTAGGTTCCCAATTTAGATTCCATCCGCTAACTGCGGTTGGAACTGTCACTCTGAGGTGACGGGGTGCGTTTGCATACCAGGGAGTGTGCGGGAAATAGGGTTGCCACCTATGCCAATTTTTAAGGAACACTTATGAAAAATACATGTTGCAGAGCCTGCAACATGTATTTTTCATAAGTTCCTTAAAATTGACAGGTGGCAAACCCTAGCAGGAAAAGACCACTTGATACTAAGAACTGAATTTGACAGGATATCGTTGGGCGAGGGAGAACACATGCACGCAAACCCGTTTGTGAGCGGCTCCGTGAGCCACTTGAAGCCCTGCTTCCGTACTGTCACTTACAATGCGTATGCGCCTAAGTCCCCCCCCTTACCCGCAACTTCTCTTTAGAGAAGGGCGCATGCGCCAATGCAGAACTAGGTGCCGCACCCCCCCGCTTCTCCTGAACAGTGCACACGCGCATCACCAACCCTCTGAACACCTCTCTGGGGTCTCCCAAGAGTCCCTGGATGTCGGTGCTAAGCGGGCCGCTCAGAGTGGTTCTGAGTGCGCATGCACCGTGCGCACCAAAGGCCTGTGAGAGCGGAGAGCTCGAGCTGGGCCGGCGCTGGGGTCCAGGCGGGGCTGAGCCCCCCCGCGGGGGAGGGGAGACCGGCGCCCAAGTCACAGGGAGGGAGTCGGGAGTCCAGGCATGAGAGGGGAAAGAGTCAGGATCATGGGGGAGGGGGCAGGTGCCAACCAGGTCCTCCCTTTCCTGGTCAACGGGGCTACAGACGAGGGGGTCAGTCAGCAGAGAGGCCAAGCCCCAGGGAGGCTCATAGGTCAGGCAGAGGGGCCGGTGTTACAGCAGGGGCAAATACAGTGACCAGAGGGCAGGGAGGCGCAGGCAGGAGGAGGAAGGTGGGGGGGGACAATGGTGAGGGCAAGGGAGAGTTCAGGGGTCAAGGATTGCAGCGGGAGCAGAGGGTAAAGGACACGGGGGGGGGGGATGACAGGTAAAAGCAGGGAAGCTGACTCTAACCCCCTTTTCTTTATTTCTTTCCCCCTCCTCAGGTGCCATGTCGGCTGAGGCCACGGGTGCGGTGATCCCTCCCCCTACAGAGCCCAGTGCCCCCCTCACACCACTCCAGACAAACTCTGACCCCAAGCCCCCACCGCCCAGCAGCAAGTATGTGAAGCTGAACGTGGGGGGGTCGCTGCATTACACCACTCTGCAGACCCTGGCCAAGCACGACTCCCTCCTCCAGGCCCTGTGCACTGGCCGCGCCGAGGTGCTCACCGACCGAGAAGGTGCCCAGATTCCCCTGCCCATCAACCCCTTTGGAGCTATTTTTCCCAGTGCCCCTGCCCAGCTTCCTACAGTGCCTCCTGCTGGGACTGGCCTGTTTGGGAGCAGCCCCCACAGCCGTGTCCCAACTACCCCCTACGATGCCGCCTCCTGGGTCCAGAGTAGCCCAAGGGTCCCAGTATATCCAGTTCCTCTTGCTAGGACTGGAGTCCCCAGGAGCTGCCCCCCCGCCGTACACATGCACACACTTCTCACAGCAGCAGCTGCTGCAGGAATCGGAGTAGTCAGAAGCTCTTCCCACCAGCTACCAACCTTGCCCTGATACCTACAGTGCCCCCTATTGGGAATGGAACCCTGTCTTTCTCTCAGGTTGGATTTTAATCGACCGGAGCGGACGCCACTTTGGTACCATCCTCAATTACCTCCGTGACGGCTCCGTCCCACTGCCCGAATCCCAGCGTGAGTTGGAAGAAGTTTTGTCGGAGGCCCGGTACTACCTGATCCAAGGCTTAGTAGAGGACTGTCAGCTTGCTCTGCAGGTGAGGCGAGTGGGAAGCAGGACACCTGGGTGCTCTGAGAGGAGAGGGTGGGCTAGTGGATTAGAGCAGGAGTCGGGGTTGAAATCCCACTGGACATGGTGTGGGTCTGGTTCTCTTTTATCTGGGTTGATGAGTTATTGCAAAGCCCCCCATCTGTACATCCCCCTTTTGCCTCTCCCTACTCTCTCCAAGATGCCATGCTTGCGCCTTCTGTCTGTCTCCATGCCTCCCTGCTCTCCGTTCCATCCTATTAGCAATGTGTGGGTGGGGTTATACTCCGGGGGGGGGGTGTGTCTCAGTGGGCCAGTCTTTCTTCAACTCCTCCCCCCCCCCCAATCTCTCTTGCACAGCAAAGAAATGAAGCATTCGACCCCCTCTGCATGATCCCCATGGTCACCTCCCCCAAGGAGGAGCATCAAATCATCACCAGCTGTGCTAAGGTAAGAAGCACCTCCCCGCCCCTCCTGTGCATTCAGACAAACCGCATGGAGCTGAAATGGAACATCTGAAAAGAATCCTGTGTGTGGTGGACACGAAGCCTGCTTGAAATTGGAGCTGAAAAAATCCTCTTGCCTCCTTCCAGGAGACTTGTATGAGCTGCTGACGAGTGGATTTTTAAAGCCCTAGGCTTTCCCCCCTTGGTGGGCAGCCTTTTATGCTGCGCTGGGGAGTTATTGATCTCTGTTCCATGGTCTCTACAGATTCATAGGCAGCTGCTTTGTAGAGTGGATGGGGGCGGGGGGGCGAGCTACTGCATGTGCTTTCTCTCTCCTGTGTATCAGATTCATGCCTCCTTAAGAGCTGGATCAAAGCACTCACAAGTGTGGGATGGATGGAGAAAGGCTGGTCATTAAGCAAATTAGTCGTCTTTATTTCTTGGGAACAAAGAGACTTGTGTGTTTGAAATTATAATGTGGCACTACAAATTTGGAGTTGAAGGCCATGATCCACCACCCACTTACTCTGGAGTAGCTTTCACTAAAAACAAATACATGGCCCAGCAATCATTTACTCCGGAGCCAGTCATAGGGGTATGTGTCGATGTGCCTATAGGGCTTTGATGGGGCTACTCTGGAATAAATGATTGGTGGGTCGTGGCCCAAGTTATTTGTATTTTTGTTTTGAAGCCGGTTCATTTGCAGTTTCAGTATTATGATTATTAACCTAGTGCAAGCAGTGTATAATCCGAGACAGGTCACTGCCTTGAGGAGCTTACAGTCTGGAAGAGACAAGGAAAGGGAGATGACAGGGGCAGAGGAACGGCTCCTGTTGGCTAATTGTGTGTTCTCTATTTGGGGAGTTCATTCATTTTGTCAAAACTATTTGGCAGGTGTTTTTAATGAACATGTGAATGCCTGTGTTTCATTTTGAACCCACTGCATTCTTACTATTTTTAAAAAGTGGCATTTTGAAATTAAATATTGGAAGTTATTAACACTGTGATGTTTGGAGGGATTGAAACTTGGTAATTTGATGACTCTTGGAATATTTCAGTGCGTCTTAAAAGTTGCTCTGTCCAGAAACTGGAATATCAGAAATTTATTTCAGCATTTGCATTTTGAAAATTGAAAACCTGGGATTTGTGGGTTTGTTTGTTTTTTAAAGTCCTTTTGATGACTTTATTTTTTTTAATAGTATTTTTAATATTGGGCAACATTTTTAAAAATCCTATGTGGCATTTTTAAAAATGGCTTTTAAAATTTTAATGCTATGGTCTTTTGAATACTTAAGATTTGGAAACTGTTATTTTAAACATTGGAAATTAAATATTAAAAATTGCTCTCTTTAGAAACCAGAAAAATAGATTATTTTTTTTCCGTCTAATTCTTCTTATTATTTATTTCCATTTACCTGGCACTGAAGAGTCATGAATTAGAGGGACATGTCCCTGCCCAAGGGGCTTATGGTCTAGGATGGACATGGGAGGAGAGACCGGGATAGATTGATAAAGTTGAGAAGTCGCAGGGGCACCTGGCTGTATTCGTTCCAGGGGAGAAGAAGGATCCTGAAAGAGCAGTTTGAGGGCACGTCAGTGAGCAGGTGAGATGCTAGGAAAAACTTGGTAGAAAAGGTCGGCTTTTAGGAGAGATTTGAAGGTCAAGAGGGAAGGAGCAAATGTCTTAGAAATGGAGTTCTCGGCGTAGGGGCAGCGTTCAGGGAGTAAAATCTCTAGGGCAAGTGCAGCTGGCAGAGAAGGAGCGACATTTTTGAGCTGGAAACAAGTGCAGAAAGATCGAGCGGAGTCAGGGCGTGAAGAGCCTTAAAGGTGAAGACAAAGAGTTTGTGCTGGAGGTGAAGGGGGAGAGGAAGAGTTGAGCATGATCAGAGCAGCAGGCGGGGTGGGTGACCGGCCGGGGCAGAGGAGTGGGGGGGAAAGCCGCTTATAGCACCCAAGTCCCCAAATACTGAAGCTGCAAAAGGGAACAGAAACATGCACATTTCACTACAGTGACAAATTATTCTTTTAAAATAATTGATATTTTTGTTTAGAATTTTTAAAAAGTTATCCAGAAAGCTGGAGAAGTTTAAACTTTTAATACTGTGGCATTTTGAAGGCTTGAAAATTGGAACTAGGCAACTTGTAGATTCTCTCTCTCTCTCTGTAAAAGAAATGGTATTTTTGAAAATACATAATTAGAATTTAAATGGTTTTTAAATTTTAAAAATTGGAACTTTAGAAAACATTTTGAAATCCTGGATATGAATGTTTTAGTGTTATAGCATATTCAATGCTTGAAAATGTAAATTAAAAATGTAAATGTAAAATGCCTGAAAATGGTATTTTGGACACTGGAGAAATTGAATTATTTTTTTTAAAGCTGTAATTTTGAACATTGGAATTTTTTATTTTTTTAAAAGACAGCTGGAAACTTTTTTGAATTTTTTAAAAAATGGCTGAATCCTGGGGAACTTTAAAGTTTTTAGCACTTATTGCTTGAAAATTGGGAATTTGAAAATTGGTGTTTTGAGCTCTTGAAATATTTAAATATATTTTTAAAAATTGCTGGGGTTTCCAGGATCTCCTAGTAGAGAAGAGCTGTGGTGTCGGGGTCTGCACTGCCATTAATGCCAGCCATCGTTAGCAGAAGGCGCCCAACCCAGTTAGCTCTGACCTGCACCTCTCTCTTCCTCAGCCGGTCGTGAAACTACTTCATAACAGAAGCAACAACAAGTATTCCTACACTAGGTGAGCCAGTGCCCCAGCCTACTCTCTTTGGTGCCCCCTGCTGGGATTGGAGTAGCCAGGAGCTTCTTTCTAGACTGTAGTGTCCCCTGCTGGGACTGGATTGAGCCCTGAGTGTCCCCATCCCACTCTCTCCATTGCCTCAACTGGGGCCAGCATAAGCCAGGAGCTCCCCCCACAGCCAGAGCCCCTGCCCTTTTCCATGCTGGGTCCTCTACTGGGACTGGAGTAGCCAGGAGCTCTCCGCACATGCAGAACCCTTGCCATGCTCCCTACACTGCCCCCTGCTGGGACCAGAGTTAGCTAGGGCTTCCCATGCATGAACTTGCTCTTTCCCACTCCCTACCTCCACTACAGTAATTCTGATGACAACCTGCTGAAAAACATCGAGCTGTTTGACAAGCTGGCGCTGCGCTTCAACGGGCGGGTGCTCTTCGTCAAGGATGTGCTCGGAGACGAGATCTGCTGCTGGTCCTTCTATGGGCAGGGCCGCAAGATCGCCGAGGTCTGCTGCACCTCCATTGTCTACGCCACCGAGAAGAAGCAGACCAAGGTACCTATTCCCCTGCTAGTTCTTGAGCACTTGGAACTATGACAACCCTAACTAGAAGGAACTACCCCCAATCTCTCACAGATATGCCTGTCACACTTAGTCCCACTGCTGCTCATGCTTTTGGTACCTCCCTCCCCACTCCTGAGAGATTTAGTATCTCCCTTCTCCCTGCTGCTCGCACTTGGTATGTCTAAGCGAAATGCCCACCCTTTCTTTTTAGCGCTGGGGAAACCATCTCCCCACCTCCACTCTGTAGAATTGGAACATACCCAAGAGCAGCCCCACCCACCCCAGTCTTGGGGCAGCATGACCCTTGCCTCCCACATTCCCATGGGAGGGGGTTATCCAGCATCAACACACTCCTCCTGAAGTTCTGGGGGGAGAGATGGGGTGTTAGCTGGCATGAGCTTTGCCCCTTGGAGTTTCCATGAAGGACAGGGTGTTGGCCTACCTTGACATGACCTTTGTCCTCTTCCCTCCCTGGTGCAGGTGGAGTTCCCAGAGGCACGGATCTTCGAGGAGACACTCAACATCCTGATCTATGAGACCACACGCGTGCCAGACAAGGCCCTGCTGGAGGCTACAGGGGGTGCAGCTGGAGGTGGGGGAGGAGGGCTGCTGCGTGAGGATGAAGATGGGCGCGAACACCGTGTGCGGCGCATCCATGTCCGGCGCCACATCATGCACGACGAGCGACCCCATGGGCACCAGGCTGTCTTTAAGGACTGAACCCCTGTTGCCCCCTAATCCCACTCACCTCGCCATCCACCCTAATCTAAACCCTGCTCTCAATATATGACCCTTGATCCTGCTCTGAACCTGGACATCTGACATCTCCTTGTTCCTCCCTAATCTTTGACGTCCTCCTTGGATCTTCACTGTTAACCACATCACCCATGCTCGCTCTAGCCCCCCTCATCTTGTGACATCGTTGCGACACAGTTTCTGGATTCCCAGCTCCCTTCTGACCTTCTGCCCCATGAGCCTAAACAGTGACCAGCCATTGACTTCCATCATTGACCGTCCATCTCTCTTCATTGTGTCGCTGAGATGTCATTTGTTGCATATCTTCTGTTCTGTTTCTTTAAGCACTTAGCCAATCTCCTTGACCCTTGACCGAGCTTTAATGCGTGCCCTGTCCAGCTGTTGATATCACTTTGACCTTTAGTTCTTATGCTAAACTCCTGACCACTCCCCATCCTCACTCAAGTCGCTTCCATTCATCTCCAGCCTTGGCTTCTCCCACACTTCCCTATTAACACTGCTCTCATGCTTGACGTCTCTTGGAAGGAAGGGCCATCCCTTCAGCCCCATCCTCATATGCTCGGTACGAGTTTCACCCTCAGTCATTTTCCATGACATTGCCTCTTGACCTTTTCCTGAGCCTAGAACACCCCACCCTGCTCTGTTGTCTTCCATGACACTGTTGACCTTTTCTCTTGGACCCCACTATCTCTTGCCTTTCAGGGTCCCTTAACTTTGATCAGTTGATGAACAGACAAAAATAATCCCCACCCCCTTTATTGTCCAAAGGAGACGGTATTTAATGTCTCCTTGACAGTTGACTCTCTGACCCATGACCTTTCTCCTCTTGGAACGAGGACCATTCTAACCGTTGGCATCTATTTGTTCTTTCATGTTTTTCTGAATGACCTCTCTTGCTACCTTTCTTCTTTCAGTCTGTGGACCACCCAACCTTCAATATCGTAGTCCTTTCACATTTCCCCCACAGCCACCTTCCCTTCTCTCTACAACGTCTGCTGCTGGGACTTCTACCCTGTGGAGTTGTCTAGTTCCATCTGGGGATGGTGTAGGGATGGGAGTGGGATCTGGGTTCATGATGGTTGCTTTCTCTCCCCCACCCCCTTCAGTATGCATAGTACATTTTAGACTCAGGAAAACTTCATGGTATGACTAAACCCTTCCACAAGCCCCGCCCCCACCTCTTAATAGTTAAAAAAAAAAAAAACAACCTCAAACACTAGGTACATGGTACAGGCCAGCTGAGAAGGGAAGAAGCTTGATACTCAAGTAGATCATTAACCCCGAATGGAATAGAACAATTCAGGATGTCCCTCTCTACCCCCTCCCCCCCAAAAAAATAATGCTGAGTTTATCTAGCTTGCCTGCACCTTCTATCCTAAGAATCTGCTTTCCCCAACAGATTAGCCCACTCCAGTCTCCTATCCTCCCCTCTAGGAAAAAATACAATGTTAGAGCCAACTCCCCGTTCTACGGTATACACCCGTGCATCCCAAGTGCACGCATGCATCCCTCCTTGATGACACACAATGATATGCTCCAACACCCCACCCATCCCCTTTCATAAGTGTGGGGAGGGGATTGGATGATGGTGTCCTGATGCTGGGGGGGAGGTGGAAACAGGAGCAAACCATTGTATTTTAGGGGAGTTTGGGAACAACCATTGCAGTTTGTGAAGGACTCAGTGCTGTTCTTTTTGGGGGGGAGAGGTGGGATTGGACTTGAACCATTTTGTTTTATGAGTGTTGGCTGGAAGGAACCATTGATATGGGGGGGATAGATTGGCGCAAACCACTGCATTTCAGAATTGTGTTTTATTAAGGGGTGATTAGAGTGACCCATTGCAATGGCTTCTTCCATTTGCCCTCCCTACATAAAATATATTTGGGGGGCAGAATGGGCTTGAACTATTCTGTTTCATGGAGGGGTGTTTGCCTTCTATGGGGTGCTTTTCAGCTCCCTCCAATTAGGGTATTTTTCCTGCATTCATTATTATTTTTGCTATTTGCATAATTTATTTTTAATGTTTTTTTGTTTCTTTTTCTATTAAATTATTATAATAAAGATTCGTTGGAAAAAAGTAGTGTCAGGTTATTCTTGGAATGGGGTTCCCTAGAGGGGCAAGGACCCAGATCCCATTCCCTGCACCACGAACCAGCTGGTCCTGGAATGGAGTCAGCACCTCATAGAGGAGACTGGCCCTGAATCCCATTCCCCCATGCTCCCCATAGCCAGCTAGTCCCAGGGCAGAGCGGATGTCCCTTAGATGGCTGGTAGAAAGATGTGCATGTTGGGAATAAGAATGGATAGGGACAGAGAAGTCGGACTCTGTGATGTGGGGTGGGTCAAATCATAGAATTGCAGGTTTGGAAATTACCTCGAGGTTACTCTAGTCCTACCCCTTGCTGCAAAGCATGAGGCCTGCTGCATAGAGCAGGGCACCACAGACGGATTATCCATCTGTGTGTTCAAAACATCTAAGGAGGGAGATGACTGTGGAAGAGTGGTGGGTGGGAGACATGGATTGTGTTGACACCGGGTTAAAGGGACAAAAGGTGGAGGAGGCGATATATGATGAGGATGAACCATGGGTGTAACAAATTTAGAAAATTCAAACTCACGGTTTGAGATTTGTAATTTGGAGAGAGAAACCTCTGGAAAGGGCATTTTGTCCTTACGCAAAATGGCAGCTGTAGCTACAGCACGAGTGGGGCCGCCTGTTCTTCTTCGAGTGGCTCCTTCCATTCTCACAAATGGGTTTGCGCTTGTGCGCCCTTCTCTTACCGGTATATACCAGGCTCACTAGTTTGAAAAACCACGTGACGGTCTCGAGCCCCCATAGTATATAAGGTACTTCTGTCACAGGAGATGGCTGGTTGGAGGGAGCAAGGGGGGGAAACGGGGGTGGGGGTTGAGTATCCACTCACTCAGACTCCCCACGCACGGGCCCAAACCTTGGACGCTGGAAGGGTCTCTCGATAGTAGAATGCCCGTCAGGATAGTGTGTGGACCTATCGGCCTCTCTGAGACCAGGTCCCTATCATCATAGGGTGCCAGCGGTTGGAAGGAGTCTTGGGCCCCACGCGTTCTCACAACACTCGAGGCCCACACCACAGAAAGAGGGGCAGGATGGTTGCGCAGGTCTGGTGATAGGATGACCAGGGGAGGGGGCCCAAGGCACAACTGGGGAAAGGGAAGGGCTTGCGCACAACAGAGGAAGGAAGGGTTTCAGGAAGTGACACCGGCCGATGCAGTGGATGTCTTGGGGTCTGTTCAAGCCACAAGTGAATTAGATCCATGCCCATCCTGGTTGGTAAAAGCTTCCAGGGAGACATTGGGGTCGGTTCTGGTGAGGGTGGTCAATGCGTCCCTTTGGCAGGGGAGGCTGTGGCCCAGTCTCGAGGCTGTGGTGCGCCCCCTGCTGAAGAAGCCTTAGCTGGATGTGGACGCACTCGCCAGTTACCGTCCTATCTCTAATCTTCCCTTTTTAGGGAAGGTTATTGAACGGGCGGTGGCTCTGCAGCTCCAGGCGCATCTGGACCGTATCGGTTATGGCACCGAGACGGCGATGGTGGTTTTGGTGGACAATCTCTGCCGGGAGATGGATGCAGGAAGTTCTACATTCCTGATCCTGCTAGATCTCTCGGCCGCTTTTGATACCGTGGACCATGGGCTGCTGCTGAGACGGCTGCGAGACCTGGGGGGGCTGGACGGGACTGTCCTTGGGTGGTTCCGCTCATTCCTCTTAGGGAGACGCCAGTGGTTGGTGCTGGGGCCTGAAACATCTAGCCCCTGGGTTTTGACCTGCGGCGTTCCGCAGGGTTCGATTCTGTCTCCGCTTTTGTTTAATATATGCAGTCCCTGGCAGAGATCGTGAGAGGGTTCGGGGTGCGTGGTCACCAATATGCTGATGATACTCAGCTGTACCTCTTGTTTTCAACCGACCCAGGTCCTGCTGTCTCGTTGCTTTCCCAATGTTTGGAGGCTGTGGCGGATTGGATGCGGCAGAGCAGACTGAAGCTCAATCCTGATAAGACGAAGGTGATGGTGGTGGGTAGGGTGGGGGAGGTGCGGAACCCTCGG
>QEPC01000157.1:363834-385075 GCA_003113815.1 Sphenodon punctatus | reverse complement strand
GCAGGTGGAGGCAGTGGCTAAAGCCACCTTCCGCCAGCTGTATCTGGTGCAGAGGCTGCGCCCATACATCTCTGGGCCCGACCTGGCCACTCTTATTCACGCCTTCATCACCTCGAGGCTAGACTACTGCAACGCGCTCTACGTGGGGCTTCCCTCAGTTCTGATTCGGAGGCTGCAGCTGGTGAAGAATGCAGCGGCCTGTCTCCTTACGGGGACGAGGCGACGGGAGCATATTACACCTGTGCTCCGCACTCTGCACTGGCTGCCTATAGCGTACCAAGTCAGATTCAAGGTGTTGGTTTATAAAGCCCTATACGATCTGGGCCCCTCATACCTTGGGGACCGCTTCGCCTTCCGCACCCCAGGGCGCCCCTGCAGTCTGCCGGGGGCACCTTCTTGGTGGCCGGGCTGCGGCTTTGGAATTCCCTCCCGGAGGAAGCTCGCCTTGCCCCGGGTCTGATGGCTTTTTGCCGAGCCTGTAAGACCTGGCTGTTCGCCCAGGCCTCCGGATGGGAGGGTAGGGTAGGGAGGGGGAATGTTTGGGGGGCGGGGTAGTTTTAAATTATTTATATTGTGGTTTTATGTATTTTATTATTGTTTTAGTTGTTGTGAGCCGCCCCGAGATGCCGTAGGCATGAAGGGGCGGCCAATAAATGTAAAGAAGTAATAATAATAATTAATAAACAAAATAAAGGTGCTATCCCGGGAAGTGGGGGGGGAAGGTCTCACTCTGCTAACACTCCACTTGCACTCACTCACTCAGGCAGACACATGGGAAAAGGCTCAGGAAAACAACAGTTAGGCTCAGGAACTCTCAACAAGATACCCAAACGCTCAAAGGTTTCTCCAAACAATAAGACTTAGCTTTCTCTCTCTCGCTCTCTCTCAGGCGGCCGGTCTCTCCACCTCAATCACCTAGTGCCTCTCGGTGCTGGTGTTCTATACCTGAGGCCCCGCCCCTGCGTGCTCCCGCAGACATGTGGAGCAACACACGGGGGCCTGGCCAGAGTCGCTGCGTCTGACCGCCCTGCGCCTGACTCGTGCACGTAATCAGGCCGGCGCGGACTGTTGTAGAGGAGGGGGGATGTCCTGCTCTGCTGCCGCGGGCAAGAGCAACGCAGAGCTTGAGGGCCTGGAGTGGTCAGATCCAAGACTGGGGGGCAGCCCTCCATCAGCACGGCCCTGTGCTGGCAGGTGCCACCGACAGGGAAGCATGACACCTTCCCGCCTAAACCCAACAGTTCCTTCAAACCGCTTTCACGGCTTACCGACTTTTACTCAGCTGGCTGTCACTTTGCTAGAATGTCTACTATAAAACAGCTTCAAACAACGCTTTTTGTGCGGGCGCAAAATGACAACTGAGGACCCGCATGATCAGTGTCTCATATGCCTTGGACAACTCATGACCTAAAGGACTGTCCTGAATGCCTCTGCCTGAAACCGAAGACATTGAGCGGGCGCTCCATTTACCTGCCCTCCTGAAGGAGCTTGAAGGTAAAATAAAACTTAGCTGGGCACTAAAAGTCGCTCTCCGCAACTTTCTCCTGCAGTGCCCGGTATCAGAGTTGAAGAGAGAGTTTCTGCGGTTCCTACTCTCTTGGACCGCTCCACCCTTGAATCCTCTGCTCCGGGGCCTTCCACTACCCGGGCCTCCCGTTCCCCATCCCCTAAGAGACTAAGGCATCAGGAAGGCATAGAGCCTGCCCTTGTGGCAGACTGCTCTTTTTCCTCAGAATCCTCAGATGAGGAGGGTGACATTGAGGCGGCAGTTTTCTCCGCTCCTGATTCGCCTGTTTCTCTGCTGGCAATTACCTCTCCCTTATACAATGCGGAAGAGGACTCCGACCTCCGTTTTACAGGCTCCCTGTTTCAACCGCCTAGACTTCAGTGGGTAGCTGCCCCTGCTTAGGAGAGTATAATGGAAAAAATTGACTTACCTCCTACGAGGTCCAGGGAGTCTAGTTTCCCCTGGCAAAGAACAAGAACAATCTCGACGTCAGGAGAGTAGGCTTATAGTCTCCTGCCTCCAGCAACTTCTGCAGGCCTCAACAGCATCCAAACCCGCCGTTCACTTGCCCATGATGTCGAGGACTGCCAATGTCAAGGTATCGGCACAACCTCGTACCCCCACATACCTACTGGGCCAACATCTCACCACAGATCTGCAGCTGCAGGACATTCTACGACATCGAGCTCTCATCCTACGATGTTGAGGGATACCGCTGGGTCAGCCTGACATTCGATGTCGAGGACAAAACTCACGATGTCAAGAGACATCGCTTCGTCGTCGCGACAACTTACGACGCCAGACCAACAGTCGTCGGCGTTTTCTGAGGAAGACAGAGATAAATTCTTAAGAAAACAACAAAAGATACAACGGAGAGGGGCACTTAAGTGGAAGCTTACGAAATAATGCCTGCAACAGCCTGTTATCGATCACGCTTTACCGGAAGTTCCTCTAATTACCGCAGAAAGCCCAGCTTCACTGGATGCAGTCCTTCCTGAGACTCAGCTGCAGGAGCCCTATGAAACTCCAGATTCAGAGAATCTCTCCCTGCCGCCCTCTGATGATATCCAGGGCACGATATCCTCCGTCTTCTCCCAGGAGCATAAGGATTTTCAAGGGCTATTAAGGAGGTTCTCGGCTGCACTGAAACTTGATACCGTACCAGTTTCAGAGCAAGAATCCGATCCAACCTACAGAACAATTGAAAAGCCTCCACAGTCCAAACTAACACTTCCCCTATTTAAGAAACACACGGCGGAAGCAGAGAAATTATGGAGCAATCTGGCATCTATCCAGCCGGTCTGTGCCACAAGTAGCTCCTACCTTTTCCCACTGGCGCAGGGTTCGATTTTCTTTCGTCACCTGCTTCCGAACTCTTATTGTCTCTGCATCAGCAGAGAAATACCAAAAGAATACACAGGACACTTCCCCTGCGGCCAGAGAGAGCAGGAGGATTGATGTTTTCGGCCGCAAGGCTTTCGTGTCAAGTACTATGGTCATGCGTACATCGAACTATGCTGCTGGTATGGCCTCTTACCAACACCACCTCTGGGATGAGGTCCAACAGCTCATTCCTTTCCTCCCAAAGGACAAACAAAAGGAAGTGCAACATCTCTGCATGGAGGGATCCACCACCACGCGCTTTCAACTGCAAACAGCAAGACACTCCTCTGAAACGGCGGCCAGAGGAGTAGCTAACGCGATTGTCACACGTTGTTTCGCATGGCTTAGGGGCACCAAGCTAGAGTACCACCACAGGGCTCGTATTGAGAATCTTCCCTTCGACCAGACTGGTCTGTTCGCGAAGGAGACGGATGAAGTAATTGAAAAAATACAAAAATCTAGAGCAACGGCAATTAAAATGAAAATCGCCCAGCGGGATCAGAGCCCTACATTTGACCACTCCCATCAATATACGCCGCAACAGTCTTACAGCTGTCCCAGACAATACTCTGGTCACTACCAACAGTACAATAAAAGGTATTACTCATCTCCCTTCCAGTACAAGGGAAAGACGAGACCTCAATACCCTCCTTTTAAACAGAGACCAAACCACAGACGTTCCCCCTGCAATTGCCCCCAATTGTCCAGGGAGAAATTTCTTTTTGCTTTGCTTTGTTTAAATGTCTCCCCTGTTGGGAGTACATTACTTCTGATTATTGAGTGTTGAATATGATTAAGGTGGGATACAGAGTGCAATTCTCTTCCATGCCACCTACTGGTAGACCGTTGAAACATGTTAACCTATCCCCTCAACAATCCATTGTGTTAAATAAATTAAGTATTCTAAGGAGGTCATAGAGTTAGTACCTCGCACGCACCTTAAATCAGGGCTTTACTCCAATTACTTTGTAATTGATAAGAAGGGGGGAGGCCATAGACCGATAGTTGATTTGCGCTTCCTTAACCTTTTTGTTTCTTATCAAAAGTTTAAAATGCTTATGATTGACAGCCTAAGGCCCCATCTCCAGCAGGGTCAATGGTACGCTGTTATCAATCTAAAGGATGCTTGCTTTCACGTTAGGCTGCATCCATCATCTAGACAATATTTTCATTTTTCACACAATTCCAGTTTTGTTCGCTTCCATTTGGCCTTGCTTCCGCCCCTAGAGTGTTTACCAAGCTAATGGCCCCTGTTGTTGCTTACATCCGTAATCAGGGTATCGCCATATTTCCTTACCTGATAGCTAACTCCTGATAGTTATTTAGGGACTCCGGTGAATTAGCTATCTCCAATTCACTTTAAATCTTTGTAGAAGGCTGGGCCTGACTATAAATATTCAGAAATCCCGCCTCTCACCTTCTCAACGTATTGAGTATATAGGGACCATTATTGATTCTACCCTGTCTAAGGTCTTTTCCCCAGAGGAAGGGTTTCTGGATATATCTAGGTTGATAAGAGTTATTAGTATTCATAGGCTCCAGGGAGTTAAGTCATTTCAGCGACTTCTAGGCCTCATGGTGTCTATAACTGCCACTACACTTTTTGTAAGGTTGTTCATGAGACCCCTTCAGCTATGGTTTTTAAAACCATTTAACCCACTAGTGGACCCTCCCACAAAGAGAATTAGGGTTATGAGGCAAATATGAAACTCTCTCCTTATTTGGACTAAGGATTTTGTGTTACCAGGAAAACCTTTCACACAACCTAACCTAACAGATGCGTCACTGACTGGATTGGGGGGGTGCACCCACACGACTTCTCCATATTAGGGAGATGGCGCAAACGACTGAGTCAGTATCACATCAATATACTGGAGACCAAGTCTCTCAGAGCTTTTCCGCATCTCCTACAGGACGAAGTCATCAACATTGCATGCGACAATATGACGACGGTATGGTACATCAACAAACAGGGAGGGACAAAGTCAGTGGAACTTTGTCGTTTAGCACGGACCCTATGACACTTTGCCCGCAGATGCAACATGTCTCTACAGGCAACTCATGTCGCGGGCTCAGAGAACTCAAGGGCAGACATGCTGAACTGCCTCCAGGAGGAGCACCACGAGTGGGAGCTCTCGCCCCAGGTCTACAGGAAATTAGTCTCTCGCTGGGGAGCACCCAAAATAGACCTGTTTGCCACAAAGCTGAACACCAAATGCAAACTTTATTGCACGAGAGCAGCTCACGACCCCAGTCTCTGGGGGATGCCTTTTCAGTGAGTTGGGGCACTCAATTGGGGTATGCTTTTCCCCCTGTTCCTCTCATACCCAGGGTTTTGGACAGAATACACAGGGAGGGAGTGAATCTTATTCTAGTCTTCCCCAGCTTGGCCAAGACAGCTTTGGTTCTAGAGCCTGGCACTGGCATCTCACCCATTGCCCCAGATCCCCAACCTATTGTCCCTCAGTCAGGGGGAAATCTTCCAGCCAGAGTTGAAGTGTCTGAACCTCCGTGCTTGTAGAATCCAGACAAACCCATCCCTGAACCCTTAGTTAATAGACTAGACATGGTACTACAGAATGACATTAAACGATCAACAAAAAAATCCTATGATTCGAAGTGGAGGCGATTCTCTTACTGCTTGGCTGACAAGTCATTCACAGCTGAACAACTCTGTGGAATTAGTACCCCAATATTTATTGGAGCTCGCGGAGAGGGGCCTAGCTATGTCTTCCATAAGAGTTCACCTTTCCGCTATAGCTAGATATGTTGCCCTCCCTAATGCCCAACCCCTTTTTTCTCATCTCCTGGTTCAAAGATTCCTTAAAGGGCTTATTAATTTATTCTCCCCACACAAACAACCTGTCTCACAGTGGGACCACAACCTTGTACTGGATTAGATTACGAAACACCTCTTTGAACCAGCAGAGGAGTCTGATTTGTTCCACTGGACATTAAAGACAGCCTTTTTAGCTGCAATCACATCCCTTAGGAGAGTATTTGAACTTGCTCACATATGCATTAAGGAACCTTACCTTCAGGTTTTCCCAGACAGAATTGAAATTTCTATCCACCCCTCCTTTATCCCAAAGATAGTATCCCCGTTTCACCTATCTCAGAAGATTGTCCTCCCAGTTTTCCTCCCTCCTCCTCACGACTCCGAGGTGTTTGCTAAGTTGCATACCTTAGATGTTAAGAGAGCAGTCCTCATTTACTTGGATAGACCAGTCAGTGCAGATTGTTTGACAATTTGTCTCCCCTTCCCTTCACAGGCTGGGTCAGAGGATTTCCTCTCAAACCATTTCCAAATGGTTAGTACATTTAATATCATTTGTTGATAAACAATTAGGAACTTCACCCCCGCCTCATTTGAGGGCTCATTTGATTAGGGGTATGGGTGCCTCTACCGCAGCCTTTTCCAACATCTCCCCTCAGGAGATATGTAGAGCTGCAATGTGGAGTTTCCCTCATACTTTTGTCAGGCGCTAGACTCTCCACCTCTCCTCTGAGCCAGACACGGCCCTAGGACTGTCTATTCTGAGTTCTGTTATTAAACCTCTGTAATACCTTGTAAAAAAAAAAAGAGAGGGAAGAAAGGACGAATAACACGCATGCATCTTTGAAAACCTTTATTGTTCACTATACAGACAATAAATGATATTGTTGATTCTGGACAACTTGTTGCTGGTGTTACTTCAAGAAAATTCCCCCACTGTCTTCTTCTAGGCTTGTTATTCTCCCATTGGTGAGAATGGGAGGAGCCACTCGAAGAAGAACAGGTCGCTGCCTTTTAAACAAGGTTCTTCGGCTCCGAACATTCTCTCAAATGCCCGCCCTTCTGACCCCGCAAGGAATTTTCTTCCTACACGATTAGGGTTGGAAGGAACTGTTGGGTTTAGGTGGGAAGGTGCTTTATGTACTGTGGGGCTTGAGACCATCATGTGGTTTTTCAGCTAGTGAGCTTGGTACATGCCACAGAGAGTGTTTGCCATGTTGATCCCAAAAATTAGGTCGTAGAGACAAAGTAGTGTAGAGATATCTGTTATTGGACCAACTTGGGTTGGTGGAGGCTTACAAGCTTTCAGACCTCACAGGATCCTTTGCCAGGCAAGTCAGAAATCCAAGTTGTACCTGGTATATGCCGGTAAGAGAAGGGCCATTTGTGAGAATGTTCTGAGCCATCTCGAAGAACCTTGTTTACAAGGCAGCGACCTTCTGTTTCTCTACTGTTCTTCAAGTGACTCCTCCCATTCTCACAAATGGGTTTGCGCTTGCATGCCCTTCTCTTACCCGCATATACCAAGCTCATATTTAAATTTCACATGACGTTCATGCGCCCCCACCCTATATAAGGTACCTTCCCGCCTAAACTCAACAGTTCCTTCCAACCTTCGCGGCTTGCTGTCATATCTCCAAGCTCATATTCTTTCTCTCAATATGGCAACCGTTAAACATAGTTTTAAAAGATGCTTTTCATGCAATAGAAAGATGGCTACTAAAGATCTGCACGGACAATGTCTCCTTTGCCTGGGTACTTCCCACAACCTGGAGGATTGCCCAGAGTGCCTCCTGTTGAAGCCGAAGTCTCTCAGGGAACGAGCCCTCAGATTACCGGCATTACTGAAGGAATTGGAGGACAAACAGAAAAGTAAGTCCTGGGCTAAAGATAACCCATTCCCACTCCTCCGAGCGTCCCCAGTATCAGGGCTCAAGAGACTGTGTCTGCGGCTACGACACAATCTACCACGACCGCAATTGAGTCTCCTGTACCTGGCCCCTCCGGAGTACGTGATATACGCTCTCCCTCCCTAAAGAGAGCGAGACTTTCACAAGGGTTAGAGTCTGCTATTTTGGCAGACCGTTCTTTATCCCCTTCCTTCTCTGACTCCAACTCAGTGACTTTTGGAGCTGGAATTATTTTCCCCCTCGCTCCTGTCTCGCTGCTCACTATTCCCCTCTCTACACCGTGGACTAACGCCCAGATGAGTGGTTGATGGGGTCACCCTTTCAGCCCCCACCATTCAATGGATGGCTTCCTCACAACAGTCTCCCTCTGCCTCCCGTTCCTCCAGCGGAACAATCTTTCCCATGAAGTTACTTCAGGGAACAAGAGAACTCGAGGAAGCAAGAAAACAAACTTATAGTTTCTTGTCTTCAACAATTAATTAAGGAGCCTCCTCCTCCGAGCACCCCACTACCCTTCCAGATGTCAGCAGCTCTCCATCTAGCTCTCCTCGTTGTCACACTTCGAATTCAGGACGTCATACCAAACCTTCAACATCGACAGCCTCTCGACGGATCCATCACTCTTCCATTTCCATGACGTCGACACTCACGACGTCAATAGCTCAGCGGACCCAGCCTTCTTCTGCATCCGTGATGTTGAGACCTTCGATGTCGACAGCCATGCCACCGACGATACCCTCGTCTTTCCACCAGGAGGTCAAACAAGCTTTTCTACGACGTCAAGAGCGCCAAAAGCACAGAATTGACCGTAGAAAGCAGCTTAAATCTAGAGTTCTCATGTCAGTCCCTCCTCAAGATACGGCTCCATTACCCCCTGTGGATCCTATTCTGCCTCAGGACACTATCCCTCTCCCCAAGACGCCAGAGCCTTTCGAGGCTCAGGACATTGAGAACTTGTCCCCTCCTCCGTCGGACGACGTCCACGTATCGACTTCGTCACTGACCTCCCAGGAGCATAAAGACTTCCAGTCTCTTGTCAAGAAGTTTTCTGAGACCCTTAAACTGGAAACTATCCCAGTGTCTGAACACGACATTGATCCTGCCTATTCGACTGTTGAGCATCCTTCACAGTCAAAACTTACCCTCCCTTTGTTTAAGAGGCATGCTGCAGAAGCTGAAAAACTGTGGTCTAGTCCAGCTTCCATTCATCCTGTTTCTTCCACCTATAGTTCATTTTATCTGTTCCTCCCTCAACAGGGATCAATCTTTTTTAAACACCCCCTCCCGAACTCTCTGGTTGTTGCGGCATCCGCCGAAAGACTGCAGAAGAACGCCCAAGACACCTCCCCAGCTGAAAAGGATAACAGACACATTGACATCTTTGGTAGGAAAGCATTCGCCTCCAGCACGATGCTCATGAGGTCTGCCAATTACTCGGCTGGAATGGCATCCTTTCAGCACCATTTGTGGGAGGAGGTGCAAAAGCTGATCCCCACTCTTGCCAAAGGACAAGCAAAAAATATTCCACACCCTCTGTGCAGATGGGTCTTCGACCGCCCGCTTCCAACTCCAGGCTGCTAAGCATTCATCTGATACAGCCGCCAGAGGTGTTGCCAATGCTATCGTTACGAGGAGATTCGCGTGGCTTCGCGGGACCAAATTGGAATCCCATTGTAAATACAGGATCGAGAATTTGCCCTTCGATCAAGCAGGCTTATTTGCTAAGGACACAGATGAAGTACTCGACAAGATCCAAAAATCAAAAGCCACTGCTAATAAGATGAGGATCTCGCAAAGAGACTCTACCACGTATCCATATACACATCCCTATCAACAGCAGTCATCCTATACAAGACCTCAGAGACAGTACTATGGACAATCTCACTCCTATCACAAGAGGTATTACCCTCCACAGTTCCCTTACCAGGGGAAGTCTAGACCCCAATATACCCCTTATAAGCCTCAGAGGAATAATAGGCAACACTTTGCTCCTCCTCCACAGAGGCACAGGCGACTATCATTGAGTATGGCTATACCCTGTTCTCCTACCGTCCATGAACAGATGGACTTTACTCTTTCATTGTTTAATGCTCTCCCCATTTGGGAGGCTATTACTTCTGACAAGTGGGTTCTGAATATCATTCAGTTTGGTTACTCGGTCTCCTTTTCCACTTTGCCCACCCCCTCCCCTTGTAAACCTAAAACATCTGCTCAATTTTCCTCTTTGCAAACCGAGGCATTAAATAAAGAAGTTATAGAAATGTATACTAAGGGCATCATCGAAATTGTTCATCCAAAAGATGTCTCTAAAGGTTTTTATTCTAACTACTTTGTCGTAGATAAGAAGGGAGGTGGCTACAGACCAATTTTGGATTTAAGGGATCTTAATTCCTTTGTCACCTACCGTAAGTTCAAAATGTTAACACTCGGCCGCTTATCTAACTTGCTACATACAAACCAATGGTATGCGGTTATTGACCTTAAAGACACATATTTTCATATCCGACTCCATTATAAGTGTAGACGTTTCTTCCGTTTCCTCCATGGTTCTCGCCACATGCAACTTTGTTCGCTCCCATTTGGCCTCTCCTCTGCACCCAGAATATTTACAAAGGTGATAGCCCCTGTAATTTCCTTTATACAAGAGCAAGGCATCACCATCTACCCCTACTTGGATGAGTGGCTGTTAGTAGCCGACTCCCCAGGTATGCTTTGTCAGAGCGTGGACTTCATCTTGCGTCTTTGTAACCTTCTGGGCTTATCTGTTAATTTGCAAAAATCCACCCTTTGTCCAACCCAGCGTATTTCCTATATTGGAGCCAGCATTGGTTCTACTCTAGAAAAGGTAATTGCTTTTCTGATTGCTTTGAGGATATTTCCTCCTTGATTAGAACCATTTCAATCCATAAATTACAAACTGCTAAGGTTTTCCAGAGGTTACTAGGTGTCATGGCTTATACCACTGCCACAACCCCTTTTGCGAGGTTGCATATGCGTCCCCTTCAGTTATGGTTTCTGAAACACTTTAATCCCCTAGTGGATCCCCCCCAACCAAAAACCTCCGTATCACTCGAACCGTTTTGGATTCTTTGAGGTGTTGGTCTCAGAGAGATTTTGTTTTACAAGGTATGCCTTTTCAAAAACCTGTCCCTGTTAATGTTCTCACAACCGATGCTTCCTCAACAGGATGGGGAGCACATCTCCGGGATCTCAGCATTGCAAGGAAGTGGACTATCACACAGAAACCGATCCACATAAATGCCTTAGAGACCATGGCTATTCTAAATGCATTGAAAGCATTTCGTCATCTACAGGGGACAGTCGTCAACATAACATCGGGCAACATGTCAGCTGTTTGGTACATAAACAAACAGGGCCTTACCAAGTCTCCAGAAATTTGCCAACTAGCCGTTCAAATTTGGCACTTTGCAAGGTTCCACAGCATGTACCTAATTGCACTCATCTGGTGGGTTCGCAGAACACGAGAGCAGATGTCCTCCGCAGATGCAACCTGGAGAATCACGAGTGGGAACTCGACGACCAGGTATACCGGTGTCTGACAGCTCGTTGGGGCTCACCCACGATAGACTTGTTTGCAACTGCGAACACCACCAAATGCAAGCAGTTCTGCTCCAGAGCTGCTCACGACCCTGCCTCCATGGGGGATGCCTTCCACGGAAACCACACCTAGCCTATGCTTTCCCTCCCATCCCTCTGATCCCCAAGCTCCTCCACAAGGTACAGAGGGAAGGGTGCCAATCTAATCCTTGTGGCCCCAAACTGGCCCAGACAGTCTTGGTTCAGCGAGCTCCTCTCCTTAACCCTGACATCGATTTCCCCTACCCTAACCCCCTCCTCTTGTCACTATATCAGGGGCAAGTTCTCCACCCAGACCTTCACAGACTGAACCTTCATGTGTTCAGGATCCAGGTCCCATAGTCCCCATTTCCGTAGATGATAAGGTTGCTCTAATTTTATGCAATGACATTAAACCATCCACCAGAAAATCCTACGATTATAAATGGAAACGTTTTACCCATTGGTTACCTGATAGGGATTTAACCACTAATCAACTCCCCATTCCTTTCCTTCTCCAATATTTACAAATTACTACACTTAGCTGGAAAAGGATTAGCTCATTCCTCCTTGAGAGTTCATCTCTCAGCTATAGCTAAACATGTTCTGTTGACGAATAATCAATCATTGTTTGCTCACCCTCTCATTAAGAGATTCCTTAAGGGTCTCTCAAACCTTTTCCCCCCACATAAGACCCCTGTCTCCCAGTGGGACCTTACCTTACTTCTTGATTACCTTACAGGTGCCCCATTTGAACTACACCAGGAAGCAGTAGGGATGTGCAAACAGAACCAGGTTTGGATTTTCGGTGGTTCGGGTCAAAATTTGAGTTCAGATTTGGTGTTCGGTTTGGTTGAGTTCAGTGCAATCAGGAACTGAAAATGACATTTGGTTTTTGAAATAAAGGGAAAAAACTGAAAAACATATTTCCGGCTATAACATTTTTGTTTCTTCAATTTTGATGGAATTTGGGGAGATTGTACCCCCAATGGAGGGCACTATGTGTACCAAAATTTGGAACGATTAGATAAAGGGAACCTATTTCAGAAGCAATTGACTGTTGTGATTTTAGGAAAAGCTCCATACACATTCATGGCTACAACTTCTTTATCTTGCATCCAATGTTCATGAAACTTGTGCATAGTACGTCCCTCCATATGCTTAATAATTTGGCCAGTTTTCAGAAAGAGTGGATAAAGGGTACCAAGGATATAAGACGTTAACCTGAAAATACATTTCCAGCTGTAACATTTTGATATTCCATTCTGTTTACAGGATATTTGGCAAGAATGTATCAAATACCTTTCCTGCCATTTCAGCAAATGTACAGGAGATTTTGATAAAGGGACCCAATTATATAAGCAATTGATGTTGTCCCTGTGAAGATCATTATTCAGATGAATATCAGCATATTCAGTGCCAGTCAGAGGCAGGCACCCTGCATGGCAGGGGGAGAGAGACTGTAGGAGGAAGGATGTGGAGCAACCCCAAAGACTGACAGACACATTCAATGGCCAAACACATTACTGCAAGCTTCTAGCTTTACAGGACCAATTGGTAGTGGCTTTGAGGTGGGCATAGGGGGCGGCCCTGAGGCGGGCATAAGCAACATAACTGGGACTTCTGAGATAGCATCCCAGCAGTTAGGAGACATAGTTTAAACACATCCAGGCTGGCCAGTTATCACAATCCTACAGCACTGAGACAGAGGACATAAGAGAATCTCTATTGACTCCTAAACCGATGCTTCTGACTTCCCAGAAACAAGTGGGGGAGATATGTTGGGATGGTCCCAGCACAGATTGAGGATATTTGGTTGTCATTTCTGTTGGCCAATTCACATCACAAACTGATCTTATACCACAGTGACATGAGAGAATACCAGGCATAGGCCCTTTCTCTACATATGTTGTTCAGGCATATAAAATTGGGACCCTTTATAAAATCTTTCTGATATTTGGCAGAGATGATCAAGAAAATGTAATATATAGCCCTGCCAAATTTCATGTATATTGGTTAGACTACAAAGATGTTATAGTCAGACATACATTTATATGTTAATTGCTTATACCACGAAGACCCTTTTTCCAATCCTTGTGAAATTTGGCAAAGAGAGTAAATATGGGAAGGGGTATAAGCCAGACAAGTTTCGCCTACATTAGATGTGAGGCAAAGAAGTTTCAGCTAAGAATGTATATGTAGAATATTGCAAAATACAATATTTCAACTGCTTCTAAAATTGGATGCCTTTATCCAATTGTTTTGAAATTTGGTACACATAATGCTTTCTATTGGAGGTATAGGCACCCCAATATTCACCCACATAGCTTAAAAACAAAAACGTTACAGCCGATAATGTGTTTTCCATGAAACCAATGGAAATTAAATTCCAACCTCACCGAACGCATCCGAACCGAACGTTCTAATTCGAGTTCGGTTCGCACGTCCGGTTCGGTTGACCGAACTATTCGAGTTCACCCATCCCTAGGAGGCAGACCTTTTCCACTGGACCTTAAAAACTTCCTTCCTCGTAGCAATCCCCTCCCTTAGACGAGTCAGTGAGTTGGCTGCTATTTCCACTAAGCCGCCTTATTTCCACGTTTTTCCTGATAGAAATGAGATCTCCTCCCATCCGTCCTTCATTCCCAAGTCCATTTCCCCCTTTCACTTGTCCCAGAAGATGATTCTTCTAGTTTTTCCTCCTCCTCATGACTCTGACATTCTTAAGGCAGCACACACCCTGGATGTCAAGAGGGCTGTCCTTGTCTACTTGGACAAAACCAAAATGTGTCAACGTTCTGACAACCTTTTCGTTTCTTCCTCTCTTCACAACCTAGGAAACAAAGTATCTTCCAAACCATTTCTAAATGGTTGGTCCGTGTCGTTTCCCTAGCATATCTAAAACAGGGACTCCCCCCTCCCCCTAATTTACGAGCTCACTCCTTGAGAACTCTCAGAGCATCCATTGCAGCCTTTGCTAATGTGTCTCCCCACGAGATTTGCAGAGCTGCTACGTGGAGCTCCCATCACACTTTCATAAAACATTATGCATTACACTTAGGTTCCCAGTCACAAATGTCAGTGGGAATCTCCATCCTCAATTCAATCCTCGACAACAAATAATTCATGAATCGTTGTAAGTTGCCATAAATTTCTTTATTTTATTCATGTTTCAAACATTGAATTACTTTGGTTGTTCTGCTTATTACTCGTTACTTCTTACATAATAAATATTTATTCTTTTCTTATGGTCCCCCTTTTTTACATTATATCTTTATTAGAAAATTCCCCCACCGCCTTGTTCTAGGCTTGTTACTCTCCCATGGGTGAGAATGGGAGGAGCCACTCGAAGAAGAACAGAAGGTCGCTGCCTTGTAAATACGGTTCTTGGAGATGGCTCCAAACATTCTCACAAATCCCCCCCCCCCCTTCCAGCCCCGCATGGAATTTTCTTCTTTGAGTGGCTCCTCCCATTCTCACAAATAGGTTTGCGCTTGCGCGCCCTTCTGTTACCGGCATATACCAAGCTCATATTTAAATTTTTCCATGACATACACACGCCCCCATACTATATAAGGTACCTTCCTGCCTAAACCCAACAGTTCCTTCCAACCGCTTTGCGGCTTACTTGCATTTATCTCGCTCATCTCTCTCTCCATCATGACGACGAAGCATAGCTTCAAGACCTGTTTTTCCTGCAACAGGAAAATGACTACCAAAGACCCTCATGGTCAATGCCTTGTCTGCCTGGGTACGCCCCCACAATCCGGAGAATTGCCATGGGTGGCTTTTGCTCAAGCCTAAATCCATCAGAGAACGGGCCCTTCGACTTCCAGCATTGTTGAAGGAGCTTGAGGACAAACAGAGACATAAAAGTAAGTCCCGTTCGGCCACTAAGACCTCTCCTGCTAGTGTTCCCAGCATAGGCGCTCAGGAAACCGTCTCGGCGGCACCAACACTCTCGGCCTCGACCACAGCCGAATCTCCGGCACCCATCCCCTCTGGTCTACAGAGAACATGCTCTCCTTCCCCTAAGAGAGCCAGATATTCGGAGGATTTGGAGCCTGCTCTTGTAGCAGACCGCTCCCTAGCCTCCTCATTTTCGGAATATGACTCATCTATCTTGGGAGCCGGCTTTATTTCGCCGCTCGCTCCAATATCTCCAATGATTATCATGTCTCCCCTCTATACGGCCGATGAACATCCTGAGGAACGTTTTACAGGGTCGCCATTTCAGCTCCAGTGGCTCACCTCCCCTCAACAGCAACCCGAAAGTGTTCAGCTACCTCCGGTTCCACCTCCAGACCATGCCTACCCCTGGAATTTCTTCAGGGAACAAGAGCACTCGAGGCGCGAGGACAATAAACTTATACTCTCGTGTCTTCAAGAGCTTATCAAGGCTACGACGTCAAAGTCCACAACTACGCGACCTCCTACCCCCCCTAGTGTCATACACTCGACATCACCACCTCGTCTGCCTTCTCGGCCGACATCTCAGGCTCCACTTCAGCCTCTACCTCCAGCCATGACGTCGAAGAGGTACTTGACGTCGACATCTAGGAAGCCCTCGACGTCGACGACCCGACCTGCTGCCGTGTCGATGTCGATCGATGTCCCGTCCGCTCCGGCGTCTTCTTTCGCAGACTATGTCAAGCAAGCTTTCCTCCACCAACACTGTCACAAACGTAGGCTCAAAAGGAGACAACTCCTTAAACCACCTGCTACCATATTGCTCCCTCCAGTTCAGGAGCCCATCCTTCCTATAGACCCTACAGAGCCTCACGACGTTACACCTCCTCATGACGCATCGGAGCCTTTTGAGTCCCACGATGTCAAGGGCCTCTCTCCTCCATCCTCCGACGACGTCCATTGATCAACATCGTCTATGACGTCGCAGGAACACAAGGAGTTTCAATCCCTGGTAAAAAGGCTTACTGACACCCTCAAATTGGAGGCCATCCCTATGGGGGAGCAGGACATAGACCCAGCTTTTGCCACGGTAGAACGTCCATCACTAAGCTTACCCTCCCGCTTCTCAAACGCCTGTCGGGGGAGGCTGAAAAAATATGGGCCACTCCTACCTCCATCCATCCGGTGTCATCCACATTCAGTTCTTTTTATTTGTTTCCCCCTCAACAAGGGTCTATTTTCTTCAAACACCCCCTTCCTAACTCTTTAGTAGTGGCTGCGTCTGCCGAAAGAATGCAGAGAAATCCCCAGGACACTTCGCCTGCTGACAGAGACAATCGGCGAATTGATATTTTTGGCAGAAAGGCCTTCGCCTCTAGCACAATGCTAATGAGAACAGCCAACTACTCTGCTGGCATGTCTTCATACCAGCATCATTTATGGGACGAAGCCCAGAAGCTTATCCCCCACCTTCCCAAAGACAAGCAGAAGGTTCTCCAGACATTATGTTCTGAGGGCTCAACTACTGCCCGCTTCCAGCTCCAGACAGCCAGACACTCATCTGACACAGCTGCACGGAGTGTCACCAATGCTGTTGTCACCAGGAGGTTCACTTGACTCCGAGGCACAAAATTAGGACACCACAAATCCAGAATAGAAAACCTGCCATTTGACCAGGCAGGCTTATTTGCCAAAGACACCAACAAGATCCTGGACAAGATCTAAAAGTCTAAGGCCACCGCAAGCAAGATGAGGATTTCCTGGCGTGATTCTACCTCGTATCAATATCCTCGCCCGTACCAGTAACAGCAGTCTTTTGCACGTCCTCAGAGGCAATTTTACCAACAGTCTCACTCATATAATAGGTACTATCCTCTTCATTTTCCCTACCAGGGGAGATCTCGGCCACAGTACTCCTCCTATAAGCCCAAGGCAAATACCCGCCAGGCTTTCCCACCTCCCCCTCAGAGGCGCAGGTGACTAGAAGGAGACTCATCTTACCTCTCTCCTCCTGTTGTGATTCGCCAGGTTTATTTTGCTGTTACCCTGTTTGATGCTCTCCCAGTCTGGGAGACCATTACCATGGATAAGTGGTTTCTAAATGTTGTTCGTTTTGGTTACTCAGTTTCTTTCTCCATGTTGCCCCCTCCTTGTAACCCTAGACAGTTTACTCCTCAGTTCTCAAACTGAAGCTTTGAATAAAGAGGTTCTTGAACTTTACCAAAAGGGTGTCATCGAATTGGTTCACCCTTCAGCCATCTCAAGGGGATTCTACTCTAATTATTTTGTGGTAGATAAAAAAGGTGGTGGCTACTGCCCCATTTTAGACCTCAGGGTTCTTAATTGTTTTGTTAACTATTATTAGTTCAAAATGTTAACTCTGGGTCGTTTGTCCAATTTCCTCCGTAAGCATCAATGGTATGCAGTGCTGGACCTTAAAGATGCTTATTTTCATATAAGACTCCATTACAAATGCAGGAGGTTTTTTCGATTCCGCCATGATTCTCTACATTTTCAATTTTGTTCTTTGCCTTTTGGCCTGTCATCCACTCCCAGAGTTTTTACCAAGGTTATGGCTCCTGTAATTTCTTTTCTTCGTAAACAGGGTGTTACCATCTACCCCTACCTAGATGATTGGCTGTTAGTTGCTGACTCCCCAGACTCTCTCTCCCAAAGAATTGATTTCACTTTACGTCTCTGTTTTCTACTGGGCTTGTCGGTTAATGTACAAAAACCTACTCTCATCCCCACCCAGAGAGTTTCGTACATTGGAGCAATTTTAGATTCCTCCGCAGGAATGCTCTTTACCCCTCTAGTCCATTTTCAGGATATCTCCTCCCTAGTTAAGACTGTTTCAATTCATAGGTCTCAATCAGCTAAAGTCTTTCAAAGACTTCTGGGACTCATGGCATCTACTACTGCCACGATCCCCTTCGCGAGGTTCCACATGCGGACCCTTCAGTTGAGGTTTCTTAATTTGTTTAATCCCCTCTCTGACCCTCCCAACAAGAAATTATGCATCACAGGTTCTGTTGTGGATTCTCTCAGGTGCTGGTCAAACAGGGACTTTGTTTTGCAGGGCATGCCCTTCGATACACCTGTCCCCTCTAACGTTCTCACCACCGATGCTTCCTCTACAGGATGGGGAGCACACCTGCGGAACTTCAGCATGGCAGGGAGGTGGACTGCCTCTCAGAGGAAGATCCACATAAATGTCTTAAGAGACCACGGCTATCCTCTATTCATTGAGAGCATTTTGACGTCTGCTACAGAATCAGTCATGAACATCACTACGGACAGCGTGTCGGTGGTCTGGTACATCAACAAACAGGGGGGTACCAGATTGCCCGAGCTTTGCCTCCTAGCCCTTCGAATTTGGCAATTTGCAAGGCACCACTGCATTTTCCTAATTGCCACCCATCTAGCGGGTTCTCTAAATACGAGGGCGGATGTGCTGAGCAGGCTCACCCTTGAAAACCACGAGTGACAACTTCACCATCAAGTGTACACATCCCTGACAAATCTCTGGGGAACCCCCACTCTGGATTTGTTTGCAACAGCAGAGCATTCCAAATGCAGCCGGTTCTGCTCCAGGGCGGCTCACGACCCGACCTCTCTGGGGAATGCCTTCCTAACCCTTTGGCAACCCCAACTGTGTTATGCCTTCCCTCCGATTCCCCTAATTCAAAAAGTTCTCTCCAACGCACGAACCCAGGGAGCCAATCTGATCTTGGTCGCCCTGTATTGGCCCAGACAACCTTGGTTCAACGACCTCCTTTCTCTGGCTCAGGCATCAATCCCCCCTCCCTCTAACTCACCACCTCCTGTCTCTTTATTAAGGACAGGTTTTCCACCCAAATCTTCGCAACCTGAACCTGTGGGCGTTCAGGATACAGACCCACTAACCTCTCTGCAGGCTAGTTACCTTTATCTTGCAGGGCGACATTAAGCCTTCTACCAAGAAATCCTATGCCTCTAAGTGGAAAAGGTTTTCCTTTTGGTTAACAGATAGGCAACTATCACTTGATCACCTATCCATACCAATTATCCTACAATATTTGCTGCATTTGGCTGAAGGAGGGCTTGCTATTTCCTCTATTAGAGTTCACCTTTCAGCCTTAGCCGGGCACTTGGTGCTTGACAGTAAACAATCTTTATTCACTCACCCTCTAGTCAAGCGATTCCTTAAGGGTCTCGTTAAGAGTTTCCCCGCACATTGGGCTCCAATTTCTCAATGGGACCTAACCCTTGTTCTCAACTTCCTGACACGTCCTCCCTTTGAACCGTTCCAAGATTCTGACCTGGTACACTGGACTCTAAAGACATGTTTCCTGGTAGCTATTACCTCGCTCAGAAGAGGCAGCGAGAGAGTGGCCATCTCCTCCAAACCTTCCTATTTACAGATTTTTCCTGATAGGATAGAATCCATCCATCCTTTATTCCTAAATGCATCTCTCCTTCCCATCTTTCACAAAAGATTATTTTACCGGTGTTCCTCCCTCCTCCACACGCCTCTGCCACCGCTAGCTCCGCCTGTACCCTGGAGCTAAAAAGAGCTGTCACGCTTTATTTGGACAGGACAGAATCCTGCAGGTATTCTGACTTCCTCTTTGTTTCCCTCTCCCTAAACACTCTAGTAAACAAAGTCTCTTCCCAAACAATTTCGAAGTGGCTTGTCCAGCTTATCACCCTAGCTTATCAGCATTCAGGGCTCCCCCCAACCTCCAAGCCCACTCCTTAAGAGCTGTAGGAGCCTCCACCACAGCCTTCGCTAATGTGTCTCCACAAGAGATATGCAGAGCGGCTACATGGACCTCTCCGCATACCTTTATTAAGCACTATGCCTTGCACCTAGGTGGTTGATCTCAGCAATCAGTTGGACTCTCTATCCTGAACTCCTTCCTCAATGCTTAATGAGTTTTCAGGCTATGTATTACACCAGGTACTTACTTACCATGTTATCTTATGTGCAATGTTAGATTGTAGAATTGTTTCTGATCTTGTTTATTCTATATAAATATATTGTTCATACTTCATCTTGAGTCTGCTTCATACATGAAAATTCCCCCACTGCCTGGCTCTAGGCTTGGTACTCTCCCATTTGTGAAAATGGGAGGAGCCACTCAAAGAAGAACAGAAGGTTGCTGCCTTGTAAACAAGGTTCTTCCAGATGGCTCCGACCAGTCTCACAAATGCCCACCCTTCCTTCCCTGCATGGAATTTTCTTCTATGCCTTATGGGCTGGAAGGAAGTGTTGGGTTTAGGCGGGAAGGTACCAGAAGGTTGCTACCTTGTAAACAAGGTTCTTCGAGATGGGTCCGACCATTCTCACAAATGGGTTTGCGCTTGCGCGCCCTTCTATCGGAAATTACCAAGCTAATAAGCTGAAACGCATGACGTCTACACACCCCACACTATATAAAGCACACTCCCGCCCAATGCCACAGTTCCTTCCAACCCTGAGACTGCATGAGAAAAATTTCACGCGGGGCTGGAAGGGTGGGCATTTATGAGAATGGTCGGAGCCATCTCGAAGAACCTTGTTTACAAGGTAGCAACCTTCTGTTCTTCTTCGAGTGGCTCCTCCCATTCTCACAAATGGGAGAGTACCAAGCCTAGAGAAAGGCGGTGGGGAAATTTTTCTTAAAGAATGAGCAGTGTATGCTGTAAATGAATTAAAGTTTAATACAAAACAAGTCAATAACAAGAACTGATTACAAATACAAGGCAAGGTAGCGGATACAGAGTTACGCTAACCTGGGACTCCAGAGGTAAGTATAGCCTGACCCAAAGAAGTATGAACCTGGGTGGCTAGGTGTATGGAGTAGTGCTTAATGAATGTAGAGGGAGAGCTCCAAGTGGCCGCCCTACAGATCTCAAGGGGAGATACGTTAGCAAAAGCTGCCACAGAGGTTCCCGTAGCTCTGATTGAGTGAGCCCTGAGATTGGGAGGTGGTGGGAGCCCTTTAATCTGGTAAGCGGATGAGATAGCATTTACAAGCCACTTAGAAATGGACTGGGAGGACACCTTTTTCCCCAGGGAGGGGGGGGAAGGGGAAATGAATAAATTATCAGAGTGTCTGATAGCAGACGTTCTGTCTAAATAAATGAGGACTGCCCTCTTCAAATCTAGGGTATGAGCCTCCTGTAATTCAGGTGACTCATGGGGGGGGGGGGGGG
>QEPC01000157.1:315034-328359 GCA_003113815.1 Sphenodon punctatus | reverse complement strand
GGAATCCGGGCTTCTCACAACACCCTCCCATTGGAATCCGGGCTTCTCACAACACCCTCCCATCGGAATCCGGGCTTGGCAGGAACGAAGGCCGGAACAGAAGAGCTGCCTGAAGCAAGAGGGAGCAGGATAGTCACTATTTATATCATTACGATGAATTCGCGTAGGCCGGGGGCTGTCTGAGTGAGCGAAGGGCGCGGAGACCGTATGGAGCCATGGCAAAGACCCTGCCTAGCCCAATGGGGGAAGGGGGTGGCAGCTAGGATGTGTATGAAAAATACATGTTGCAGGGCTACATTGGTTCCAGCGCACCCCGGTGGCAGCTAGGATGCGTATGAAAAATACATGTTACAGGGCTACATTGGTTCCAGCACACCCCCTTTTCAAGGGGCGGCCTGGGGCTCTCCTGGCAGCGGCCTGCACCCCCTCATTAACGCAGGAGGCTGCTTGCTTCTATGCCCAGTATGTCTGCAATGAAATGGGTAAATTACCGGCGAGTCAGTCGGCGCAAGCGACAGGGCGGCTTAACTGTGACGCCGAGTCTCGAACTGCTCCTTTTCCCGCCTTCCCCCCCCCGTGTTTCAAGGGCATGCGCACGCCTAACTCCCGATTCCTGCCCTGGCAACAGCGGGCGGAGCAGACTCCTCCTCTCAGGACTTCAGCTCACCAATAGCGCCCCGCCCCTTAATCCAAAGACCCAATGAGAAACCCCGCATGCGAGGAGGCGGGAGCCTACCAGACCCGCTCGCCTAGTGACACGCCCCTTCTGAAGTTTCTACCAATCAAAGGTCGAATTCACCACCTCCAACTGCGCATGCGGCGTTTGTTTTGCCTGGCCCTGGCGGGGGCGCATGCGCGTTCTGTTCGCCTCCCTGCCTGGCTAGTACGCGTGCGCGCCGGGTCCTCTCAGTCCTGGTTCCGGTCTGGCTCTTGCCTTGGGCGCCATCTTGGATTTGGGGACAGCTGGAGAGAGAGGGAGGGAGGAGGCGGCGGAGCCAAAGGAGGCGAGAGAGGGGAGGGGGGGCCGGAGAGAGCCAGGCCCCCCACCCCCCCAGCCCCATAGATCCCCCAGTCCCTTCTGAACCCCTTCCCCCACGGACCCCTCCCATCTCTATAGTGCCCCCTAAATCCCCCTTCCCCAAACCCCCTTATAGGACTCCCTAAAGCCCCTCTCCCCCCACAGATCCTCCTGTTTTTTCCCCAGGCCTCTCCTATAGGTCCCCATAGATTTTCCCTTCCCTCGCAGGCCCCTCCCACCCCATAGACCCTCTCAGCCGAGACTCTAGCCCCCTCTCTAGCTTCACAGGCCCCTCCCACCTCCTTAGAGCGTTCTGCCCCCCAGCAGACCTTGCACCACCCCATAGGGCCTCCTATAGGCTCCCCTAGTTCTACAGGCCCCTCCCACCCCCTATAGAGCCCTTTCTCCCCCCCAACTGTCCTACCCTCTACAGAGTCCCCTGTAGCGCTTCCTCCCCCATCTTTCCACCCACAAGAACCCCTCTAGCTTCCCTACCTCGTATAGACCCCTTCCCACCGTCTGTTAATCCCCTATAGAGTCCCAGCCCCTGTATTGTCCGGTGTAGGCCCTCTGCACCTCGTAGATTACTCGGAGCCTTTACAGGGCTCCCTTGGCCCTTGTAAGGACTCCTGTCCCCTCCCCTGTCCCCCAGGAGCCACGCCACCCCACCGAAGAGGGAGGCAAAAGACAGGACGTGAGGGATCATCCACCCCAAGGACCTCCCCCTTTACCTGACCCAAGCAGGAATTGAAAGTGACAGAGCGGGGGAATCTCCCCCACCCCGATAGCTTGGAGCTGGAGCCGCAAACGGGTCAGAGTCGGGGCAGCTGCACAGATTTTCAGGTGAGATGCCACAGTGATATGGGATGAAGGGACGGGGGTTACATGGGGTTCAGGAAGGAGGGAAGTATGGTGAGGGGGAAATCCTAGGGGATCCTAACCCTCCTGCTGTCATCTGTTCCTTTCTTGGAGAATCCAGGAGTCCTGGCTCCTAGCTCTCCTTGTTCTAACCCTCATTCCACTTCTCTGGCCCCAACACCCCTACAATAACCCACTAACCCCTACTCCCCTTCCTGAGAACCCAGACGTGGCTCTTATCACGCCACCACATGAGGGGCGCATGAGTTGGAGAAAAATGGGGGGCTGGTGTTAATTGCAGGACGTGAGAGAGGTGGCTGGGAATGAGGACTTCTGGATTCCTCTAGGATTGGGGCTATTGGGTTAGAGCAGGGGGGAGGCTGGCAGCCTGGATTCTCTGGGAGGGGACTGGACACTAATAGGCTAGAGCATGGGAGAAGGGAGAGCCAGAACTCATGGGTTTTCTTGGGGAGGGGGGTGCTAGCGTGGGGGAAGGAGACTCTGGGAGCCAGGATTCCTGAGTTCTCTGAGAGGGGTGTGGAGACGAGTAAGTTAGAGCTTGGGGTATGGGAAGCCAGGACACCTGGTTTCTCTGGGAGTGGAGTGGGATCTAGTGCGTCAGAATTGGGGGGGGAGCCAGGACTCTTGGGTTCACTTAGAGGGTAGGCTAATGGGTTAGAGCAGGGAGGGGAGGCTGGGAACTAGGATTCCTGGGTTCACTGGGAGGGGGAGTGTAAGCATGGGATGAAGGCGAGCCAGGACCACTGGGTTCTCTGAATGTGTAGTGTGGGCTGGCAGGGCTAGTGGGTTAGAGTAGGGGATCTGGGGGCCAGAACTCTTGGGTTCTTTGAGCGAGAAGATGGTGGGAGCTAGTAGGTTAGAGCATAGAGTGTAGGGAGACAGGATTCTGGCTGCTTTAGGATGGGGGCTAGTGAGTTTGGAGCTGGTCACTGTGAAACAAGGGGAAAAGTTTTCCTCAAATGTCTCAGTCCCCCCGGGGCAACACAGATATTTCCATCCCAGACAACAGGTCCAGTTCACGGTGGGTTATGCTTTGTCGTGAGGGCCTTGGCCTGCCTGCCCTGGGTATGATTGTTGCGAGCAGGTTCCCAGTGATTGGCAACACTGGTGTCAGGTGTAACCTCAGATCTCTTAATCTTGAAAATCTTGCAGTTTAGAGACGCTGGCCCTGAGAACACCATTTTTGTGCTTGCTTTCTCTAGCCTCCTTCTCTTGGCCTCTCATTCGTTAATTTGCATCTAGTGAGAGTCTGCTCTTAGTTTTGCACATTTCACTGCAACAAATTCTCAATTTCTGAGCAATCGCATGGAGTAGCTCTTTTGGGTTTTGAACACATTTTCGGGTTCGGGCAGTCTGTGCAATCTTGTCATCCTCTTTGATATTTTATGATCCTGCCTTAGATTTACTCATTTTATGGGAGCCAGATGAAAGCCAGCATCCCCTAGAGGAGAAAGGCCTCAGACCCTGTACATCCACCCTTGAGCCAGCTAGCCAGTCCTGGATGGCAGCCAGTGCTCCCTATTGGGGAAGGGCCCCAAAGCCCATTCTCTGATCGATGCCTAATTGAGGCAGGCAGTCCTGAATGAGAGATTGTGCGCCTGAGAAGAGAATCTAGGCAGGCCCATATTGGGTCATACCAATGGTTTATCCTAGGTGTGGGAAACCTTTTCCGCTCCAGGGACTACTTTGAAAATTAGTGCAAGCTCTGGAAACCACATAGAAATGGAGAGTGGGGTGGTCAGGACCAGATCATGGAGCTGTCTCCTACTCTTGTCTGCATGCCCCATCCCTGCTCCCTTACTCTGAGCTCAGGCTTTCAGTGCTTAGGAGTAGAAACTGGATCCAGGAGCCACATTTGGTCACTGGGCCTGAGGTTCCCCGCCCCGGCGTATCCAACTTGGCATCTTCTCTCCGACACTCACCACCTTTTGTCACTGCAGAGAAGTGCACAACAGGTTACATCCCCCAACCAACTCCGTGTATAGCCATTTATGTCCTCTAAGAACTTATCCAAGGCCCTGAGTCCCATCCCCCAGTGCCCCTCCTGATGCAGCCCATCCAGGATAGGTGCCCCTGACACCCTCCTGAGCCAGTCAGTCCTGGATTGGAGATGGTGCTCTCCCTTGAAGGGAAAGGCCCTAGATCTCATTTCCTTTTGCTCCCTGAACCAGGAAGTCCTGGATTAGAGATGGCATCCTATAGAGGGGAATGGCCCCAGATCCCATTCCCTGAAGTTCTCACTCCTCTGAGCTGGCCAGTGCAGACTTTCACTGCTGTGGAACACTCACTGGGCTTGTTGGTTTGTGCTGGGGTCTCTAGCAAACCAATTTGATTGGGTTCCCACAGCTGCCCCCTGGGCAGCTTTGTCAGTTCCAGTTCTGTATATAGTGAAAGGCAACTTCAGTTCTGCACAGCTGCAAGGTAGCTCCTGTCACTGCTAGCTTGCTGCCTCTCATTGTGTACTGCAAGTGGTACCATGAACCAGGGAAGTGCTGATCCCTCAGCTCTCTCTCATGGGTAATGGTTGTCCATCTGTGGGCGGGGATTGAGGGGCACTGCGAGTGAGGTAATGGCCTGTGGGTAGGGATTGCTGGGCAGTGTGTGTGGGAGAGGGAAATTGGGATTGGGATAGCTGGGGTTGAGGGGCACCATGTGTGTGGGTAGGGGGTGAGGGGGGGGACTCAGGCTGGGGTGGCAGGGACTGTGGGTTGGGATTCAAAGGCACCGTGGGGAGTCCAAAGCTGGAAAGCCACCAGGGCTTAGGGTCAATTACTTATTTTATTTATTTTACATAATTTATACCCCATCCCTCCTGCTAAAGCCGCTCGAGGCGGCTAACAAGTAATAAAATACAATATAAAAATAAATAAATACCATAAATAAAACAATATAATTCACATGGGGGATGTCACTGAAAAAAAATATAAAAACCCTAACCCTCAACCCCCACCCTTCACCCATCTCCCTCACCAAAAGCCCGGCGGAGCGGCCAAGTCTTGCGCTGTCGTCGAAAAGAGGAGCCGTCCGGGGCCACCTGGACCTCTGCCAGAAGGGAGTTCCACAGTCTCGGTACGGCCACCGAGAACACGGGGGGGGGGATACCTGTGGGCTCCCAGCGGAGTGCGATGATCCTTGTATGGACATGCCAAGCAATCCAAGTCTTGCCAGATTAGAGAGCCGTCCCCCTCACCTCAGGTGCACAGGACAGCAGGCATTGGCTGCTCAGGAGCTTGCTGGGGCTTCCGACTGGTCCATCACCTGCTACTGTGTCTTCCTGATGCAGTGACTGACTGCTCTGCTGCGCGGTGCCCTCTCCCCCCAGAATCAGGACAGAACCTTGGGTCATCTCTGGAAACCTCCTCCTTGCCCCTGTGGTTGGGACGCTGGAGGAGGAAGTTTCCATCTATCCAGCTTGTCCGTCTCTGGAGTTGGCGTGCCCTTTGGCACCATTGAGCCTGGCTCCATTGGTCTAATACCTGCAAAGTGACGCACCTAGGAAAAGCAGCTCTAGTTTTTCCTACCCAGTGCTATTTCCCCCTCGGGAGAAGGATCATTGTGTAGTTTTCACTGGGAACAGCAGCTCAGTGTGCAGCAAACAATGCTAAGAATTGTTGAGAAAGGAGTGGAAAATAAAGCAAAATAATACGCTGTGATATAAATCCATACCTTGACTATTGCATGCAGTTCTGTTTACCCCATCTCAAGAAGCACTGGAAAAGGTGCAGAGAAGGGTGACAAAGATAATCAAAGATCTGAAACAGCTTCTGTACAAGGAGATGGTCGATAGGTTAAGGCTCTTCTGCTTGGAGAAGAGATGACTGTGGGGGAGATGGGGATAGGATAGAAGTTCACAAAAACTTGAGGGGTGCAGAATGAGTGACCAGGGAGCTGCTATTTACCGCTTCAATAGAGCTAGGAGACACCCTATGAAATGAGCTGGCAGTAGATTTGAAACAAATAAAAGTAATCTCCGCCCCGAGCCACAGTTAACCTGTGTAGCTTATTGCTGGAGGATGCTGTGAAGGCCGATAGCATAAACTAGTGACTAAGTACTCTGAGAATCCGTCCATCAGGGGCCCAGCCAAGCGCGTTCGAGAACGGGGACCTCTCTCTGTCTGGGAGCAAATAGTAGGGAATTATGACCTAGGGATGGACGATTCTAGTCTGGCCCAGAGTGACATGTATGATGTTCCTAGGGGAGTCTCCTTGGGTTGCACATTGCACTACCGTGCTTTAGTCGAGTGGGGCGCTGCGGCTTGTTTGATCAGTTGGGTTCTTCCCAACGGTGTATCTGTTGCTGTGTTGGATGGGAGAGCTCACTGCCACGAGGGAGCTGCAGGTGGGATTGTTCTGTGTGGGGAGGAGGGGCAGCTTCTGTGGAATTCATTTCTGGTCTCTCGTCTCTGTGTTCAAACCCAGCCTTGACCTCCTGGATTCCTTCCTCATTCAGTGGCTGGCGAGAGCCTGCTTTAGCTTTGCGTGTTGTGGTGCAGGAAGGTGTCTTGGCACAATCCTAACCAGGAGCCTGGCTTCTCTCATGGTCGGGCAACGCTTAACCGGGAAGTGGCAAGACAATAGCAGGATTTCCTCTCTGCTGATGTGAGCTTTCTGTGCAGCCTAAGTTTCCTTGTTTACTGCTCCGCGGATGGGGGAGGTGGCGTTCTGACAATCCCTTCTTGTAATGAAGTATGAATGTATTGGAGCCAGCCCCACCCACCCCAACGGAGGGGAAAGGGCCTGAATCCCATTCCCCAACAGCCCCCTGAGCCAGCCAGTTCCCAGATCAGAGCTTGGAATCGGGTAACCCTACCTTCCCTTTAAAAGAGGACGCTTACCAAAAATACATGGTGCAGGGCCGCATTGAATCTAGTGCAGCCCTGTAACATGTATTTTTCATGAGTCCTCTTTTAAAGGGGAAGTATGGCCACCCTTGCTTGGAATCCCCTAAAGACAAAAGGCCCTGCATCTCCTACCCTTACAGCCGCTCTGGAATCGGGGCCAGCGCCCCCTAGAGGGGAAAGGCCCTGGACCCCATTACTCCACACACCCTAAACCAGCCAGTCCTGGATCAGAGCTGGCGCCCCCTAGAGGGGAAAAGCACTGGCTTCCATTCCCCGATGTTTCTTAATGCTCCTGTTTCCATAGCAACAGCCTCTCTCCTCTCTGCCAGTGGCCCACAAGCTTTCAGGGTGAGAAGAGCTGTAGGATCAGGACACCCCCCTCCAGTCCCTCATGCATTGCTTGGTAGCAGAGAGTCCTGACTGGCTGCAGGAGGAAAGAGGGGACAATACTATACTCTTTATTGATAATCCAGCAGTCCTGGGCTCCATTGTTATCCCTAAGGAGGATGGGGAGAGGGGATTGGTGGGTTAGCAGAGGACAGCTGGGTATCGGGCCTTCTGGGTTCTCTGGGAGGGGAGTGGGGGCTAGTGGGTTAGAGCAGGGGGGCTGGGAGCCAGGACTCCTGGGTTCTCTGGGAGGGGAGTGGGGGCTAGTGGGTTAGAGCAGGGGGGCTGGGAGCCAGGACTCCTGGGTTCTCTGGGAGGGGAGTGGGGGCTAGTGGGTTAGAGCAGGGGGGCTGGGAGCCAGGACTCCTGGGTTCTCTGGGAGGGGAGTGGGGGCTAGTGGGTTAGAGCAGGGGGGCTGGGAGCCAGGACTCCTGGGTTCTCTGGGAGGGGAGTGGGGGCTAGTGGGTTAGAGCAGGGGGGCTGGGAGCCAGGACTCCTGGGTTCTCTGGGAGGGGAGTGGGGGCTAGTGGGTTAGAGCAGGGGGGCTGGGAGCCAGGACTCCTGGGTTCTCTGGGAGGGGAGTGGGGGCTAGTGGGTTAGAGCAGGGGGGCTGGGAGCCAGGACTCCTGGGTTCTCTGGGAGGGGAGTGGGGGCTAGTGGGTTAGAGCAGGGGGGCTGGGAGCCAGGACTCCTGGGTTCTCTGGGAGGGGAGTGGGGGCTAGTGGGTTAGAGCAGGGGGGCTGGGAGCCAGGACTCCTGGGTTCTCTGGGAGGGGAGTGGGGGCTAGTGGGTTAGAGCAGGGGGGCTGGGAGCCAGGACTCCTGGGTTCTCTGGGAGGGGAGTGGGGGCTAGTGGGTTAGAGCAGGGGGGCTGGGAGCCAGGACTCCTGGGTTCTCTGGGAGAGGAGTGGGGGCTAGTGGGTTAGAGCAGGGGGGGCTGGGAACTTGCATGTTGACCCTGTTCTTTTTTCCCATTCAGGAGGTGAGTGGGGGAGGACCCCAGCCCCCCCCACGGCAGCCATGCCCTCCAGCGCCCGCGCCGGCAGCCTTAAAGATCCAGAGGTGGCTGAGCTGTTCTTCAAGGATGACCCTGAGAAGCTTTTCGTGGACCTGCGGGAGATCGGCTATGGCATCTTCGGGGCTGTCTACTTCGTGAGTGATGGGATGGGGAAAGGGGCTCCTATACCTCACATGAGGCTATCCCGTCATCCTGCCACCTCTCCCAGAAGCTCAGAGCAGCCTGGGTGGCATGTGGACTAATTCTCCATTCACCCCCCTCCAAGAGTGGGTGCTGTGTGTGTTCGAGGAGCAGAGAGGGCAGCCTGGGAGTGCAGCAGCTGAGTCCTTGTTCTCCGCTCCCCTGCTCTAATCCCCTTTATTTCACTCCTTTGCCAGAGAATCCAGGAGTCCTGGCTCCCAGCTCCCCTACTTTAACCCACTGGCCCCCACTCCCCTCCTAGAAAAATCTCTGAGATTGTCAACAAGTCTATGGCTAGGGGTGACCAGTCAATGGAGGATATTTCTGCCCCACCCTTCCCCAAAGGCTCAGGGCAGCTTACAACATAAAAACACAAAATACAATAAAACTCCCTATAAAAAACCCACCCCAACCCCAGCTGCCAAATGCTTTGCCAAACGGAAGAGTTTTACACTGGCTCCGGAATATGCTCTGGCTTAGACTCTGACGGACCTCGGGGAGAAGGGAGTTCCATAATACTGGGCCAGCGAGCGAGAACGCTTTTGTGCGGGCTCTTGCTGTACGGACAAGATATACCCTCAAGAAAGCCCTCGCGGTCGACCACAGGGGTCACAGTGCAGTATGGCAGGAAAAGCCGTCTTTCAGATATGTGGGGACCAGGCCATTGAGAGGTTTAAAGGTCAAACCCAGCACCTTGAATTGTGCCCGGAAAGCTATCTGTAGCTAGTGCCGACTTCCGAAGCACCGGTGTAATGTGCTCATGGCGACCCACTCCCCCAAAGAGCCAGACTGCCTTATTCTGCATGAACTGCAGCTTCAGAACAGTCATGAAAGGCAGCCTCACGTAGAGCGTGTTGCAGTAATCGAGCTTCACGGTGATGAAGGCATGACTGACAGTGGCCAGATCTGAACCAGAAAGAAAGGGCTGCAGCCTTTTCACCAGATGGAGTTGGTGAAAAGTGTTCTGGCCACCGCTGCAACCTGCTGTTCCAGACGCAGCAAGGGATCCAGAAGGCGCTCCAAGGCTGTGAACCTGAGTAACCAGAGGGAGCTGAACCCCCTCAGTGACAGGGATCCCAATCCCTCCAAGTTGCTGGGTCAGCCATTGCCTGGATTCAGTTTCAATCGGCTCACCTATATCCTGTTTCTGACAGCAGCCAGGCATTGGGTAAGCACTGAGACCACAGAACCTGGGTCAGGTGAAAAAGAGAGGTAGTCATGGTTATCATGAGCATACTGATGACCTCTCACCCCAAACTTGCAAATGAGCTCGCCCAGTGACCTCAGATACACATTGAGCAAGAGGGGGGCAGGGTGGAACCCTGTGGGGCACCACAGGGGAAGTCCCCGGGGCGGATGATGAGCCGTCTCCCATCGCCACCTGCTGGGACCTCCCTGACAGGAACGAACAAAACCGTTCAAGAGCCGTCCGGCGCATCCCTGCCAGGTCCCGCAGACGTCATGATCAACTGTATCAAAGGCCGCAGAAAGGTCTAAGAAGATCAACAGGGCACAGTTCCCTTTGTCAGTCTCCAGGCATAGATCATTGACCAAGGCCACAAGCGCAGTCTCTCTGCTGAACCCCAGACGAGATCAGCCTGTAGCTGCTGGGGCTGGACCACCACCGTTGTAAGGGTGTCGGACAACCTACCCTCCCAAACGGAGGCGTTGACAACTCCAGCCAGCAACAGCCCCAGCATTTCCCAGCTGGCTTTCAACAGCCAGGACGGGCAAGGATCTAATGTACAACTGGTTGCCTGCATCGCTCCATGCACATCCTCGCATCTGTGGGTGATACCAGTTGAAACTGAAATAAACGATTTTGTCCGCAGAGTATTAGTAAAAATGTCACAGCGGGCAATAGATGACTCGAGTTCATGTGAGAGAGAGACCGGATTAATCAGGCCATTCACCACCTGGAATAGCTCCGCTGGACAACACGTTGCAGATGCTGAGATAGCAGCGGAGAAAGCTTTCTTTGCCGCCATCACAGTCACGGCATAGTTCTTCAAAAATGATCTACGCCGCAATCAGTCGGCTTCAGCATGTGTCAACTGCTGCCTGTACTCGAACCACCTACCCTCCCACTTCAACTGCCTGACGTCCTCTATATACCAGGAGGACCTATGCTGTCGCAGCAGTGGGAGTGGTTGCCTGGGTGCAACCATGTCAGTGGCCATGGTCAAGATGTAATTCCCAAAGCAACCAGGTCATCAACAAGATTAGCCATCGAGGTCCATGGGTAAATTCTCCAGAGAGTTCTGGAAACCAGTTGGATCCATTAGTCTTCGGGGGCATAGGAGGGTAGGGATCTGGGCCTTCGGATGGTAATGGTCCAATCATGAGAAGGACCACGAAGTCCTGCTCAAGCTTCAAAAGGTTAGTCTAAGCGTGTATGTTGAAGTCACCCAAGTATATAAGTCTGGGTGACCTCAAGACCAACTCAGCCAGCTAGGTCAGAGAGTCTGTTGTGCAGCAGTGTGGCCGGTACACCAATCTATCCCCGGCCTCCCAACACAAGGTGCACACACTCTATATTCACTGAATGAGTTGGGCACTGGAGATCTTCAAAAGACCACAGTATCTTTGCAGATCACCACCACTCCGCCCCCCTGTCTGCCAATCCTAGGAAGGTGCTGCGCTGAGTACCTGGCTTCTGTAATGCGTAAGAGGTCAGCAGCCTCATCCTGACTAAGATCAAAGATGATTGATGTTTTGTTAGCCACTGACCTTGCATTAAGCAGCATCAACTTCAGATCAGGGGCCCCACTATCCTCAATCTCCAAAATATCCCAAGACAGGAGGGATTTTCAGAAATAATTTAATAAAGTCCCTCATCTAAGACTTATGAGAAAACATAAGTCAGCATGGGATAAGTGGAAGTGTTCTCTCCTGGATTGTTAACTGCTTTAAGGCTAGAAATAAAAGCCCATTTTCACACTAGTGAAATGTAAACAGTGGGGTGTCTTGGGGATCTGGACTGGGACTGGGGGTTGTCATTCATGGTCTGGAAAAGGGGATGAAGAATGGGGAGGCCAGTTTTGCAGATGATAAAATTATTAAAGGTAGTTAAAGTCCCGAACGGACTGTGAAGAGTTACAGCAAGATCTTTTGGGACTGGGCGGTAAAATGGCAGATGAAATTCAATGTTCAGAAATTTGAAGTGATGTACATAGAAAAAAAATAATCCTAATTCTACACCCCCCAGTGCTGGGTTCTATCTCTGGGGAAAGAGATCTTGCAGTTGGTGTGGACAATTCACTAAAACCATCAGCTCAGTGCAGAACAGCGGGCGAAAAGGCGAACTGTGTTGCGAATTATAAAGAAAGGGATAGAAAGTAAAATGGAAAATATCCTAATGCCAGCGTATAAATCTACGGTGCATCCACACCCTGAATAAAAGTACATGTCAAAAAGTACATAGTAGTAATTAAAAAAAAAAAAATGCAGAGAAGGGAAACAAAAATGATCAAATACTTGGAATAGCTTCACCATGAGGAGAGGCTCAATAGCTAGGGCTCTTCGGGTTGGAGAAGAAACAACTGAAGGGGGGGATAGGATTGAAGTTTGTGGCACAAATAAATAACAAGTTTCTTTCCATAATACTAAAATTTTAAGATCTTTAGATTTTTCTAGTCAATTGATGTTACTTGAACTTGTAATGCTTATTATATAGCCTAGATTCTATCATTTTGGCCACTAGCCACTGTAAGTGCTAATCAGGTTGCTGGCCGGCAGGGTTTGGGACTAGCCACTCCTGGTGCCTGTTGAAGGGCAAGGACTTTGTGATCCAACAGAGCTTTTTACTCCTTAATGGAAGGTCCAGCAGGGTTTGGGACTGTCCTTTCTCCGCGCCCGTCGAAGGGCAAGGACACTGTGAGGTTGATTCCCCTGATTCTCATCCTCCAATTGCAGTTCTAGTAGCGTCCCTTTCTAGGGCCCGTTGAAGGGCAAAGTTTGCTTTGGATTTAATGTTGGTATGGTTTCTTTGTGAGTTTTATGTATTTTTTTCAATTTTTATTATTTTTCTATTTGTATTATTGGCATTATTTGTCTTAACCAGATTTATTTACCTTGTGGGTATTTGTTGCTTTATGCTTTTATACGTGTATTATATGTTCTCTTTGTTAAGACCGATGGCTACGCAATAAAATTTGACTGACTGATAATACTAGAATTAGTTGATGTCCTATGAAAGAAAGTGGCAGCAGATTTAAAACCAATAAAAGGAATTATTTTTTTCACTCAACATACAATTAGTCTTTAGAACTCATTACCAGAGGATGGGTTCAAAAAAGCATTGGCTAAGTGTTTCGAAGTTAGGTTTTTCAGTGACTCTTAGTCACGTTGGTCTGGGGATGAGACCTCTGAGAGGGGTGGAAAGCAGGGAGTGGAACACTCCATTATGACCTGAAGCTGCTGCTCTCGGAGACAGGATGCTGGGCTGGATAAACTATTGGTCTGACCCAGTGCAGCATTGCCCCTGACTCAGCTCAACACAAACACCCCAGCCTGCAACTGCCTTAATGCTAGCCCCACCACCACCACCTAGGCACCTTGTTAGGCCCAGATTAGCCCTACCTGACATGACTGAGCTTCCCTGTGGGTGCAGGCTTGAAAACCGGTTCCGAAGCAGCTGCCCTCCGGGCTCTGACAGCAGGACTGATTAGAGGCTCCCCAGCTTTTTCCCTGCTTGACACCCTTTTGAGACTTAGATCATGTAAACCCTGTGAATACAGAAGGCAGGATAGATTGGCAGACTCTAGCAATGCTGCAGCCAAATGAATGGCATGATCCCCACTGTGTTTCTCTCCCCCCCCCAGGCCCGGGATATTCGTAATAACGAGGTGGTGGCTATCAAGAAGATGTCCTACAGCGGCAAGCAGTCTAACGAGGTGAGCAAGCCCCCCTGCTCTAACCCACTGGCTCCCAGCCCCCCTGCTCTAACCCACTAGCCCCCACTCCCCTCCCAGAGAACCCAGGAGTCCTGGCTCCCAGCCCCC
>QEPC01000157.1:287760-312329 GCA_003113815.1 Sphenodon punctatus | reverse complement strand
GGAGGGGAGGGGGGGCTAGTGGGTTAGAACAGGGGGGGCTGGAAATCAGGACTCCTGGGTTCTCTGGGGAGGGGAGTGGGGAAGGCGGGGGCAGCAATGCTATGTTCTCATATGCACGCACTCATTTCAGGATGGCCCCCGAAGTGATCTTAGCCATTGACGAAGGCCAGTATGACGGCAAAGTGGACGTCTGGTCTCTGGGCATCACGTGCATCGAGCTGGGTACAGGATAGCAGGCTGGGGGGCCACTTGCTCTGTGGACCTTCAGCCCTTGAGTCTTGGAGCTGCCTGTGCTCTTGTGGCTCTCGGTGGGGTTCTCCCAGTGCTGACATGCCTCCCTTTCTCTTCCCCGTAGCGGAGCGCAAGCCCCCCCTGTTTAACATGAATGCTATGAGTGCCTTATACCACATCGCCCAGAACGACTCCCCGCTGCTCCAGTCCAGTCACTGGTAAGGGTCACCTGGATGCTTGGTTTCTCTGGGAGGGGAGGCCTTAGAGCACAGAGGCTGGGAGCCAGGATAGCTCGATTCCTTTTTTCCCTCCATGACTTTTCCCTGCTCTCCCAGGTCCGAGTACTTCCGGAATTTCGTGGATTCGTGCCTGCAGAAAATCCCCCAGGACCGGCCAACGTCTGACGTTCTGCTGAAGGTACCTGCTCCACATCTCTCTCTCTCTCACCCTTCTCCTGTGGCAGTGAGTGTGCATTGAGGCCAACACACACGTTGGGGGGTTATTATCCAGAGCCATTTGGGGTGTCCCAGCTGCGGGTGCATCGGGAGTATCCATCACAAATAACCTCCTGTTTTCAGGAATGTCCGTGGCTGTTGCTTTCCCTGCCGACAATTGTGACTGAACCCAGAGGTGTCCGCTTTGTGGTCTTGTTCTGGGTGTGTCTGTCCCTGTAATCGATGATCCTACAGCCTGGGAGCTTGATGCCTCAGTGATGTTGTGTCCCCCAGATCCACGCCCACCCCCTCCAAGAGGGTGGCTTCTCGCTGATAGTTTTGTCTTCCCTTGGGGAATAACTGTAATATCTTCCTGTCGTTGATAAATCCCCACCCCAAGTCTGTGATGCACTCCCAGAATGCATCTCTGTCTTGGGTACGTCGAACTGTATTTTTCCATTCCTATTCTCCTCTGCACAACCTGGGCAGTTTGGTCCCCTTACCGATAACGTTCCCCCTACCCCCACTCACCACAGGAACTTGGTTCCTTGCGATGATGATCCCTTGTGCAAACGCACACACTGGTCCTTCATTAATAATGTTCTTACATGCTGGGTATTTAGTGCCTTGCTAATGAAGTTTCACACACCGACCCTACCCACCGTCAGGGAATTAGGTCCATCCCTTTATAAGTTCCCCCAGTATTGCGATTTCGCACAGTGAATCTGTCCTTGCGTCCCGTGTATGTCTGTCCTTCTTAATGGTCCCCCTCGTTCCCTGGGACTTCGGTGTGGCACTAACAATGTCCCTGAGGGGTGTGTTCCATCAATGTGTCCCTTCTCCATGTCCTGGTAGTCTGATCTGTTGTTGATATTGTCCCCTCCCTGAAAGAACATTTTCAGGTGATTGTGTTAACCTTAATCTGAGGTGTCCATCATTGATGAATTCCCTTGCCCTAATGCATCTGTGGCTCTCGTGCTCTTCCCTGGATGTGCTTTCGCTCATTACTGTGATGTGTCCTCCTAACCAACTGCCAAAACCTTAAAACTTCAGTTCCTAATTGAAAATGCACCCCCCCCCACACACACACACACACTCTAGGAGTTTGGTTCCTTGCTAATAAACATTCCCCCATAACCTGGGCATTTTTTGTATCGGTGATAACATTCCGCACCCACCCCAACCTTGGCAGCACCGGTTCCTGTTGCGGGAGCGGCCTCAGACAGTGATCATGGACCTGATCCAACGCACCAAGGATGCTGTGCGGGAGCTGGACAATCTACAGTATCGTAAAATGAAGAAAATCCTCTTCCAGGAGGCCCAGAATGGCCCCAATGCAGAGGCACCTGAGGAAGAGGAGGTGAGAGATCAACCCCAGGGCAGCTGCATCTCAGTGCTGGGAGAGGGATCCCTGTATAAACAGCCGCCCCCACCCCAGAGGCAGCTGCATTTCAGCGCTGGGTGAGGGATCCCTGTATAAAAAGCCACCCCCACCCCAGAGGCAGCTGCATTTCAGCGCTGGGTGAGGGATCCCTGTATAAAAAGCCACCCCCAACCTTTTGGTGTCAGGTGGGCAATCTCCTTACAGGCAGCTGCCGTTTCCCGCCCTGGTGGTGCCAGGGTCTTTGTGCTGAGGAGTAAGCCCCTGTGTTGCGACCCAGAAGCAGCCTCGTTTCCCCTCTTTCCCCCAGGAGGTGGAGCAGTTCCTGCACAGGACGGGCACGATCAACAGCATGGAGAGCAGCCACTCAGTGCCCAGCATGTCCATCAGCGCCAGCAGCCAGAGCAGCAGCGTCAACAGCCTGGCTGATGCCTCGGACGAGGAGGAGGGGGCTGAGATGGCCATGATGCAGGAAGGGGAGCACACGGTTACCTCCAACAGCTCCGTCATCCATCGCCTCCCGGTGCGCGGGGCAGGACACCGGGGCGGGGAGGTAGAGCATGGAGTCTGGGATCCAGGATGCCTGGGTTCTTGGGGGGTGAGGGGAGCTTGTGGGGTACAGCTGGGGGGCTGGGTGCCAGGCCTCCTGGTTCGGTGGAAGACAGTGGGAGCTAGTACATTGGGGGGGGGGGGGGGGGGGGGGCTGGGAGCCAGGATGCCTGGGTTCTCACCTCTTGCTCTCCCCCAGGGCCATGACAATCTTTACGATGATCCATACCAGCCTGAGATGGAGCCCCAGGGCTCTTCCTCCTCCTCCTCCTCAGCTGCCCGACGCCGGGCCTACTGCCGCAACCGGGACCATTTTGCCACCATCCGCACGGCCTCCCTGGTGAGTGGGAGCTCGCTGTGGAGCTGGGGGCAGGAGTCTGGTGGGCAGGGCCTGTGCCCTCACTAGTCGTATGTTTGGAGTGAGTAGGCTGGAGGGTTGGACTAGAGGAAGGGGTAGAATCTGTGTGGCAGCAGGGACAGGGCCTTCACACAGTGACTTGTTCCCTGGTGGGTGGGACCTGCATTAATGAACCCCCTGCTTTCCGTCAGTGGGGATGGCCTTCTCTTACTTTAACCCCTTCTCCTTCTGGTTACCACATCGCTTTCCGTTCTGGGACCAGGATGGGAGGGAAGGAGACCCGAGTTAGTGCCTAGGGGGGGCCAGGGTTGGCTTACGATGGGTGTATCCCATCTCTATTAGCTCCACCCCATGCATCCCAGGTGTCATGGCAGAGGCGGCGGGAGGTGGGTGTGGCCTGCACTAACAAGCTCCGCCCCATGGGTGCCAGGTGACCCGGCAGATTCAGGAGCACGAACAGGACTCGGCGCTGCGGGAGCAGATGAGCGGGTACAAGCGCATGCGGCGGCAGCACCAGAAGCAGCTGCTGGCACTGGAGAACAAGCTGCGCGCAGAGCTGGACGAGCACCAGCTGCGGCTCGACAAGGAGCTAGAGGCGCATCGCAGCACCTTCGCAGCGGAGGCCGACAAGCTGTCCAAGAAGCACCAGGCCATCTTTGAGAAGGAGGTGAGATGGGGCGGGCTCACAGGGTGGGGCGATGGGGGCGGGGCTCTAGAGGGAGGAGCTATGCAGGGTGGGGTGGGGTCACTGGGTGGAGCTTTAAGGGGGGGGGCTCTGGGCACTGGGCCAATGTCGTTCATGGCGAAGAGCGGTGGCTTCTCGGCTTCCTTCCTCTGGGGGCTGCTCTGGACTCCCATCTCGCTGATGGTGAAGGACTCTCGCTCTCCCCTTCGTGGAGTGTCAGGCGCTCTCGCAGGCTTGGGGTGGAATGCAGCCGGGGTGGCTCGATGTAGGGGCTGCCCTCTGACCCCCCCCTTTCCTTGCAGGCCAAGGCAGCGCTGGCCGAGGAGAAGAAGTTTCAGCAGCACATCCTGGGGCAGCAGAAGAAGGAACTGGGGAACCTACTTGAAGCACAGAAGCGCCAGTACAAGCTGCGGAAGGAGCAGCTCAAGGAGGTACGGACTGTACGGATCCGAGGGGCCGTGAGGAGCAGTTTCGCCTTCCCCTTCACTGCCTTCTGCCATCCGTCGTCCCCACNTACTAACAAGCTCCGCCCCATGGGTGCCAGGTGACCCGGCAGATTCAGGAGCACGAACAGGACTCGGCGCTGCGGGAGCAGATGAGCGGGTACAAGCGCATGCGGCGGCAGCACCAGAAGCAGCTGCTGGCACTGGAGAACAAGCTGCGCGCAGAGCTGGACGAGCACCAGCTGCGGCTCGACAAGGAGCTAGAGGCGCATCGCAGCACCTTCGCAGCGGAGGCCGACAAGCTGTCCAAGAAGCACCAGGCCATCTTTGAGAAGGAGGTGAGATGGGGCGGGCTCACAGGGTGGGGCGATGGGGGCGGGGCTCTAGAGGGAGGAGCTATGCAGGGTGGGGTGGGGTCACTGGGTGGAGCTTTAAGGGGGGGGGCTCTGGGCACTGGGCCAATGTCGTTCATGGCGAAGAGCGGTGGCTTCTCGGCTTCCTTCCTCTGGGGGCTGCTCTGGACTCCCATCTCGCTGATGGTGAAGGACTCTCGCTCTCCCCTTCGTGGAGTGTCAGGCGCTCTCGCAGGCTTGGGGTGGAATGCAGCCGGGGTGGCTCGATGTAGGGGCTGCCCTCTGACCCCCCCCTTTCCTTGCAGGCCAAGGCAGCGCTGGCCGAGGAGAAGAAGTTTCAGCAGCACATCCTGGGGCAGCAGAAGAAGGAACTGGGGAACCTACTTGAAGCACAGAAGCGCCAGTACAAGCTGCGGAAGGAGCAGCTCAAGGAGGTACGGACTGTACGGATCCGAGGGGCCGTGAGGAGCAGTTTCGCCTTCCCCTTCACTGCCTTCTGCCATCCGTCGTCCCCACAGGGGTGGGACACCCCCCTTCCCGGGTGCAGCTGTTGCTGGTCCCGATGGGACTTTGGGGGAATTAGCTTCTGGGGAGGGAAAGTTCTGCCACGGGCCTCCGCCCATGGAGTTGCTGCGCTCTCCATGGCACCCGTTCCGGACAGGTTCCCAACTGGGTTCCTGGTGAGAAGCCTCTGGCTTCAACCGTGCGCAAGTACGTCGGTGCCCAGGGACCAAACGCAGCCCTCAGCAAGATTTTCTGTGGCCCCGTTCCACTTCCTGGGTTTGGGCTTGTATCACAAACACCAAAACTCTGAAAAACCGACCGGACGTCTCCAACCCCCCCCTCAGGGCCACAGCAGCCCCTCCCAAACCCTTCCCCCAGTGGCTCCGGTCCACTCACAAAGCCCCTCCCCCAGCAGAGCGCTGCAGCAGCGCACGGGAGCTGTTGGCCAGGTAGCCATTCCCTCCGATGCTGCTGGGCTGGGTCTCAGACCCCACTCTCGTTCTTTCTCCCCACACACGCTCCCTCCCCCATGCAGCTGCCAGCGCCAGCACTCGCCTCGGCCACTCTGCACTGTGTCCAGGCCCCGTGCTGCTGGCCTGCGGGAGTCTGCACTGGCACCGCTGCCTGGCATGCTGGGACTACATCTCCTAGGCCTCCCCACCCCCCCGTAACCCTGTGCTCTGCCTGAGGCTTTCGCTGCTCCCCTGCCACTCCCTGCTGAGCCCCTTGTCTCTTTCCCGCCTACTCCCCAGCCTTGGAGCTCCTACCCCTGCTGCCTCCAAGCTGATACTCACTGATCTGGGCTTGCTCTCCCTCTGGCCACGTGACCCACCCTCTCCGCTCTCATGCTCTTCCGCCACTCGGTTGCCTGGCTTGAGCCGTCATTGGCAGGCCAGATGACTTGGTGGTGAAGCGCTCTAACTCCCTGGGCCTGCTCCTGCAGCAACTTTACCATAGGGCCCCTTTGGCATCTTTAGCACCAGCCAACATGCTCCTGGAAAATTCCCTCCTGCAGGTCAGAGCACTCCCAGCACTCCTGCCCAGACAAACCAGGAGTCCTGGCTTCCTCTAGCCCAGTGGCTCCAGGGAGTGGGACCCACCCAAAAGAGTTTTTAAAGTCCAGGAGCCACCTGATTGGCTCTCCCACACAGGGCTGGTTTACATCAGTTTGGATACATTTTACATTTGTAAAAATACTCTAGCAGGAGAGGCAAGATTTGCGTAACTGCAGGGGAGGTAGCAGCTAGGGGAGGCCGTTGTTCAGTGGCGGCAGCAGCAAACAGGCTAGAGTGGCCCAGAAACCACAATTGGCATCAAACGGCGTCCTCTCCTGGCACGTACAGAAGTGGAAGAGCGATGTTTGGGGGGGGTGGGGGGGTTTGACTGGAAGTGCAGCCAGAGAGCTTGGAAGTGTTCCTTCCAGCCGCCACCCTGTGCATTGTGGCCTCTGGTCTGAAGGAGCCAGTCCCAGCAAAGGCAAGTGAAGAGAACCCAGGAGTCCTGGCTCCCGCCCCCCACCCCGCTCTAACCCACTAGCCCCCACTCCCCTCCCAGAGAACCCAGGAGCCCTGGCTCCCAGCCCCCCTGCTCTAACCCACTAGCCCCCACTCCCCTCCCAGAGAACCCAGGAGTCCTGGCTCCCAGCCCATGACTGGCTGGTTTTGTTAGCTCTAGCAGGGCAGTTGGTCCCCGCTGGGCTGGGGACCCAGGGCGCTAAGCACCACTGCTTTCCCTTGCTGCCTGGCAGGAACTGCAAGAGAACCAGAGCACGCCGAAACGGGAGAAGCAGGAGTGGCTGCTGCGGCAGAAGGAGAATATGCAGCACTACCAGGCTGAAGAGGAGGCCAACCTGCTGCGCCGGCAGCGCCAGTACTTTGAGCTGCAGTGCCGCCAGTACAAGCGCAAGATGCTGCTCGCGCGCCACAACCTCGACCAGGACCTGCTGCGGGAGGTGAAGGGCAGGGCCTTAGACAAGGGGCTGGACTATGGGAGTGAGGGGGTGGCAGGGAGGGAGCCATGACCTCAACCAACACCTGCTCCAGGAGGTAGGGGAGCGGGGTCACAACCTGGATCATGACCGGCTCCAGGAGGTGGGGGACAGGGCAGGTTAGACCAGGACCCCCTGCCTTTGGCAGATGAACCTGGCCCAGGCTTTGTGCTGTGAGGGGTGGCATTGAGGCCTGGGGGAGGGAGTTGGAGCCCCCAGCTGCTCCAGGAACTGCTCCGAGTTGAGGGAGCAGCTCTTGGGACACGGCAGGAGCTGGCCTCATGGCGGGGCTTGCAGGGCCTGGCGCGACAGAGGAGGGAACCCTCACCCCCCCGAGCAGGAAGAAGATGCATGTGCCCCCTTTACGAGACTCTGACCGTGGGAAGAGGGGGGTGTTCTGGGAGCTGTAGGGCGTGAAGGGTGTTGCCGCTTTGCGAGGCTGGGAGTTGAGGATCAGAGGGAGAGGTGCATCCTGGGGGCTGGAAGTCCATGCCACAAGGCTCTGACACTGCTGCTCCTACAGGACCTGAATAAAAAGCAGACGCAGAAGGACCTGGAGTGCGCTATGTTGCTGCGGCAACACGAGTCAACGCAGGAGCTGGAATTCCGCCACCTGCACACAGTGCAACGGACTCGCACGGAGCTGACCCGCCTGCAGCACCAGACTGAGCTCTCCAACCAGCTCGAGTACAACAAGCGCCGCGAGCAGGAGCTGCGCCAGAAACATGCCATGGAGGTTCGCCAGCAGCCCAAGAGCCTCAAAGTAGGTGCCGCATTCCAGCAGCCATGCCACCCTGCCCACGACAGCCTGGGGCATCCAGGGGGGCTAAGGGATTTAGAGCCTACCCAGGAACACCATGGGGTTCTAGGTTTCTGTGAATATGAAGCTGGGGCTCTAGAACTGACCCAGGAGCACTGTGGGGTTCAAGGCACAGGTGGCCAAGAGGCTGTGGTTCTTAAGCCAGAAAGAACACATCTGGGGCTGTGTGGACATGAGGTCGGGGTTCTAGGGTCACAGCAGGTGGACCTTGGGGTTCTAGAAGAGGAGAATGTTCTAGGCTTGTGTGGTGTGGGAGCGGATGTTCTAGCGTCGATGCAAGATCACGAGGTTTCAGAGTGGAGGCAGACGTGCTCTGGAGTTCTAGAACCAAGCCAGGGGTATCTTGGGATTCTAGAGTTGCAGCTGACCCGCCCAGGAGCTCTTGAGCCAGAAGGTTGTGAGCCCGAGGATATGGAACATTTGTACCTTGCCCGCCCAGGGGTTCTAGAAACAGATGGCAAGGAAAACAGAATGCCCGATCTGGACAGTGCAGAAGTTTATTTTCTAGATCAGCTCGACCCCACCGACAGCAGGGTTCTAGAGAAGGAGCACATAGGGGTGCCAGATCAGAGTTGGCAATGCCTTGAGGTTCTAGATCAGGACAACCAGGTCACGATGGAGGTTTGGCCATACCCGGAGGTGGTAGCACTAGATGAGGAGGAGGAAGCTGAGGTTGTAGGTTTGAGACAGGCCTGCCATGGAGTTCCAGGTCCTGATGGGGAGGATCTAGAGCTGGGAGGAGATGGAACCATGGTTCTAGAATGCAAGCTGGATCCTTGTGGTGAGGAGACTGGGGACCGTCCAGGGGTCCTGCAGCCTGATGGACAGGAAGCTTGGGTTTCATTTGGCTACGAGGCTCTCCAACACCACTCCCTGCCCCCCATCTCTGAGGAGGGGGCCCTGCGGGGCCCTGCTGATGGTTGTCCTGCCCTTGAGGACCCCTATGCCCAGCCCTGGAGTGGGCACTCCCATCCTCTCCCCTCCCCTGTGGCTGCCATCTTGCCCCATGCCCTGTGTGCTGTGTTGGCGTTGCTGGTCTCTGCCTATCCCTGTGCCCCCACCCTTCTGCTGCTCCTGGCATCCTTATGGGCACAGGGCGGGGGCCCCCAGGACGTCCTGCTAGCTCTGGAGGGGGCATTGGTCGGCTTGGGGGTCTCCTACGCCCTGCTGCACTCTATTTTCCTGCTCTCGGGCTCCTCCTTCCTACTGCTGGCAAAGCTGGCGGGAGCTGTGGGTGTGGTAGGGCTCAGCGCCACCAGGGGGCGTCTGTACGTGCCTGTTATTCTCTTGGCCTCGTATCTCCTAGCCTCCCCTTGGCTCTTCCTGCCCCTGTACCTGTTGGGGGTGCTGGCAAGGCAGAGCCTGATGGGACTCCCACGCCGGGCTCGGCGCCTCTGGCTCCTGGCACTCTTGCGCCTTCCACGCCCGGCCTTCCGTGTCCTCCAGCGGCTCGGCTTGGTCACCGAACGCGGTCTCTTCCTTCTCTTCCCCAAGACAAACAAGGGTGGATTCCGCTCCCGTATCCCTGTCCGCTCCTGCCAGCACCTCCCCTTGCCCCCACCGCCCCCTTGGTACCGCCAGGCCCTCACCCTTCTTGCCCACCCTGTCTGCATCCTCAACCAGTCTCTTGCCAAGGAGATTTGCTCCCGCCTTCCACCCGTGGCTCTTGGCTACCTCAAGGGACTCCACGTATTACGGGAAGAGAAACCCAGCCGAATCCCTCAGCTGGCAGAGCGGGGGGTGCGGCGGGGGCGCGGAATTGCAGGCGTGGCAGCTAGGGGCAGCAGGAGGCGGGTGAGTCGGGGGGAAGCATCACACCAGATCCGGAGACCTTGGAAATGAGCAGGAGGGGCAGACACCAAGTAGTTGACATACCACCGTGGCGAACGGCAGTGGAATTCTGGGTAGGATTTTTTTTTTGAAACCTACATGGAATCGTGGGTTGGGGCAGCTAAATGATGTGATCCTCGTGTGGGAAGGGGCCTTGCGGGAGCAGTGCCAGTTTAATGTCTTAATGCTAGAGAGCCCCCAGTCTCCTCTTTTCACTCTACGTCTGGAGGGGGGATGGGCCAATAAAGACAGGGGGTTGGGGGGCTCTATATTAATTGGCTATATTTAGAGAGTGGAGGCGCGTTACTGTGTGTTCATTATCCTAACGAGGAAAGAATCACCTGGCGCCCATATTTTTTTCAGATGGCATTTTTTTTTGGGGGGGGGCAGGGGGACTGGTTTGAGTAGAATGGGAGGAGGCATGTGGGTGGGATCTACATAAGCCATGCCCCTAAAAACAAGGGGTGCACTACTGTGTTGCTGTCAGCGTTGGGGGGCAGGGGAGTTGGGCTCAGTGGGTTTGTTTGTCCCCATTTGAGAGAACCCCACAGATGTTCTTCAGACTACGATCTCCCCTGAACACTACCTAGCTCTGCCCCCAAATATGGGGTGCTCCTCTCCCCACAAGCTGCTTGCACCCCAAATAAGGTGCTGTGTCCACCTTTTAGCTCCTTGAAGCACACCAAACCGAGACACAAACTGGGGTGTAATTAAGGTGCTCAGCCCCCGGGAGTAGAAAATACACTAGAAGGAATGTGAATATTTTGTGGTGTTTTCAGGGGACAGTAACGTACAGGTCTAACATCCAAACCCCACCAGACTACAAGCATTCTGTGCCAGAGCTTTGGGGGTTGGGGTTCAAATCTAATTTCTTCCAGCTCCCAAGAGGCTTGGCCTTGATCTCTTTAGGTGATTCTTTCGCCGTTAGGTTTTTCCCTCCAATTTTATATATATATATATATATTAGTTTTATCATTCCCCCCATTTCTGTATCCCCACACCTTTTTATTGTTTTGACTTGAATGTATATATTTTCAGATGCCTTTTAATTTTGTGTGTGCGTGTGTGCATTTGGGATATATATAAATATATATATATATATATTATTTTTTGTAAGTTATATGAAGTGGGTGTTATGTGAATGAAGCCTGTGTTTTTTATATAAAATATATATTTTAATTTCACCAAAAATAGGAGAAATCACAGTAAAATGCTTACCACCACCACCACCCCCAGTTAAAATTGTGGCCAAATTTTCACTTAAAGCAGGGATATATATATATATATTATTTCCCCTAATGGGGAAAATTCAATTACTGCTTTTCTTTTTGATGATTTGTCCAAAAAAGAAGAATCCATGAATGTTTTTAAGACTGCGGCAAGATTTTAAATTCAAGCAGGGAAAGAACAGGGAGACCTTGTGATCGATATATTTTTAGTTAGACTAAAAATTGGAGAAATCCCCTTTAAAATACTGTGTTGCTTTCTTTAACTTAGAATGTATTTTTAAAATTGTTAAAACAGGGAAAGGATTCTTTATAAAAGGAGAGGTGTGATTTGTTTTTAATTAGACCAAAAATGGGGGGGAGAAAGCATTAAACTATTGTATTTTTGTAGTGTGTGTTAAAAAAACAATTTTAAAAATCCCTTTTAAACAGGGAAAGATTGCTTTATGTGTCTTATCAGGGTGGTAGTTATCATTTATCCTGAACTTTGCTGCTTCTGTTAAATATTTTTGGTCCTTAATCTACCAATCACTTAATCTGGAGTAGCATGGACGGCTTCTGTTTGACTAATCCAGAGTAAGTGAGAGATGAATTGGGGCCTTCATGTGTTGAATATTTCCTGTTTCACCCATTACTCACATGTCTCCCATTTTTTTTATTTGTGGGTCTATCTATAATAATTCTTTTGAATTTCTCCTGTAATCTGCAGCTCCCACTAAATTAAATAAAAATACAGGAGAAAATTTTATTTTCTTGATGTTTTTAATCAATTTTATTTCATCCATTAATGTTTTCCATATTTCTCCTTGTTTTGGGCCTGATCATTTGTGGGAGGGTTTTTTTATTTACTTAACAAAGCAGCAAAATGCAGGCTTTTTAAAATAGCTGTAGATGAGACTAAAAATCTCTCCCATCTTGCTGCCTCTGTGCAGTTATGAAAACATAGGAAAAATATTTAACATTAGCAAAATTCAAGAGAACTCTTAAAATAACTTTTGAAAATGAACATCTTTCTGTGTTAGATTCCAAATTCTATTAACGACTATATTTTTCCTGGTTTCTGGTCATATCTATCATTTTTAAAGGTTCTTCTTCAGTTAGCTACTAATGTTAAATATTTCTCCCATACTTACGTAATCTATCAGAAGTGGCAAAATATGCAAGATTTTAGGTCTTAGTTATTTCTTTAAATTCTTTTTGCTGTATCTGTTCCATTAAAGTATAGGTAATGCCAAAAACAGGAGAAATAATACTGTTAATGGTTGAAATAAAATTTGGGATTAAATAAAAATTTGGGGAAATATTCATCCCAGTTGTGTCTCGTGAACCGTTTTTCTGTCTCTTCCACGATGATTTGTTTTTCTCCACTCTGCTGCTTCAATTAAAAAAAAAAATCATGGAAGAAATATTAAACAGCAGCAAAACGAAGAAAAACTTAAAAATAGCCATCAGAAGTGATACATTTATTTTGAAAATGTAGATTTAAGAACCAAAACCAGGGAAAGGGCAGGCAAAATGGGACAGGAAACTTGCAAACACTTAAAATACAAACCTCAGGATTAGAAGTGTAACCTGCAGATACGACCAGAAAATGAGCTGGAAACTCTTTCTAGTATTTATAACATTAGAAATGGATTTCTATTCACGGTTTGAATTTATCCAGTTTATCGCCCATTCATGGTTTTCTTGTCTATGGTTATTTTTAAATCATGAATTTTGCTAGTTTCATTTAATTATTTTAGTGTTTATAATTCCTGTCCTTTCACTAATTTAAGTTGCCCAATTTCTCTTGATTTTTCTTTACAGTCCTAAATGCTGTTTATGAAATTTGTCCTGTTTTTTTATTCTGAATGCTGTTGCTTCAACTTAAATAGTTTTTCAGATGTGTTTATTGCATCCGGTGGAAACATTTACTGGATTTCTCCCATTTCTTGGTCCTTAATTTATCCTGCCTTTCCATGGGGGTTGTTTTTAATTTATCCTGAAATTTTGCTGTTTCCATAAAATGTTTTTAGCAATTTTAATTTATCCCCATTCTATTTCCCCCATTAACAGTTAATTTAACGACCCTGTGGTGGTTATTTTGAACTCGTTCTGTAGTTTTGTTTCCACCTTCAATATTTTCCCGTTTCCCCAATCCATCTGTGGTTGTGTGGTGTGTGTGTGTGTTGTGCGTGTGTGTGTGTCTCTGCATGAGGTTTATTTTTTCCCAATTTTCATTTTTGGTCCTCTTCACATTTTCAATAAAAACACAGCACAATGGTTTTGACCGGGAGCTGAGACATGAGTCTGTTCTTTTATAGGGAAACATGTTCTGCCCTTCCTTGTCCACCAACCTTCCACAGCTGCTATTAGACTTCCTACCTGGAAGTCTACCTACTTCCCCTGTGGGGTTTATTGGGTCCAACAGAGGGAACCAAGTTCAAAATGTAGAAAGGGGAGAGTCCTGCAGTAACAGGTTCTCTAGGAGGGGAATGGGGGCTGGTGGGATAGAGCAGAGGTGCTGGGAGCCAGGGCTCTCTGGGAGGGGAGTGGGTTAGAGCACAGGGGAAGCTGGGAGCCAGGACTCCCAGGTTACGGGGTGGAGAGGTACTGTGTTGCTCAGATGGGTTACCAGCAGGATGCTGGGAACTAGAACGGTATGAGAAGTGCGGTGTCTCACTCAAGATTGGGGCTGGTGTATGCCACGGGTGGGAACCTCCAGCCTGTAGGCCAGATCTGGCCGCTGGATCCAGTCCCCACCATCAAGCACTGCAAGGGCGAGCTCAGGGGAAGAGAGTGGAGCAGGCACTTGGAAACAGGGACCTCCCCTTCCTCCATCCTCAGTCCCCTTAAGCACTTCTTCTGCCCCCAACTTCTGTTTAACCCATGGAGCTTCTTCTACTTTTGAGCAGACCATGGAGGGAAAGGGTTTCCGCCCTGGCATGGTGTGTTCTATGGTACAGGGATCCTATATGGTCAGGTTCCCTATTTTAAACCAATTAAATATGAAAGAAACTCAGATTTTGTTTTAATCTATGATTTGGGCATTAATAAACTAGGAACCTTTAGAATTTGGCTACTGGAAGCTAGAGGATATTGAACAATTTCTAAAAGCTGGGAACCCAAATTCAACTAAGAATTGAAAAATAATTGCATATAGAAGCCAAGAATTCTAGCAACATGGAAATACTTATAATTAAGAAACTATTTCAGCCAAAACGTTGACACCTTTTAGATATGAAAAATGGAAGTATTTCAGAATTCAAAAATTGAATTAAATTGAAATCTTTTAGAAGTCAGGAATGAGATTTTAACATTGTACATTGTGAAAATTTCCTGGAAATTATTTTTTAGAAATTGGAAAAACTTTAAGAAATTGTAATTGAGTGAAACTGCTACAAATATTCATAATCAGGGGATAAAATTGTAGACTGAATTTTTAATATTGTAGCTGAAATTTATAAAACCTTGGAAACTTGAACATTTTTAAAATTCAGGCAGTTCAGTTTTCTGAAACTACTGAAGGAATTTCTGAATTTATAGGTAAACTGATTTTTTTTTTTCTTACAAAGGAACTGTAATTTATGAAAGTTTGGGAAATCCCCTTAGTCTTTTACTTATGTCTGTCTTTACTAATCTTTAGTGAAACCTCTATTTTTTGAGAAATACAGGATCAATAATCTACATAGAATTAGAATATATTAGAATTTGGCAATGAATTTACTGAAATTCTTTTTCCACAAGCTAGAAACCTTGAGTTTGGAAAAAGATAAAAAAATAGGGAGTTATTAGGAGACAATTTTTAGAAATGTGGACATTTTAAAATTCAGGAGCTCAGTGGAAAATACAAAGTTTAGGTAATTTTAGAACCAGAAATTCTGAATACGTAGGTATCTTCTGAAATGAGTTTTAATTCACAAAAATCTCAATGTTATAATTTGGTGATCTGAATTAGATGAAATTTGAGTTCTCGATATTTGGCTGTTGAAACTTTGGGGAAAATGCAGGTTTTGGGAAACAATTTGTGGAAAATAATTTAGAAACTCAGTGAAAACTAATTTTGGGACCAGAATTCTTGAAAATACTGGGTAGTCTTTAAAAAATAGAATGTAATTTAACTGTGGAAAATGTGATTTGATACATGAGATGTGAAAGATTTTTAGAATTGGCCATCTGGAATTTGATAAAAATTGAACATTTAAGTTGGGAAGCCGAATTTAGAAATAAGCTGGAAACTTAGAATTTGAGTAACAGTTTCAAGCTATTGGAAATTTTTATGCTTCAGAAACTAATATAAGGGAAAACATAAGAAACATTTACCATTTCAAAACCAGAATTTGCAGTAAAATGGAAAGTTCAGTCACTGGAATGAAGCAAAAATTAAAACAGATTTTGGGAAACAGATTTTCTAGAAATTTTGATTTCTAGGAGTCTGTGAATTTCACAATCAATTTTTCAAAATTGGGGAGGGATTCCAATTCTAGAACTGTAAGTAATATAACTAGAATTTTCTGAAAATTCCAAATTTCTGTAAGTTGTGAACAAGAATTAAGCAAAATTAGTGAATTCTCAGTTTGAAAACAAGCATTTATGAACCTGAAACTTTCAAAATTTGATGAGTAAAAGTTAGAACACCTTGGAAAACAGAATTAGAATTGAAAAAAATCTTGATTGGTTGTAAATTTGGGCTGAAATTAACAACATGAAATTCAACTGAGATAAAGGTAAAATTCTGCGTATAGGGAGGAAAACCCAAATGTAAGATGGGGGATTCCTGGCTTGGCAGCAGCTCTTGTGAAGCTGTGGATCTTGCTAAACGTGAGCCAGCAATGGGAAGCGGCTGGAAAAATGGCGAACGCGGTTTTAGGCTGCATTAAAAGAAGCATCGTCTCCCACATCAGCAAAAGTAATAATTCTACTCTGTTCAACCCTCGCCGGGAATACTGCGTCCTGGGCGCCTCGTTTTAAGGCGGCTGTTGAGCAATTGGAGTGGGTTTGGAGGAGACGATGGAGAGTCTTGTAAAGCAAGTTTCAGGCTGATTAGAAGAGAAGACTTAAGGGGAGATGGTAGCAGACTCCAGCTGTCTAAAGGCTGCTAGAGAGAGCAGCTCTGACAAGAGAGAATGGGCTTGAGCTACGGGAAGGGAGGGGACAGCTCTGACCGGGAAGAGGGGCGCAGCAGTGGCTCCAGCTGCCCAGGGAGATGGCAGCCACTTGCCAGGGATGTCCTACATCCAAGCAATGGGTTGGACTGTGGGGCCCTCAGGGCCCTTCCAACTCTAAGGCTGCTTTCACGCTTGTGCAGATGGGTCGGGGCCGTAGAAGCTCGGTATGGGATGCGCGTGCAAATCAAGCACGTCTTTGATCAGGCGTGAATGGCACCCCCCCCCCCAAAGCAGGTGATTGACACTTTTGTGTGTGTTATACAAAGGTGATCGACCAAGCTGCAAAATCCAGCTGTCAGTTGCCTTTGTAAACACACACACAAAGCTTCAATCACCCACCTTGATCGAAGACGTGCCTGATTTGCATGCGGGTCCCCTCTCCCAAGTGTCTAAGCCCCCATTCGAGCACTTCTGAAAGTGCCCGAAGATTCTTATGATGGTATAAAATGTATAAAACACTGGAGTTCTTGATTTTTTGCTTCAGGAACTAATTGAGGTGAAATCCTTTTTCCAGTTAGATCAGAATTTGCAGGCAAAATAGAAGTTTTCAAAATTTGGGAACTAGATACCGGCAAAACTAGAGCATTTTGAGGTTTTTGCACGCTAACTTATTAAATGTTTTGTATTTAGTGAACATACATTTATACAATTTGGGGATCAGAGTTTGCAGGTGAAATAGAAGTTTTCAAAGTTGGCCTCTTTAAACTGAAAGTTTTAATTTTTGCTAAATATAAGTGTCCAGATTTTGGAAACTTCAATTTCACTTGGAAATTCTGATCCCCAAACAAAGTTTGCTGCTTGCCCACTCGACAGTATGAAATACATGCAGGATCTCAGCCTTGGGTGCCAGAATTCAGACAACTTTGTCTTTCCACTGAGTCCCTGAAATACAGAATGTCCATATTAGGAAACCATGTCTAAAAATGTGAAAATTGAATTTTAGCACTCGAATTTCTGACGAGCTGGGCATTTTTCTAATTGCAAAAGTGTGATTTGAGTGACAACATGGCAGATATCTTCTATTTGCTAGCAACATGTCTGCTACTGTACAGTCCAAATGTAATGAATCATAATCAGCTGAGGAGTTCACAGTCTAGGATGGACAGAGGAGAGAAGAACCGAAAGCAAGAGAGACTTCAGGAAGTTGAGAAGTTGGGGGTACACGTGCTTAGCTTAGTCACGGGGAGACAGGCATCCTGAAGGTTAACACCGTATAAGAAGCATAAATGAGCGACCTATAGAGGTGAGGAGTTAGGGAAAACCTGACAGAAGAGAGCGGCTTGTGTTTATTTATTTATTTTGATTTATACCCCATCCTCCCCCGCAGGCTCAGGTTAGCTCACAAGCATTCACAAATAAAAATAATCATAAAAATGAACCGTATAAAATTCCAGTTAACCCCCCCCCCACACACACACACACAATCCCATCTGCCAAAAGTAGGACTTGCATTGCCTTCTGAAGATGCCTTCACGCTCGGGCTTTGATGGACGTCCAGGGGAAGGGAGTTCCAGAACTTGGGGGGTGGGGGAGACTGCCTCTCTGCGGGGCCGTCTTGTCGAGAGCTGGTGTGGTTGGGGAACTTGCAAAGGGGGGGTGGAGGCCCTGAGTGACCTGAAGGAATGCAATGGAACAGCAGGGGGAAGACCATCTCTGGAGGGAGGTTCCAGACATTGAGTTGCCTGGGGTGGGCAGCATGGCAGAAGAAGCAAAATGGTTTTATTTTATTTATTTATTAAAATGTTATACCACACTATTCCCCGAAGGCTTAGGGTGGCTTACAGTAATAAAAACACAGAAAATACAGTGAAGGCCCTTAAAAAATGTCCACCAATCCCTATCCGCGCCTGCTGAATGCTTTGCCAAAGAGAGAGGCTCGCCATCCCCTCCGGAAAATGCTCTGGCTCTGATGAGCTTTGGGGGGAGGGAGTTCCGTCAGCTTGGGGCAGCGACCAAGAACCCCTCTCTGGGAGCCCTTGTCATACGGACAAGATTGGTAGCGCTCCTGGCTCTCTTGTGGGGACCACCTTTTAGTGAGTAGAAGACGGGGGTGGGTACGGGGGGTGGCAGAGGAGGGGAATGTAGCAGGAAATGAGGCCAGAGAGACTATAAAGAGCCAGGCATTCACTGTTAAGTGGAAGGGGGTGGTTGGTGGGGTTTGTTTTTGTTTTTTTTACAATTTGCCCACAGGAACTCACTGGAATAAAAAATGGTTTCCAAAATGTGCAAAACAGGATTTATAAAAAAACAAAGCTGAAACTGAGTGAACTTGAGGAGCTGTGAGGTAGGAATTATTCATCCCCTAGCACTTTCAATGTTCAAAGTGCTCTCAAGTCCGTCTTTAGCCTCACACTGACAGCAGACCTGTGAGGTAGGTCATAATTATTCCCATTTTACAGGTTGTGAACTGAGATTCAGAGACAGCAACTTGCCTAAGGCCACAGAGTGAGATTATGACTTAGATGGGATTTGAACCTTGATCTCCAAATCCAATCCAACCCCTTAACCCTTGTAGCGGCCTAGTGGCTACACTGACTCTCAGCACCCAGCAAGAAATACCTGCACTGAAAACCTTTACAGAATTTCAGAATGTGATTTTAGGGTGTAGTCTCACAATTCTCTTGGATTAAGGAGCAACTTCCTTTCATCCACATTCTCACAAGCAGTGGCAACGGGGGGTTAAATATCCCAGCACCCCTAAACAAGGGGCTAGCAAGCAGCCAGTATAGGCAGAAATTCCAGGTGAGAGAGAGTCTCTCTCACCTGGAGGAGGAACTGCTGAGGTTTGATGGGATGGAGCAGGACCAGGTGAACTAGGAAAAGTACCCTCGACTGTATGCATGAGCATGCCACTTAAAACAGCAGCCTCCCTCCCATCTTCCCCCCTTGCTTTGTGCAAATGGAGGTGAGGGAGAAGACAAGTTTGGAGTACTTCACTCCAAACAAGACCTTGAGAGAGATCCCAACTGCAGAGGTAGCTGCATCTCGGCGCAGGGCAACAGAACTGAAATGCAGGGACTGTTACACTCGGGGTGCTAAGCACCCCCTTACGCTGGGCAAAGCCAACATCTTGTCTTTTTAACGCTTGCTCCTGTTTTTCTTCTTTCCTCTGTCTCCTCCGCTAATTTTGCTGTCGGCCCCTGCCCCTCCCACTCCCCACAGTCCAAGGAGCTACAGATCAAGAAGCAATTCCAAGACACCTGCAAGATCCAGACGCGCCAGTACAAGGCGCTACGTAACCACCTCCTCGAGACGACCCCCAAGAGCGAGCACAAGGGCATCCTCAAGCGCCTCAAAGATGAGCAGACCCGCAAGCTGGCCATCTTGGCGGAGCAGTACGACCATAGCATCAACGAGATGCTTTCTACTCAGGCCGTAGGTCCTGGATCAGAGCCAGCGCCCCTTGGCTGGGAAAGGTCCCTGATCCCATTCCCCAATGCCTCCCTGAAACAGCCAGTCCCAGATCAGAGCCAACACCCCCTAAAAGGGAAAGGCCTTGGATCCTATTTGCTGACTTTTCCCATTCTTTGACTCTCCCCTCCCACCCCATGCCTGAGGCAGCCAGCCTCAGATTGGAGCTGGTGCCACCTAGACAGAAACCATGGCAGATCCCATTCCCAGATGCCCCGAGGCAGCGCTCCCAGATTGGAGCTGGTGCTCAGACCCTGAACAGTAAACTCTCATCCTAATCCGCATCGGTGCTGCAGAACCTGCCCCACCCCAAAGGCAGCTACAACTCAGGAACCGGGTGAGGGAGGACAGTCCAGAGGCTGTTGCCTGTGTCTCACCCCATTCTCTCTCTTCCCCCACCCTCAGCTGCGTCTGGATGAGACCCAAGAGGCCGAGTACCAGGTGCTGCGCATGCAGCTGCAGCAGGAGCTGGAGCTGCTGAATGCCTATCAGAGCAAGATCAAGATCCATACTGAGGCCCAGCATGAACGGGAGATCAAAGAGCTGGAGCAGCGAGTGTCCATCCGCCGGGCCCTCTTGGAGCAGAGAGTGAGTGCTGCCCCCTCCTTGAGAAGCCAGGAGTCCTGGCTCCCGGTCCCCCTTGCTGTAACCCACTACCCTCCATTCCCCTCCCAGTGAACCCTGCAGCATCCAGGGCCCTCTCCAACTGAGTCCCTGCTCTCTCTCTCTCTCTCTCTCTCTCTCTCTCCAGATCGAGGAGGAGATGCTGGCTCTCCAAAATGAGCGCTCAGAGCGGATCCGCAGCCTGCTGGAACGCCAGGCCCACGAGATTGAGGCCTTCGATTCGGAGAGCATGCGCCTGGGCTTTAGCAACATGGCCCTGACCGGAATCCCCGCTGAGGCCTTCAACCAGGGCTACACGGCCCCCCCGCAGCCGTGGCCTTCCCGCCCTGTCCCCCGCAGTGGCTCCCACTGGAGTCATGGGGTCCAGAACACAGCTGGGGCGCCCCATGCCTGGCGCCAGCCCCCCTTGCTCGCCCCACCCCCCTCCTCCTGGCTTCACCCTCCCTCCTCCTCTCCCTCCTCCTCCTCGTCATCCTCCGCCCCCGGCGGGAGGCCCAGCATGGTCATGTTGCGCAACAGCCCCCAGCCGCTCCGGCGCACGGCCTCGGGGGGCCAGTCAGACCAGGGCATCAGCCGCTCGACCAGTGTCACCTCCCACATTCTCAACGGCTCTCACTTCTCATACTCGTGAGGTGCCCTCGAGGGGCAGGGGGCCAGCGGAGAGCCCAGAATGGCCTGCTGTGTGTGTGGGGGGGGTGGGGGGTGGAGATGCAAGGGAATCGAGGAGTTGAGTTCCCTGACTCTCCGCTTTGCATGGGCCGTGGACAAAGACGCTGGACGTTGGGCCATGGCAGGTCGTGGCCTCTGCCTCTTGAACTTACCCCAAGTGATTGAGCCGTGGCAGACAGATGCTATTCCATGGTTCAGACGCTTAGGACGAGCCCTGGACAGAGACAGGAGACTCGGCTTCTACGGAGACCCTCTTTCTGAATCCTCAGTCATGGTCCGTGGCTTGTAACCTTGCCATGAAAGGTTGAGCCACAACGCGCACCCCTTTCCCCGTATGCCTCATCTCATATGCTTCCCGCAAGCCACGGGCTGCATCCTCCGTTGTGGTCTGTGGCTCCCAAGCTTGCCACAAACGATTGGTCTCATGGTGCAGACTGCCTTCCTGTCTCCTGATGGTGCGCTGTGGCTCAAAAGCCGTGAACAGACAGGAAACAAACGTGGCTGCTGTAGAGATGATTATAGATAGATGCTGCTGTCTCTGTCGTGACCCGTGGCTTGTAAGCTTGCCACCAATGGTGATGTCTTTCCTGTTTCCAATCATACTCTGTGGCTCTGAACAATTTCAGGAAAGTAGATTGCAAAGATGCTCTTCTTGGTCCCCCACCCCCCCAGTCAAAGTTTGGAGCTTGTAAGCTTGCCGCAGAAAGTGAATGATGGAAGACACTCCCTTCCGGGCCTGGATTGTATTCTGTGCGGCTAATCATGGCTGTAGAGCGAAGCAACAACAAAGACACCTTTCTTGCCTCCTGGATAGAGGTTTGTGGCTTGTAATCTTGCTACAAACAACTGACCTGCCGTCTTTGCCCTCCTCTGGGTTGTGCTCTGGGGCTCCTAGTGCTGCCCTTGGGATGCAAGGAAATGGACCAGAACAAAACATGTTTCCCACTCCCAGACTGAATTCTGTTCCTTCTAGCGTTGCCCGGACCATGGCTGGAGGCATAGGAGATTGGAGTTCCCGGGCCACAGGGCATACTCGGACACAGAAGCATCGCACACGGTGGTTCTATGGCAGCGACCCGGCCTTCCTTGTCTCAAACCGTGTTGGGTTGCTCCTAACGCTGCCCCCGTTCCCATGGCCACAGTAAATCCCCAACCATGGCACATCTGGCAAAAATGTTCTCCTTCTAAATGTGTGACCCATGGATCCCTGAGACACCATCAATAGACAGAAGTGCCATCCTTGTTTCCTGTGTTGCAATTCTGTAACGGTGCCAACGTCGACGGACTACTGTTAACCACACAGCTGTAATCTAGCCAGGACTTGTGGAGAACTGGGACCACCTGGAGACCATTTGCTTCCTGGGCAGCAGAGACCAAAGCAGACCCAGCACCGAAGGCTGGCCCGAGACTCTCATCAGTGGACAAAGGGCACCAGGCTGGTTTCAGCCCCCCATGAAGCCAGGTTGGGTGGCTTGATGCTGTCTCATCTTGCAGCTGACTCTGCATTGTATTCTGTGCCATTCCCCTTCCCCCCCCCCCCCTCGGTGTCTCCAAGCACCAGAGATCCTTGATTCTTTTCTTCCATCCAGAATATCATGCCTCATCCCCCACAAATTTCCTTTTCTCATGGTGAGGAAATCCCTGGACTGTCTTTATGCCACTTTGAATTCCTAGAAAGATTGTTCCCAAACTGACCTGTCCTAAAGCAGAATATGGCTTTTAAACAGCTGCAGCTCCATGCTGTCCACTCCCTCTAAGAAATTCAGTACCTCCCCCCCCCCTTGGGGTTACCCAGTATGAACAGACCCTCTGTGCTTGGGCAGAGGAGTTTTGGGATCAGGGTAGCCAGACTCATCCTCTCCTCTCACTCCTTTTCTGCTATTCACCTGGGTACTCTCCACGGTGATCCTCAGCCCTGCCCCTTCCACTAGGATCCAGTCCCCTCTGGTCTAGCACCCCACAGATCACCTGACTTGTGGGTTCAGCCCCCAGGTTCACCTTTGAGACATTTACTCTCCAGGGGAGACCTCACAAGGCGTTTTCTGTTATGCTAGCTAAGCCTCAAAGCCATGTTGCTTGTGTGATTCTGGGAAAGTTGGGCTGCAAGGAAAAACCTGAAACCATGTGCTGTGTGAGACAGAAATGAAAAAGTATTTCTATCAGGAGGGTATTTCTATTCAAGTTTCAAAAACTTGAAACAGATTTTTCCCATTGGCAATTTGAAATGGTCTTTTTGCCACAACTGGGCAATTGAAAGATTGTATTTGACCTGAGAGAAGCTGTGAAGTAGTGTTCTTCCATTAGGAATGGGCGGGGAATGGGTTTCCAGCCCAACTGCTGCACTAGAACCATGAGTCTTGAAATGACTGTTCTGTCTCCTGGGCGTTGGTTGGAGGACAGAGAGGCTTGTAACCATTCAATCGGTCGTAAGAGCAAAGCCTTGAAGCAGGGGTTTATCTTTCCCTTTGGTTTCGGAAGAGGGAATCTTTGAAACATTCTTTCACTAGAGGAAATAGGCATTCAAAATGGATTCTCTTCAAACTCTGAGGATTGAGGGATCAGTTTGGAACAAGCAGAGGGGAGTCTTGAAACATTTCTTGCATGCACGGCAGACAAGAAACTTTTCCTGACTAAGGGGGTGACTTATACTAACCATTTTCATATTAAGGGGGTGAGAGCGCTTTCATAATACAAATACTAATGTATTTAGAAAAGGAGATTCATTACAATCTCCATACTAGAAAAGGTTTTTCTTTTTTCCATGGATAGGGAGACTCTTGAAACTCATTTCCCTGCTTAGAAAGGTGAATCTGGAAAATGTTTTTCTTCCAAAGTGGCCACTGAAACTATGGTGGGTGTATCTGGGAAGACTGGAACCTCATAACTACTTCAATCATTATTTCCCCTACGCTCACTCTTCTAAACTGGGGGGGCAGAATATTTCCTTTTGTAGAGATGGTGGGGAAGGAGATTCCCCATCTCCCGCAGGATGGGTACTCTTGAGACCAACTTTCCGTTGTCACTTGGAGACTCTTTGAACCAGGCTTTTCTTTGTAAGACTTGGATGCCTGCAGCAGATTTTCCTTCACAGGAGGGAATGCTTGAAATAAACTGTAGAGTGAGGGGAGCCTGAAACAGAATTTTGAGTCATGGAGGATGGAGACACTTGAAATGGACTTTTGTCCCTTGAGAAACTGAGAACGTTGGAAAAAATATCCTCCCCCTGCCTTGCTGCAATGGACAGCCCCCCTTCTCATCTTCACTAGCCCCCCCCCCCTTTACAAGCACCAGTTCCCATTCCCTCTGCCCAGTTATTTAAAGGACCCCCTGGACTTCTGAGGAAATCTCCCCCCATTTCATAAATTTATTTTCTAAACGTGGCACGGTGGGGGTGGCGCTTTTAAAGGGGGAGGGGGGAATGGACTGTCTGTTGCTTCATTGCATTGAGTTTAGTGACTTTTGCCTGCCTGGGGTTAGGGAATCAGTGGGAAAGGGGGGTGGGGGCGGAGGCAGAGGGGCTTGATGTATTATATAATAACCCTCATTTTTAAGAACAGACCCTTAATTCCCCCCCCCCTCCCTTTTTTTGGTGCCATAACTTTTCTCCCCATCCCCGTCTGCAGCTTCTCCCCTGCCCGTTGCTCCCTTGTCTTTAGTTTTTCTTTCATCCCTTTCTTTTCTTCCTTCCCTGCGAGTGATTAAAGACGGGTGTGCGTGCACGTCTTTCTTTTTTTATATATAAAGAAAAAATACAGAGTAAAACACACAAAAAAAGAAAGATACTTAGACATTGGTGTCGTTATGGAATGTATTAAAAACTTAAACCAGAAGAGAAAGAAGAGGGGGCAGCCTCCAGAGAGACGCTCGGGGCAGGGAAATGGGGCAAAACGTACACGGGGGGGGGGGGGGGGGGGGGG
>QEPC01000157.1:272588-286394 GCA_003113815.1 Sphenodon punctatus | reverse complement strand
ACTCCTGGGTTCTCTGGGAGGGGAGTGGGGGATAGTGGGTGAGAGCAGGGGGGGCTGGGAGCCAGCACTCCTGGATTCTCTGGGAGGGGAGTGGGGGCTAGTGGATGAGAGCAGGGGTCTGGGAGCCAGGACTCCTGGGTGCTCTAGGAAGGGAGTGGGGTAAATGGTCACTTGGGTTCTATGGGAAGGGAATGGGGGCCAGTGGATTAGAGCAAGGCAACTGGGGAGCCAGGATGCCTGGACCAGGTAGAAAAGGAATGGGTTCTAGTGGGTAAATTCCCCTCTCCAAAAGTGGCTGCATCTCAACGTCAGGTGAGAGGTCCATGTATGAACAGCCACCACCCACTTCTTTGGGGTTTGTTCCTCCTTCCATAATATTTGCATTCATTGTTGGGTAACTGAGAAAGGGCTGCCACTGGAATGATAGTCCCAGCTGTATCCTTTCTCTTTTGTGTGAGGTGTCTCCATGACAGACACCTCACACAAACACAGCTGAGAATTTATCAGCTGCTTGCCCAGGAATCAGGCCTGGAATCCTGTCTCCTGGCAACGGGTTCATAGCTACAATGCTGTGTGGCAGTTGGGTACCAAACTCAGCAGCATCTTGGGGAAGCAGGTTCCACTCGCCCCCGGAGTGGGGGAGCTGCCCAGGAGGGGGCAACGGTTCATACCGGGGAGGGGAGCGGTGAGGCCACGACTGCGCCCCCACCCCAGAAGCAGCTGCATCTCGGTGCCAAGCAAGGGATTCCTGTATAAACTGCTGCCCCCGCCCTAGATGCAGCTGCATCTCACCGGGGTTCCCACCTCATGGAAACAACCCTGACCCTCCCATTTTGGTCTATGGGAGCGTTGTCATTTCTGCAAGGGTTGGCAAACCTTATCTCACCATGGGTGAGGTATCCATCTCTCTCTCTCTCCTCTCAGGCCTGCGATGGAGAGGGGCTCTGATGCTCCTGAGAATAGGTCTCCCCAGGCAGGGGTCTCCGCTGCTAGCTCTCCAAGCCCCGAGATTCCAGCGGATACTGCTGAGTTTCTCATTAACCTCATTGCCGGGGCCGCACGGTCAGTCCTGGCAGCTTTGGAGGCACAGAAATTTGCCAAGGTACAATCTGGATGCCTGGACTCTATCCCCTTCCCCCAGCCCAGAGTGGGATCAATTGTGAGGGACCTAGTGGGTCCCTGCTGCTGTAGGGACTAAGCAAGGTGTTTACAGGGCTTCTAGGAGAATTTCTGTGTTTGTGTGTGGGGGGGGGGGGATCTTCTTTACAGAGTGTGTGGGGGTATCTATAAGGAGATCCTCAAAAGGGATCCTTATGGAATCTATGGGTGTCCTATAAACAATCTTTATGGATCTCTAGGTATCTATAGGGGATTCTCATGGGATATATACGGCATGTTTGTGGGATCAACAGTGATATCTTTGGGGGGGATCTATGAAAATCCATATGGACTATTAAGGAATATTACTAGGCTGTTAAAAGTACTACTGGTGATCTGTCACGGGTGGCTAGGGGATCCATGAGTGTAAATAGGGGCATCCCTATTGCTGACCATGGGGCTGGGGAGGAGATGATAGAAGAATCTTTATGGGGCATATGGGATGTTACAAGGGGATTTGATGTTGGGCTCTCTTAGCTTAGAGAGACTCTCTGGGTATGTGTGAATTGATGAGGGCCATCTTGGAGGATGATGGGTTTCTACACGGGGGGGGGGGGGGGGTGTTCTAGGGGACCACTCCGATTCCCTTTTGCTCTTCCTCTTCCCCACTAGCTGGCCTATTTCCAGGCAGAGCAGGCCCTCAGCCAGGCCCGGCAGAGTTATAGCGCAGCACGGAGGCTGGTGGGGGTACTCAGCCCCTTTGACTACCAGAGGCTCTTTCAGCACCTGCCACGCCCCCCCATGACATACCAGGATTTCTGTGCCCTCGTCCAATGCTCGGAGCAGGGTGAGTCCTGGAGGCCTATACGCCTGCCCCCCACGCAGGCTTCCAGACACATGAGCCCCCTCCCATTCTTCCCCGCTACAGCTCTCAAGACACTGGGGCGGATGGTTCCCTCCCCGTGCCTTACTCCGGCTGCCCACCAGAATTCTTACTCCTCCTCCTGAACTCTCTAGCCTCTCCCCTCCTCATGTCTCACCCGTGCCCCCATTTTCTCTAACCCCAGCCCTGCTCCAGCCCATCCTTACATGCAAAGCGGGACCGCCTGCCCAGCGAGACCCCAGCCCCACCTGCCGCCATGTGTGAGTAGGGTAGGGCATGTGGGAGGGACTACAGGGGATTGTGGGCGAGGCTAGAATCCCACCCTCACTCCATTTCCCTGCCCCTATCCTAGCCCAGATGCCACTGTTAACAGTGGCCAAGGAAGAACCCAGGAGTCCGGGTTCCGAAGATCGCCCTGCGTAAGCGAGACTGTGAGTGATGCACCCCTCTGAACAGGAGAGGGAGGGGCTGCTTCGAGAGGGGGAGGGCCTCGGCTGGAAGTGGGAGGGGCTAACATGGGAATGGAACTCTTCATGGGTGGGACTAGACCAGTGGGAGGGGCTAAAGTCTTTCCTCTCTGCCCCCCAGGATGAGGACAGCACCGACAAGGAGGAGGGTTGTTCCCTGCAGCTCCGGGGGAGAAACCCCTCATGCCACAAACAGGTCCCTGCACCCTGCCTATCTAGCCCCACCCCCGACCCATCCACCATCAGGATTACCACACCCTTCAGCCCAGCACCCTATGTCCGACAGTGGCAACTTCGGACACTTCCCAGAAGTGCACAACGGGTCACAGTGGAGTGATCCATTCTCTGCTATGGACCAGCTCCCGACAGAGGTTATATCCCCCCAACCAATCTGACTAATAGCCACCTATGGACCGATCCTCTAAGAACTTATCCAGTCCTTGTTACCCTAGTGGCCTTAACAACATCCTCTAGCAACACGTTCTACAAGCTAATTGTATGACGAGTGGAAACCTCTTTCATTTTGTTAGGGTTGAATCTGCTGCCAGTTTAGTTTCAAAGAGCGCGCCCTAGTTCTGGCATTGTTTGAGAGAGTAAATAACCGTTCCCTATTTCCTTGTTCAATGCCACCATGATTTTTAAAAACTTCCATCACATCCCCTTTTAGTCATCTCTTCTCGAACCTCTCCTTGTATGGAAGCTGTTCCAGGCCTTGGACTGTTTTGTTGCCCTTCTCTGTACTTTCCAAGTTCTATGTCTTTTTGGAGATGGGGAGTCACAATGGCATGCAGGATTCCAGATGCGGCTACCCCTAGCCCCACTGCCCCACCTACTATCCATCTAGTTCCACCCACTCTCCAGCCCCACCCATTTCCCTTCCGCTTCTGTCCGTTCCTTCTTGCCCCCTCCTCCAGGCACTGTGGCCCCTCCCCCTCTCATACAGGTCCTCCCCCACTCTCTAGCTACCCTCCAGCTCATCCCCTATGCTCCCTGACCACTCCCCTTCCGCACACCTGTGCAGGTAGAGGCGCTGCGACTGGAGGACCAGCTGGGGGGGCATGTGTATGTGACCCAGCGACGCCGGTCGCCACGGCGATCCCCCTCGGCTGGCCTGGAGGGGCTCTCACCACTAGTCTCTGAGCAAGACCTCAGCACCATACAGGTACGGTCACTGTTCCAGACAATGGCACCATGGGGAAAGGAGTGACGGGCAAAGGGAGGGTTGGATAATGAGGAGGGGCCAGTTTGAGTGGGCAGGGTCAATGCCATAGAAGGGGCTAGAGAGACGTGGGAGGGCTAATTTGGGAATGAGAGGGGCTAGAAGGTTGTGGGAGAGGCCAGAGTGAAATGGTCGTCCGCTTTGACAACGTCCAGCCCCTCCTCTTCACCCTACGCTGGCTCCTTCTACCGGAACGTATTCAGCACAAGCGCCTTGTCCTTACTCTTCATGGCCTTGCTCCTCCTATCTCTCTGCACTGGTTTCCCGCCTGGGAGTTTCATTCCTCTTCTGCCACCACCCTCATCTGCTCACAACTCTCTTGCTCCTCTATCTGCCTCTTCTCCCTTGCTGCCCCCCAGGCCTGGAACTCCCTCCCTGAACACATGCATGCTACTCCAGTCCTTGCCAGCCTTCGCATCCCTCCTGAAAACCTTCCCTAGCTCCTCATCCCCGCAGACTTGTCATGGATGCCTCCTCTTCCTTCCTTCCCTCAGAGGCCTCCTCTTCCCTGTAACTAAGGGTGAAAACAAATGAGACATTAACCCGCTGCAGCCCGGGCTCGCTCCTTGCAGCCTCTACTCAGGTTTAGTTTGTCAAGCCTAATAAATGGGCAGCCCCCTGCGTGTATTTTATGCACATGTAGGCAGCCCCCCACTGACAACACCAGTGACAGCGGAGAGGACAGGAAGCGGTTGCTTCTTGGATGCTCTGGGATTTCCACCTGCAACTCTATGGTGCAGACAGAGGTGCTGCACACAACCTAATTGATGGGATGTGGACACCTGGGCACGCGTTCACCCGCACAGCAGGCTCCATGTTCTCTGAGACTCCGCCACACATGGGGGCTGTGAGTCTGGTGGGTGGAGGCCACATTGGGGGTGAACACCTAATAAATGGGCAGGTGGACACCCATCTGGTGGGGCCTAATGTGGGCTAACATCTCATTTGTTAACACCTTCAGTTAAGCACGTGCAACTGCAACTTCTCAACTTCCAATAATGTATCCTCGACTCTCCCTGTGTTCCCCACTCTCTTGTTTTTCTTGGATTGTAAGCTCCTTGGGGCAGGGGCCTGTCCCTAACTTCTGACTGTACAATGCCAGGTACATTGCTTGCACTCTATAAGTAATAATAATGGGAGGTGCTTTGGAGAAGCGGAAGGGGCTGATGTGATAGGGAACAGGACAGAAGAATGTGAGACTCTGGGAGGGGCAATACCAGTGGGAGGAGCTGTGGGAATGAGCATGGATTGGCTAGCCTTTTTTAAGGTTAATTCTCACTCCCTGTCACCTCTCCTCCCTCACAGCCACTGATCAGTTGTCCCTCCCGCCGGGGAGGGAATGAAAATTTCTGAGCAAAGTGACGGGTCGAGGGGACTGGCCTCAGCGGGAAACCTCAGACAACAACACTGACCAATCAGAAAGCTCAGCACAAGATGCTTCCTAATCCTGCCTGCTGCACGCAACACCCGTGTAATAAACATGGCTACCCCCACGATCCGTGTGAACATGCCTGGTTATGTTAAAGGGGAGCTGTACGACACATTGGGATGCTGATTATTACACACCCACGGGCATGCTGGGTAATCTTGTGGAATTGTGGATTATTCATTTTATTGTGTGTGTATCCCTTTAAATGTCCCTATTGCCCGTCACTGGATGGTCACATGATAAGACCAGGAAGTGAATTCAAAATGGCTACCGGGCTCTTTCGCTCTAGGATTTATCTTCCGAGTCCTCCCGCGGCTCTATGGCTTAGAAGCCAATTCTCAGCCCATCTTGCAGCTACTCTGCCCTTCAGTCTCCTACGCCGGGGCGGGTATTTAGACTCACCTCAGGACTCATGAGCCACTTCCGGGGTGTGTGTCTCTAGTTCCCCGCATTCCGCTAGCTTCTCTATGACTGCACATAAACGGTTCCCTCGCCCCCTCCCATTTGGGGGTACTCTATGGTTGAGGATGAAAGAGACTCACTTCCGGGTTTTCTAGCACCCATAGACCTCCAAGTACTCTATGACCGGGATCACCCAAACAAAAAGGAATGGGAGGAATGGAATCCAGCTCCAGGCTCCACTTCAGAGTCTGTGACCCAATAGAAAGTATTGAGGCTCTCTAGCCCACGTAACTCCAGTATTCAGTTCTCCAAAAACTCTATGGTTGGGTTGAACCAACTGGGATACGAACTAAATTCTACCCCATCTTTCCTCACTTCTCCACATCTTAGGCCACTTGACAGAGCCAAGATATGATAGTTCGTAGAAGGCCACATGCAATTATTATACCCCCTAAATTTTACACACACCCCCAATCTCCTGCATCTTGGTACAGTCCAACCCAGAAGCGAGTCGGAGGAGAACGCAATTAATCATAAGGCTCTTAAAGAGACAGCGACCTTTCTTTTTTCCCATCCCTCTGCAAACTAGAGGAGCTGAAGGTTGCAGGAAGCAAGTACAACGTGCAGCGGGGAGCCCGGACTCCTGGGTTCTCTGGGAGGGGAGAGGGGGTTAGAGCAGGGGGTGCTGGCAGCCAGGACTCCTGGGTTCTCTACAAGGAAGTCACAAAGATGAAGCAAGAAAACATTTTCCTCTTCGTCCCCAACCTGATTGGTGAGTTGTTGCTTAAAGAGGCATCAGCAAACAGTGCCCCCGTAGAAGAGAAAGACCTTGATCCCATTCCCCATGAACCTGTTTCTCTGGCGGGGGGGGCAGTATGGGGGTGCTGTGGGTCAGGAATGAGGGGCAATGTGGTTTCCACCCCCTGCAGGTTATGCCCGGATCCTCTTCGCCTTCATCGCTTTCTATTTCATGCCAACAGCACCGTTCACAGCCTCATCCTTCTACCTGCTGAGTGGGCTCCTTGACGCCTTTGATGGGTACGCAGCCCGGATTCTGGACCAAGGTGTGGAAGTGGTTGGGACAAGGGGATAGTTATAATACTGGTGGTGCAGCTACTCGGGGACGCATGCATTTTCTACTGCTAGGAGCCTCTTCCAGGGTCCGTTCTGACCTAGTTATTCCCCTGGATTAGGAGCTTGGACAACAGTGATTTCATGGAGGAGATTAGAGCAGGAGCGGCTAGGAGCCAGGACACCTGAGCTTTCTGGGATTGCATGGGGGCTGATGGGTTAGAGGGAAAACCAGGCCTCCTGGGTTCTCGAAGAGGGCCGTGGAGGGCTAGTGGGTTAGAGCAGGGATGGAGGGAGCCCAGAAGGCTGGGCAATCTGGAAGAGAAGGGTGTTTATAAGAAGACTCCACTTCTGGGTTCTCTGTCTCTCTCTCTTCCCTGCCCCCATCCCTGCCATTTTGCAGATACTCTATGGTTGAGGATGTAAGAGACCCACTTCCAGGCTTTCTAGCACCCACAGTCCTCCAAGTACTTTATGACTGGAACCAACCAAATAAAAAAGGGAGTGTAAAGACCAGCTCTAGGCCCCACTTCCCCAAAAAGGGGAGGGGAAGGACCAGCTCCAGGCCCCATAGAGCAGGGGGTCTCAGAAATCCTTGAGGGAAGATGGGCAGGGAGGGATACCAAGTTGACTGATGAGTCACATTAAGGAATTTCTGTTCCTAGAATCCTTTGAGACGGAGAGAACATGGAGTGAGGGTTACGGGTGGCCACTGCTTCACACTAAAATTTTCTTGTGTTCCCAAGATTCTTTGGGGCAGAAGGTAGAGGATGCCAACAGGGCCACTGTGTCATGCCAAGGCTACTGTGTTCCCATAATCCTTTGGGGCATGGAGTAATGGCATAGGTGGGGAAACACAAAATGGCCACCATCTCAAGTCAAGATACAATTTTCACTTAAACCTTTCAGGTCACCCATGGGTGGAACAAAATGGCCGCCAACTCGTACCAAGGGTTCATAGAATCTTTTAGAACAGGGAGCCATCGAGCGGGTGGGATGGGTGCAGGATAGCTCATGACAAGGGCACTTAGTTCAATCTCTCCCTCTCCACTGGCTCCTTCCCCTCCGCCTTCAAGCATGCCACTCTCTCTCCCATCCTCAAAAAGTCCACTCTCAACTCCTCTCGTTACCGACCAGTCTCCCTCCTACCCTTCACCTCTAAGCTTCTGGAACAGGTCGTCTACTCCCGCTGTCTGGAACTCCTCTCTGCCAACTCCTCTCCAATCTGGCTTCCGCCCCCTGCATTCTACTGAAACTGCCCTGGCCAAGATTACCAATGATCTGCTTGTCGCTAAATCTAAGCGCCTCTACTCCATTCTTGTCCTCCTTGATCTCTCTGCTGCCTTTGACGCTGTCGACCACTCACTCCTACTGGACTCTCTCTGCTCCCTGGGCTTCTGCGGCTTTGTCCTTGACTAGTTCTCCTACTTCTCTGACTGCTCCTTCAATGTGTCCCTTCCCAATTCCAACTCCTCCTCCCTCCTCTCGGTTGGGGTTTCCCAAGGCTCTGTCCTGGGCCCTCTCTTCTCTATCTACACCCTGTCCCTTGGCAAACTCATTGCCTCCCACGGCTTCCAATATCACCTCTATGCTGACGACACTCAACTCTATCTCTCCACTCCCTCTCTCACCTTCTGTCCATGCTCATCTCATCAACTGTCTCTCTGATATCTCTGCCTGGATGTCCCAATGTCAGCTCAAGCTCAACATGGCTAAGACTGAACTCCTTATCTTTCCTCCCGTCCCTTCCTCCCCCTCTTCTCTATCCATCCTTATTGATGGTGTCACCACCCGTCCTGTTCCCCAAGCTCATAGCTTGGAATTCGTCTTCGACACTCACCTCTCCTTTAAACTTTACATCGACTCTGTTACCAAGTCCTGTCGTTTTGCCCTCTATAACATTGCTCGGATTCGCCCCTTTCTCTCTGTCTCCTCAGCCAAACCCTTGTTCATGCCATGGTCATCACTCGCCTTGACTACTGCAACCTCCTCCTTGCTGGCCTCCCCCGCTCTCATCTCTCCCCCATTATCTCCATCCAAAACTCCACTGCTAGGGTCGTCCACTCGGCCCGTCACTCCGACCACGTGCAGCCTCTCCTCTCCTCACTTCACTGGCTCCAACGCATCCTTCACAAACTCGTAGTATTTACTTACAAAGCCCTTCACAGCCTGGCTCCCCCTTACCTCTCAGCCCTAATCTCCTTACAGACTCCTGCACGCACTCTCCGCTCCTCCTCTGTCCCCTCCCTCGCTCTCCCTCGTCTCCCCTGCTCCCCTAACCGCCTCCGCCCCTTGCTGCCCCCTATGCCTGGAACTCCCTCCTTGCCCACATCCGCCTCGCCTCCTCCCTCCGCTCCTTCAAATCCCTCCTCAAAACCCACCTCTTCCTCGCCGCCTTTTCCGACGCCCGCTAGAACTTTTCTCTCAGCGTTTACAGTCTGCCCTTCCCCTGACTGCAACCGAGCCAAGCACGTGCACCTGAGACTTCGCATCCGCTTGAATGTTTCGTCCCTTGTCTCTCCCTATGTCCCCTCTCCTTGTCTCCCCCCTCCGAGTCTTTTAGATTGTAAACCGTAGGCAGGGACCACGTCCATCTCATTGTTCTGTAAAGTGCCAGGTACACAGCTGGCGCTATACAAGTGTTTATCATAATAATAATAGTGGCTGCCATCTTGTTCCAACATGAGCTTTGGGGGCACGTTTGGCGGGAGAGGGGCAGTGTTTCCAGGGCGCAGCCCTGCCACATCAGCTCCAGTTTGGTCCCCACCCCTCTCTCCCCAGGGACACGGTTTGGCGCCATGCTGGACATGCTGACAGACCGATGTGCCACCATGTGTCTGCTGGTGAACCTGGCCCTGCTCTATCCGGATGCTGCGCTGGCACTGCAGCTCAGCATGAGCCTGGACATTGCCTCCCACTGGCTGCACCTGCACAGGTAGTGCCTGCCCACGGCGGGGTGGGAGAGAGGCAAGGGATCTGCGTGGGATGGGGAGTGGGAGGTGCTGGGAAAAGGGATCTTTGGGTGGGGAAAGAGCTGGGAGAAGGATGGTGTGTCTGGGGGAGCCTGGGGGGATCTGTGGGAGGAGGAGTCAGTGAGGGGGAAGTATCTGGAGTATTCCTGGAGGGGGAAGTATTCCCTGCTCCCCCCCATTTCTATATGGCTAGCCCTGCCCACCCACCCCAAATCCATGCGAGGAACTGTGCAGCACAGGCCACTTAACATCTGGGCAGATACCCACACAGAGCCAGATACGGGGGAAGGGGTGGGGGGCATCTCACAGACAGACAGGTTCACATCCTCACACAGACAGAGGGACACACAAACACGTTGATGCAAACACACATGGATGGCTAGACTTGCGAACGCCAGCCCCCGCTCCTAGATACGCACAGTGACCCAGACACGGAGATGGACAGACAGATGGGTGGAGATGGGAGCATGCTGCCTTTCTGACACTAGAGCCCACCCCACACGGGTCCCATGAGTGGGCTGGTTCTGGGAGCCAAGGAAGGGGAGGGGTCAGGGCTCGGTTCACACACATGCTCATTTACTCCCCCCAGCACGGTGGTGAAAGGCAGCGAGAGCCATAAAAGCATCGACCTATCTGGAAACCCGATCCTGAGACTCTACTACAGCTCCCGGGTGAGTGACAACTCCAAGCCCTGACCCCACCCCACCCCACCCCACTGCTGTGTTTACCTGAAACCAAGCCAGAGACAAATGCTCTTCATAGCTTCTAGAATTAGTATGTAGAAATACGGGAGTGAAACGATTCAAGAGGAGTGGTGGATTCTTTTGGCTATGTAGGAGAAGCTAGACAGTACTAAAATTGTGTGGGAGTGTTGTACATACAGTGGTACCACCATTTGAGGGTGGTTTATGTTAGGAGATGGAAGGTGGTGAAACTTTTCTGGGCTTGGCAATTGGCGTATAGGAAGAGAGACAGGGTCCAAAGTTTTTAGGGAGGTGGCCTGTATTAGGAAAGATACAGCCATTATATTTTTGGCTGACGTATGTTACGGGTATATGTATGACATTAAATATGTATGGTGTTAAATTGGAGGTGGGGAATGGTATAGTCCAATTCTTCCAGGATCCGTGTGTAATGGAATGTCATGTATTGGGACACATACAAGAGTAAAATTATTCAGGGGTGGGAAATCTATTAGAGAACCTTATTTTTTTTGCAGGGGGCAATATGTATTAGCAAAATAGAGTGTGTGTATTAGGACAAATAGCAGAGTGAAATTTTGCATATTTAGGGTTGACATTATTTGTGAGTGGGGACATATTAGGGAGCATGCGGTAGTTAATTACTTGGGGTGCTTATTAGGAGATATACGAGAGTCAAATTGTATGGGGTGGCTTATACTAAAACATGGAATAAGACTGAATTTGTGTGCAGTGCTAAACATTAGGAGACAGCCTGGATTCTGGCAGGCTCCATCTCATCTAGCACGAGCTGTGCTGGGTGTCTAATAACCCGCGTCTCCAAATCAATCGTGGTCACGTTAGAAAGAAGATGGAAAGCCAGGCACAATGGGAGTTCCCTGTTTTTTGTTCAGTTGCCTGGTAGGCCACATACCCCAGTATGTCTCCTTTGGACAGCTGTAATTACAGGTCTCCTCATTTATTTTTATTAAACTTCTGAGCCTGTTTAATAGGTGAGCCCATTCAAATAAAATTGGGAAGACTATGGATAAACTAGGCATCCTGGGAGCTGGAGTTCCTATCGTACATCTCCTAATCAGCAATGTCCATACAGTTAAGGTCGCTGCTTGTGTGTTAGGGAGGACATGAAAAGTGGGCTAATTGGCAATGCATGATGGGAGACTGAGGCTGATGAGCAAGCTAGAGTACACTTTCATTCAGGGCCGGCTCAAGGGGCCATGTGCCAAGCCTTGCTGCGGGGCCCCAAAGGCCGGCCGGTCTGCTGGCAGCTTTGCTGCTGGCGGACTGACAGAACCTTATGGCTGGCAGAGCTCTAGGGAGGGGCTTGTCCATTGTAGGCGGAGCCTCCAAAAATCCAGCAACAAAGAGTTTTCAGCGTTAAGATGTGATGGACAGAACATTAGTTTACACTGGGAACTCCTTGCTGCTGAGTAAAACCCTGCTACTTGGAGACTAAGCGAACCCTCCTACTAGCATCTCATCCAATAAGTGGATGGGACTCCAGTAGGACAGTGCACTCTCTCTCCATCAGCGGTAGTGCCATAGCAGGATAAAAAAATCCTGTTCACATATTTGAAACATACAAAACCTCTGGGCCACATCAAAATAGCTGCATGCTATTAACAATACTTGATCACACAAGCACGTTCATATTTAGTAAAAATAGCAGTGAGGAGCCACACGAAGAAGAACAGAAGGTTGCTACCTTGTAAATAAGGTTCTTTGAGATGGCTCCGAACATTCTCCCAACACCCACCCTTCCAGCCTCGCATAGAATTTTTTCCTTATATTTCTAGAAAGGGTTGGAAGGAACTGTCATTCTGAGGGGGAGCGCACTTTTTATACTACAGGAACTCGAAACCATCATGTGGCTATTATTTGAATAGGGTGAGTGTGCACAACCCAGTTGTGAGAATGTTAGGTGCCATCTCGAAGAACCTTGTTTACCTTCTGATCTGCACATGGGGAGGAGCTGTTTAAGCTTTATCTCCCAGTCCCCATCCTGCGCCCCCGCAGAGGCGGTGGAGGGGGAAGGGGGCTTGTGTCAGCCGACGGGGGGGCCAGGGCAGCGGGGGGGGGAAAAAACGGCGGCCGCCCGGGCTTTGCTACCAATGGGGGTGGGGTGGGGAATTTAAACTGCAGGGTGCATTGTGGGGCCCCTCCCTCAGAGGCCGCTGCGGGGCCATGTGCCTGGGCACCGGTGGCATATGCCTCGGGCCAGCTCTGCTTTCATTATTCACCATTCTAGCACCCGTGCCATCTATCTCCTAATAAGCAAGCCAAAATTAAGGCTGTTGGCGCTTTGGGGAGAATAGAGTCAAAGGGGCCCGATGGGATTTCCATCCCACTAGAAGTCACCCAGCCAGGGGGGCATCATTTTCCCATCAGTCTCTCTCCTAGATAGATAGAGCTCTCTCCTAACTTCTCAGTAACATCATGGCTCCCCTTTGTCTGAAAAGGGGATTGCAGCCAAAATAAAAAACGTTAAGGGGGAGAAGTTTATGAAGTGGATGGAAGGTGTACCCCGCCCATGGACACTCCCAAGTGGCTTCCACTTCCATGTTTGGCTTTCCTTCCTGCCCCTCTCACCACTTCAGTCCCACGTTTTCCTAGCCTGGATGCGGGTGGGGGGGGAGAAGAGGAGGGCGTGCTGGAGGGAGAAAGTTAATTAAAAGTACAGCACTGGCTTTCAACTTTAAAAGGGGAGACTATGCCAAAATGAGGAAGCTAGTTAGAAGGAAACTAAAAGGCACAGTTGAAAGGGCTACATGTTTGCAAGAGGTGTGGAGGCTGTTGAAAAGCACCATCTTGGAAGCCCAGATTACATGCATCCCACAAGTTAAAAAAGGTAGCAGGAGGACTAAACGTCTACCAGTGTGGCTAAACGGAGACGCAAAGGAGGCTGTTAGAGCCAAAAAGGCATCCTTTAAGAAATGGAAAGGTAGCCCCAATGAGGAAAATACAAAGAAGCTTAAACACTGGCAACGTAACTGTAAGGTGCTAATAAGGCAGGCCAAGAAAGAATATGAACTCAGGGAGGACAAGGACATTGCAGAGAAGCTAAACGGGTTCTTTGCTTCGGTCTTCACTGCAGAGGATGTTGGGGAGATACCCATGCCAGAACCCTACTTTATAGGTGATGAATTGGAGGAACTGTCACAAATCAGCGTGACCCTGGAGGAGTTTTTAGAGCAGATTGACAAGCTTAATACGAACAAAACACCAGGGCCAGATGGTTCACCCCAGGGGTCTGAAGGAACTCAAATGTGAAATTGCAAAGCTACTAGTAGTCATTTGTAACCTAACATTGGCATCTGGCACTGTACCTGAGGACTGGAGGGTGGCAAATGTAACCCCAGTATTTAAAAAGGGATCCAGAGGTGATCCTGTAAACTACAGACCGGTAAGCTTGATGTCTGTGCCGGGCAAAATGGTGGAAACTATCATTAAGGACAGAATCACTGGGCATATTGATAATCATGGCTTAATGGCAAAGAGTCAGCATGGATTTAGCAAAGGGAAGTCATGCCTCGCTAATCTCTTGGAATTCTTTGAGGGCGTAAA
>QEPC01000157.1:254487-270508 GCA_003113815.1 Sphenodon punctatus | reverse complement strand
CCCCCGCTAGGATTTCTCTATTCCTTTGCATGGCAGCTATTTTGAAGCTAGACATGTTTGCTTTGCTTCTCCCATGTCCCATCCGCCATTTTGATTATGCATCCCTGTGGCTGCCCTCCCACAATGCTTTGCTTCTCCCCCATGAGGTTGGCTATTTTGACTTCCATCGTCTCCTACCCCACAATGCTTTGCTTTTCATGGGAACCGCCAGCGGGGACGGCCTCCATTTTAATTTCCGGTAAGCCCTCCTGTCCTACAAGGCTTCAAGCTGAGCTCCCCATGCTATCTTTGATCCACCCAACCTTGAGCTTCCAAAATCTTTTGTGTGTGGCCAAGAACTATTTGTGGCAATCAGCAGCCATGTCAGTGTTGGCGATTTTAGGATAAGCGAGCACGGTCTGGTATATGTTACCCCATCCCCCCCATCATATACACGGGCCTGGGTTGGTGGGATTCTACCCTACACTGAGAGCATGTATCCCAGCACCCTTACCGCTCCTACCGTGATCCTGCCATACTCTCCCCTAACTCCCACCCTCCTGTAGCTTTGGGGCGATGGGAACCCCCAATCACGTGTTTGTATGTGGTTGTATATTTGATAATTGCTCAGTAACATCACAACTCCCCTCTGTGTCTGAAATGGGGATTGCAGCCAAAATAAACAAACCAAACTGATTGTCTCGATGCAATTAACTGGGGGGGCGAGCAGCTGTTTATACAGGGATCCCTCACCCAGCACTGAGATGCAGCTGCCTCTGGGGTGGGGGTAGCTGCTTATACAGGGATCTCTCGCCCAGTGCTGAGATGCAGCTGTTTCTGGGCTGAAGGCAGCTATTTATACAGGGATCCTCTGTCCAGCGCTGAGATGCAGCTGCCTCTGGGGTGGCTGTTTATACAGGGATCCCCCACATGGTGTTAATATGCAGCTGCCTCTGGGGTGGGGAGGCTGTCTAGACCGTGATTTAGGGACAGATGGACGCAGTTTTCATGCATCTGAGTTTATTGACTCATTTTCATGCGTTGATACAAAATCAATTTCCAGTTCAATTTTTCCTTTTGTACAAACGTGTTAACAGGATTAATGTCTGAAACATTAACATAAGCAAAATGCTCTGACTGTTCCCTGGCTTGCAAAAGACTCCCCTCCCTGTTTTTGGACATAAAACAAATTCAAATTAATAAGAAAAAAATATAAAGAAAAATCAGAAAAGGTAATCAAGAATAAATTATATTTAAGCAAGAGATCGTCTGTCTTGGCCCAAACGTATTAAGCCCAATGTCAATAAGCACATTTAATTCACAATTATTTATTAATCCATTTAATGTGACCCGGGGCTTGGGGAGAGCAGCAGGTGCTGTTGCCCCGAGGGTTTCCTTGCTGAGGAGTTTCCTCCCCTGCCCCTAACAAACATTTTGCAACCTGAGAGGTAACTTCTGGGTTGGCACCTTGCAAGAGGCCTAGTGCAAACAGAAACCCATAAGGAGCATTAGAGGCACCAAAATTTTTTATCTGGGAGCTATGCTGAAGTAAATACTTAAATCTTTTGATAATTTAAACCAAATTTATTCAAGGTTTGCAAGGGAAAAATCTTAATAAATATTTTGTCAGCCATTATCTTGACAAATATTGATCAGTACTTTAGCTTAAATTATCCTAAAATAGTGGTTAATTAATACTATTGTAAAATCGAGAAACATTTGGGGTCTTATAGTTATTAAAATATTCTGACTTTTATTCAATATAGTAGAGTATGTTATTTCAGGATGATAACAAATTAAACACCAGGAAATGTACAAGATTTTAATAAAAAATTATTATAGATTTTGAATTTAGAATTTATATCTTCAACTATATTATTTTTATTTTGTGATTAATCAAAAATATACTAAGATTTTAATATTTAGCTTTTAATAGGACAGTCTAAATTCAAAATCTATGTTAAAAATTTGGTATGTTTTCTGATACTTTAAGTAAAAGAAGAAATGATGGAACTAAATAAATAACAGACATTTAATAAAATGACACTTGTTCTCCAGCATCTGCACTGGCTACTGATCGCTTTCAAGGCACAATTCAAGGTGCTGGTTTTGACCTATAAAGTCCTAAATGGCTTGGGCCTCGGGTATCTGAAAGACCCCGCCTCCTCCCTCCTGAGGTCAGCCGGGAGCGACCTCTTACGAGTACCGTCTGCCCGTGAAATTCTGACAGCCAGGGCCTGCGGAGAGGGGTTCTCGGTGGCTGTTCCAGAATGATGAACTCCCTCCCCTTGGAAGTTTGTTTAAACCCGCGTCCATTCATCTTCTGGAAACACGGTAAGACCTTTATATTTGGCCAGGCATTTGACTAGCAGGGATAAGGTGTGGGGGGGCGGGGAAGCTTTAGAAGTTTTTATTTATTGTAAAACAACCTGAGCCTTGATGGGAAGGGCAGCATATAAATTTAATTAAATAATAAAAATATTCCCATTTATTATTAGTCATGCATTATTAATTTTAATTTCTCTTATGTGAATTAAGAAATGTTTTACACACTAAGGAAAGAANCCCCCGCTAGGATTTCTCTATTCCTTTGCATGGCAGCTATTTTGAAGCTAGACATGTTTGCTTTGCTTCTCCCATGTCCCATCCGCCATTTTGATTATGCATCCCTGTGGCTGCCCTCCCACAATGCTTTGCTTCTCCCCCATGAGGTTGGCTATTTTGACTTCCATCGTCTCCTACCCCACAATGCTTTGCTTTTCATGGGAACCGCCAGCGGGGACGGCCTCCATTTTAATTTCCGGTAAGCCCTCCTGTCCTACAAGGCTTCAAGCTGAGCTCCCCATGCTATCTTTGATCCACCCAACCTTGAGCTTCCAAAATCTTTTGTGTGTGGCCAAGAACTATTTGTGGCAATCAGCAGCCATGTCAGTGTTGGCGATTTTAGGATAAGCGAGCACGGTCTGGTATATGTTACCCCATCCCCCCCATCATATACACGGGCCTGGGTTGGTGGGATTCTACCCTACACTGAGAGCATGTATCCCAGCACCCTTACCGCTCCTACCGTGATCCTGCCATACTCTCCCCTAACTCCCACCCTCCTGTAGCTTTGGGGCGATGGGAACCCCCAATCACGTGTTTGTATGTGGTTGTATATTTGATAATTGCTCAGTAACATCACAACTCCCCTCTGTGTCTGAAATGGGGATTGCAGCCAAAATAAACAAACCAAACTGATTGTCTCGATGCAATTAACTGGGGGGGCGAGCAGCTGTTTATACAGGGATCCCTCACCCAGCACTGAGATGCAGCTGCCTCTGGGGTGGGGGTAGCTGCTTATACAGGGATCTCTCGCCCAGTGCTGAGATGCAGCTGTTTCTGGGCTGAAGGCAGCTATTTATACAGGGATCCTCTGTCCAGCGCTGAGATGCAGCTGCCTCTGGGGTGGCTGTTTATACAGGGATCCCCCACATGGTGTTAATATGCAGCTGCCTCTGGGGTGGGGAGGCTGTCTAGACCGTGATTTAGGGACAGATGGACGCAGTTTTCATGCATCTGAGTTTATTGACTCATTTTCATGCGTTGATACAAAATCCATTTCCAGTTCAATTTTTCCTTTTGTACAAACGTGTTAACAGGATTAATGTCTGAAACATTAACATAAGCAAAATGCTCTGACTGTTCCCTGGCTTGCAAAAGACTCCCCTCCCTGTTTTTGGACATAAAACAAATTCAAATTAATAAGAAAAAAATATAAAGAAAAATCAGAAAAGGTAATCAAGAATAAATTAAATTTAAGCAAGAGATCGTCTGTCTTGGCCCAAACGTATTAAGCCCAATGTCAATAAGCACATTTAATTCACAATTATTTATTAATCCATTTAATGTGACCCGGGGCTTGGGGAGAGCAGCAGGTGCTGTTGCCCCGAGGGTTTCCTTGCTGAGGAGTTTCCTCCCCTGCCCCTAACAAACATTTTGCAACCTGAGAGGTAACTTCTGGGTTGGCACCTTGCAAGAGGCCTAGTGCAAACAGAAACCCATAAGGAGCATTAGAGGCACCAAAAATTTTTATCTGGGAGCTATGCTGAAGTAAATACTTAAATCTTTTGATAATTTAAACCAAATTTATTCAAGGTTTGCAAGGGAAAAATCTTAATCAATATTTTGTCAGCCATTATCTTGACAAATATTGATCAGTACTTTAGCTTAAATTATCCTAAAATAGTGGTTAATTAATACTATTGTAAAATCGAGAAACATTTGGGGTCTTATAGTTATTAAAATATTCTGACTTTTATTCAATATAGTAGAGTATGTTATTTCAGGATGATAACAAATTAAACACCAGGAAATGTACAAGATTTTAATAAAAAATTATTATAGATTTTGAATTTAGAATTTATATCTTCAACTATATTATTTTTATTTTGTGATTAATCAAAAATATACTAAGATTTTAATATTTAGCTTTTAATAGGACAGTCTAAATTCAAAATCTATGTTAAAAATTTGGTATGTTTTCTGATACTTTAAGTAAAAGAAGAAATGATGGAAGGGGGCATTGCAGGAGGGGGCGGGATAAAAATCTATAAAATAAATAAATAAAATAAATAAATAAATAATAGACATTTAATAAAATGACACTTGTTCTCCAGCATCTGCACTGGCTACTGATCGCTTTCAAGGCACAATTCAAGGTGCTGGTTTTGACCTATAAAGTCCTAAATGGCTTGGGCCTCGGGTATCTGAAAGACCCCGCCTCCTCCCTCATGAGGTCAGCCGGAAGCGACCTCTTGCGAGTACCGTCTGCCCGTGAAATTCTGACAGCCAGGGCCTGTGGAGAGGGGGTCTCGCTGGCTGTTCCAGAATTATGAACTCCCTCCCCTTGGAAACCCGCGTCCATTCATCTTCTGGAAACACGGTAAGACCTTTATATTTGGCCAGGCATTTGACTGGCAGGGATAAGGTGTGGGGGGGCGGGGAAGCTTTAGAAGTTTTTATTTATTGTAAAACAACCTGAGCCTTGATGGGAAGGGCAGCATATAAATTTAATTAAATAATAAAAATATTCCCATTTATTATTAGTCATGCATTATTAATTTTAATTTCTCTTATGTGAATTAAGAAATGTTTTACACACTAAGGAAAGAAATAAAATTAACAGTTTTACTTGTTTAATATATCAAATATGAAATAAAATTATAAAATTTCAACTTATTCACAATCTTTTATTTCTCTTAGTAGCTGAAGCAATATGTCTTCGACTTCTTTCATATGAGAAATTAAAAAAAACATGTAAACAAAGTGTTTCAATATTCATTAGTCATATAATATGAAATGAGGAATCATTTAAGTATTAAATGATTAATTATTTTTAAAGACTTAATTTTTTTAAATATAAAACATTTCTTGTGAGAAATAAAATTAATACACTATAAAAGAAATGAGCTAAACATTTTTTTAAAAATTCAATTTCTGTGTTCATTCAGTGTATGCTTATTTTATTCTCTTAATTAAGATAGTGACATTACCTCATAATCTAGGAAACGGTATCCTACTTAGACAGGCACTAAGTAAAAGAAGAGATTAAATAAATGGTAGAGAATAAAGGAAAATATAATTCCTTTATTTTTCTTGTTCTATTTGCCAAGAGATTTTATTTTAATTATTTTAATAATTTTGTATTATTTCTTTAAAAAGAAATGAGAATAACTATCTCTTATAATACTCCTAAATGAAAATGAGCATTTTTATTAATGCCACCTATTCCCTTGGCTTATAAACCACCAGTAAAAATTGGGAGAAATTCTGTTGTTACGTTTCAGGGTATTAGGAATATTATTATAATTCTTACTATGAACTGATCCAAAATGTTAATTATTTTAACCAAAAAAAAGAGGAAATTAACTACTTTTTAATTAAAACAATGCCTTGGACCACCCCCCCAAGGTTGGAAGGGGGGTGGAGGTAAATGAGCCTTTTTGATTAATCTGAATTAAAAATTAGGCTGTGAATATGTGTTTATTATTTTGGACTCATTTTATTAAAATAATTGAGTGAATTATATAATGTACTAAATAATGGCAATAAGTAAATGAAAGGCAATAAACTAAATTAATATTTTCAGTTTTCTTTCCTTTTAAAAAAAAACAACAACATTGGGCCATTTTCTGTATGTGTTTAAATCAACAAGTCCAAAAATGTTGTCCCCTCCCCAATCCAGCCACCCCCAAGCCCCTAGATAAGAAAATGCAGGAAGTGAGGCTCTCATCTAACACGTGTAAAACCCCATGACAAAACTGAGCTCCTAGAACAGCTGGGTCCTGCGTCCCCAAATCCCTCCGTGAACTCCCCAAACAGTTCCCAACTGAGATATGAAATCAACCCCCCACTGAAGCCCATCTAATCCCTAGGAACAGCTCCCCATGGAAACCCCAAGTATCCTCTCCCGGAACCCTCAAACTGCTCCCTCTAGACCCAAGGCCGAGCCCTCAGAGCGGCTCCCCCATGGGCAGCCCAGAGTTACTTCAAATGAACCATCCAAGCCCTCTTGCCCTACAAATCTCCATTCTATCCCCAGTTGGAGCCTCAGTTCCCCCAGGTGAATCCCCTGACTTCTCCCTATTTGAACCTTCACATCTGCTCCTTCTAAACCCCCAAATTTACCCCCTTTGAATTCCCAAACTGCATTCTCATTTCCCTTCTTCTCAACCACATCTCCCTTGCCCTCTGAACCCCCAGTGTGTCCTTTCTAGCTCTGCTCATTGTCCCATCTGAACCCCCTGTTGCCACTCCTGAACCTCAAGATCTGCCCCCTCAGAACACCAAGAATTAACCCCTTTCGAGCCCTACATTTTCCCCAGTTTGAACCCTAAATTTACTCCCCTGACCTTCCTCCGTCTTAGAGCCTCCAAATTCCTTCCCAGCAGACCCCCACCTTTGGTGTCCCCACATCTTCTCCCCCTAGGCCGCAGAGTTCACCCTCATTTACCCACACAACCTCCTTCCTTGGTGACCCCCACAAATCTGGCTCTTTTTGAGCCCTGAACCTGCTCCCCTTCATTCCCAATTTCCATCCCAAACCCACAACAGCCCCCACCCCCAAATAGATAAGCGTATAAAATCCATGCAGATAGACACTTGCATTTCAACATCAAAAGACAACTGCCCCCCCAGATACACCTGGCCCCTAGCCCCCCCCCCCCATATAACTGCCCCACAGGGTAAAAATAATTCCTCCTCTCGATTAAAATGGGGGACAAATTATTTTTCCATGGAAAGGGCATCAGAGGTTAATAAATTCGTGCAAAGGGGGTTAAAAAGAGGGGATTTCAGAGTCCCGCTGTAATGCAGTCCCCCACATGTAAATAGCGGGAGGCAGGACCCCTCCTTATTTCTACCCCCCACTCCCTCCCCCACCCCGTGTAACAGTCTCAGAAAAAAAGATTAAAGTCACATTGTGCCGGGTGTTGAATTCGTGTCTGTGAGCACACCTGCTCTGCTGGAGAACTGCCTTGTTCCTTTCTTCCATATGATGGCATGCACACTTATCCGCTGGAGACGTTTCTTATTCCTTTCTTCCAGATGGTGACACACACTCATCCTCTGAGAAACTTGCATGTTCCTTTCTTTCGGCTGCTGACCCACACACTCGTCTGTCCGAGCCTTTTCTATTCCGGTTTTTCTGGCCTGTGACACGCACACTTATCTGTCAAAGAACTTTCTTGTTCCTTTCTTCCAAACAATGACACATTCATCCTTTGGAATTCTGTCTTGTTCCTTTTGTCTGGCCAAGACATCCGCTTGTGTCTGGGAACTTGTTCTCATTGCTTGCATCCATTGCTGTCATGGACTCCTCTGGTAGTGGCCTACATCCCCCCTGGAATGGCCAGGGGAATCTTGCCAATGCACTCCTCCCATGAGTGCCAGAGAGCATGCATGCTCCCAACCACTCCTCATTGAGTCCAGCTGCTAATCGACATTTGTCTCTCTCTTTCCTCTTCTGCTTTTCTCAGTCACTGGCTCATCTCTTTCTCTTTTGCTAACCCTGGCAGATACCACACCCTCCTCCTCCGTCAGTGCTTTCCCAGGCTGCTCCTGTCGACACTCTTCGTCAGGCATTTCTTACACTCATCCATCAGCAAGTTTCTCGTGCTGTCTTTTTTGTTTGTTTTTGGCATCTGTTAACAACTCCACCAGACCTTTCCCATTCGGTCACTCCTTCACTGGGTGCTTTTTCATTCAGTTATTCTAGCTACTTTTCTGTCAGCTGCTTTCACATTCTGTTCTTCCAGAAGGCATGTGGCTGCTCCCCCGTCAGTACTTTTTTCCCCCCTCATTTGTTCCAGCCAATAATAAACATTCCTCCTTCACTGCCTTTCAGACCATCGCTCTGGACGGTGCGAACACCTACGCTCCTCCCGCTGATGCTTTCGCTTCTTCTGCATGATATTGCTCCCACTGCCACGCACACATCTGGCAGGGCCTCTTTTTTGTTCATTTCCTCCAGCTGGAAACATACACAACTCCAGAAATGTTTTCCAGATTCTGTCTCCCTTCCGCTCCCCCATCAGTGCTTCTGGATAGTGTCTGCTGACCCAGACACTCCTCCCTTTTTCATTTGTTTGTTCCAACAAATGAGTTAAACCCTTGTCGTTCACCCTTTTTGGTTCATTTGTTCTAGCCAATCACACCCACCCACTCCTCCATCAGAACTTTCTTGGACAGCATCTCTGCTCTTGTACGCTCATGCTTTGCTGCATTTTTTCATTAATTTTTCCAGCTGGTAACACTCATCCCTTTTCCAGCACCCATTGTAGCTTCCTCTCCTCTTTCCTTTCCAGCAGTTCTTGGCTTCTCTGCTCCGTTGCATCTTACATTTTTCAATCCGACAGCTGATGTTTATTCTTCTCCACCATCATCTTTTTCAGTCCTTTCTCTCTCCCTTTCTCTCGTTCGTTCCCTCATGCCACAATATCAGCCACCCCCACCCTCAGCCCTTTCGTCCCAGATTCGTCTTTGTAAACATGATAAACGAGAGGGCGATGAATCAGGAGGGCACCAAGCGTCGTCTCCGCTCTTCCTTCTCCACGGTCTCTTTTTCATTCATTTGTTCTCGGCAAACGTGTAAACATGCCCCTCCCCCTGCAGGGGAGGGGGGAACCGAACATCCTCTGGTGGCGTCTTGTAAACACGGAAAATCGAAAGAGTTTTATTTGCTGTAGAAGTTTGGTGGGAAAACAATGGGTGGGTGAATGGGTCTTGGGTAGATGGCTGAATGGATGGATCTTTGGACAGATGAGTCAATGGGGAGAGAGATGGATGGATTTTTGGACAGATGGGTGAGGAAGGGAAGGCTGGGTGGGTGGACGTTTCCGTGGATGGATGGATGGCTTTGTGGAGAGATGCTACAGGAGATGGTTCACTGGATGGATGGAGGAATGAATGAATTAATAGAAAGATGATGAATGAAACAGAGAGGATCTCTTTCTTCATCCATACTTTTGTTGCCCTTCCCCTTGGGAGCTAACCCCTCTCTTCCCATAGATGGGGTGATTGTGTGCTCACCATGAGGCGGGCTCTCTCTCTCTCTCTCCATTTCACCCTGATTCCCTCTCCATTTTCCATTCTCACTTATATAACCATCTGAGGTGGTTCCTGGACAGAGAGAAGGGAGGATGAAGGGGCAGAGGTAGATGATGGATATAGGTTTTGGTAGATGATTGGATGCATGGATCTTAGATGGTTCAATGGATGGGTTGGGCTTCTGGCAAAGGGAGAGAAAGATGGATTGATCAGTTAATCACTGGAGAAGTGGGTGGGTTGATGGATGGATAACGGTTTCCCATCGCAGTCACATCACCCAGCGCCGGCGTGAGTGGTTCGGTGCTGGCGTGAGGGCAGATGGGTGCAGTTCTCACTGGAACACTGGGGTGGGGAGAGGGAAAGGAGCAGGAGAACGAGGGAGGGAAAAGAAGAAGGAAAAATTTACCATCTGGGAACATACATTAGGAGTGGAATCTCACACACACTCTGATTCCTCTTAATCCAGGGCATGTGAAGGGTAATGGGGGTGGAGTCACAATACTGGGAGGAAGGAACAGACGGGAAAAGTCCTATTCTCTCTCCCCCCGCCCCCCCCCTCACACACACACACACATGCACGCGGGGGACCGGGGGTAGGAAAAGCTAGTTTCAAGGCTGTCAGCCAGAAGGAGTGACCACAGGTTTGGGATTCAACATGTCATGGAGTAGGGGATTTCAGGGAATCTATGGGGGCGAAATGGCAGGAACTGACATAGGGAGAGGGGAAGAATTTTTGGTTTCCATTTCAGGGATGCTGAAGGGGTGGGGTTTCCCCTCATACCCACCAATGTCAGTGGCATTGACTTGCTTGACATGACTCCATGTAGCTGGGACAGAAGAGCAGCAAAGGCTCCCATAACCCTTTGCAGTCCTTGGGGTAAGAGGTATGAGCATGAGGCAGCCATTTTGAGGTAGCTATATTGACTCCTGTCCCAGAGCCTCCATATTTAGGGTTGCTACCTCTCACGGTTTGACCCTGAGACTCCCGTTTTGGCCTATGGAACTTCAGTGGTCAAACTAAGAGATGGTAACCCCATCCATATCCCACAAGGCTTTATGCTCCCCACAGGTGCAGCATTAGTGGGAGAATGGTCATATTGATGCCTGTCTTCCCATGGCAGCTGTATCCCATAATGCTTTGCAAACCCAATAGGAGATCAGGACTGACCACAAGATACCCATATTGAACCTGTTCTCCCAGCACCATTGTATCCCACAATGCTTTGCACTCCCCATGGCATTGCCAAAACTGTGCTGGGACTGACCATAGGGTGACTACTTTGCATGGCAGCCCTCCTGATTCCCAGGGACACGGTATTCCACAGTGAAAAATTCCACGCTAAGCCTCTCTGTCAGAAACCGGTACCAAGATGGCCACCCTACAGTCAGTCCAACCTGTCTTCCAAGGTGACTGTATCCCACAATGCTTTGCACTCCCTGTTGGGGAAGGATTGACCAGAGGGGGTGCATGATGGTGTCAGCCAAACTGGGCAGAGGGAAGGGCGGGGGAGGGTCCTGCTGAGTACTCACGCCCAAAGTTGATGGCACAGGAGGCCACAATGATCAGGATGCCCCCCACCAGTGCCACGATGCTCAGCAGTTTGGCCACTCTCCCAAGACGCCGTGCCCCGTCCACATCCCCCTGCTGGAAACTGTTTCGGGACTGTGGAGAAGAGAAAAAAGAAGGGTTGGAGCCCTTACTTTCACTGTAGGTCTGGCTTAGGGTTGCCATATATGCAAATCTGTCCAGGACACTTATGAAAAATACATGTTGCAGGGCCTGAAACCTGTATTTTTCATAAGTGTCCTGGCAAAAACTTGCATATATGGCAACCTTCGTCTGGCTACAGTTGACACATCTCTTGGTTTTGCCTGGAGATTCTTCAGATCCGCCAGATAGGCACACTTTTCCAGGACACATCTGGTAACCCTAGCCTGTTAAGATGGCCTCCCTCCTCAATTGGAGAAATGGAGGCTTTATGTCAGAAAGGGGGTGGCCATGGGGACCTTCCAGCCCCATTTCCGCCCCAGCCGCGCCCCTAGGACGGGTCGTGACATCACAGTTCAGTCAGAGGCGGGGTTATGTTAGAAAGGGAGAGAATGGTCCCTTTGTCCCACCCTGTTTTCAATGGGGCCCTGCCCCCTCTTGATGAGAACCTGGAGGGAGGGAGGAAGCCAGTGCCAAGTGGCGGCACTGCACAATCATTTGTGTTCCCCACGGGTGAAGGGCTGAATGTATGGCAGCCATTTTGAGGTGGTCATATTGCCTCCCCTCCTTACAGCCGTTGTATCCCACAATGCTCGCCATCCCGCTGGCTGTGGAGTGGACCATATGGTGGCCATCTTGGCTTAGAGACTACATATCCCACAATGCTTTGTGCAGGATTGACCTACAGGTGGTTATAGTGACTGGGAAGGGACGCTCCATTCCCACCCCAAGCACCATCCCCCTCTAGTGCGTTCCAGCCACCCTACCCCACCCGCAGGTGGCTGTCGGTTTCCAGACTATACCGTTTCCTGGAGCCCCAGAGGCTAAGGGGGGAGGGAAATGGAGAGGTGAAGGGGACTGGGGGATAATGAGTGGGGCGAGGGGGCAGTGGGAAGGGCCAAGGGGCTAGTGCTAGAGATTAGGGGGCAGTGGGACGGCCCAGAGGCAGTAGGAGGGGCTAAAAGGATAGTGGATGGGGGTAGGGCAGTGGGCAAAGTGGGCGAGGCAGTGGGTGGAGCTAGGGGGGAATAGTGGGCAGGGCTAGCCTGGCAGTCGTGTGAGTGACTTGGGGGCTACAAGGCAATGGGATGGGGGGGGCATAGTGGGAGGAGCTATACCATGGCAACCCTAGTCTGGGGCTCGGGAGACAGTCGAGTGGTTTCAATGCTCCCCCCAAGTTCCCCAGGCTTGCTGAAGAAGGGTTTCGCTTCCCCCGTCGCAGCACTCACCATAATGGAGTACACAAAGGCAACAATGTTGATTGGCCAGATGGGGCAGAAGCAGGAGAGGATGGCGATAATGATGTAATCCCGAGGCTTCTCCGCAGTCTCCCCTGCCGCCGACCCCACAGCCGAGGGCTGGCGACTGAGGCTGGGCCGAGGAGACCCCGCTGCCCCTGCCAGCCGCACCCGGGAGCCTGAGAGGCTGCCCCGGCCTCCAAGGGCTGAGGCCCGGGGGACCCCATTGGCGCTGGGCTGGGCCTTCAGGTCGTTGAGCGAGGCTGATTTGGAGCGGGGGGGTGGGCTGGCCGCAGGGGCCCCGCCCAGTGCCTCTGCTGAGCCAGCCCACAGCCCCACAGGGTCCCCGTTCTCCTGGGGACCCCCTGTGCTCTCCCCCTCCACCATCACAGTCACCGTCACCGGCGAAGCAGGGGGCTCAGGGATCACAGGGCTCTCGGGGGGCGGCTGTGGCTGCGGCTGCTGCTCTAAGGGAGCCTCCTCCTTCTTCTCGGCATCGTCCGACATGGTGGCCTGGAGAGGGTCTGGGGAGAATGGGGGGGAGGGGGGTTAGAATGGGGGGGAATAGCTGCCCCCCCACCTACTGACATACACCCACTGTCACAGCCCTCACCGACCCCTACAGGCTGTTACACACCCGCCGGCCAACGGAATCCCATACCAACTGCCACATGACCGACGTGCCCTCCGCCCCGTTACTAACCAAGAGTCCCCAGCGACTGTCACACACCCGCTGAGTGACACAATCCTCACGCTGTCATATACACCCATCTAACTGACATCTACCCGCTGTCACACCCCTCACTGACCAAGTCACAACCCACCGTGACTGTCACACACCTACAAACTGACACAATGCCCCACCAACTGACCTCTCCATCTGCCTGACACACCCCTACAATATAGCTAGGTTGGAATGGGACCTCATCTCACTCTCAGCAGCAGGGGACGCCACTATCATGTTCCTCACTGTCCCGCCAACAATCCCCACCATCATACCCTCTTCTCACTGACCCCCATCCTGATGTGACCAGTTTCTAGACCCTCAGAAGGGCTTGTTCTCCAGCTGACATGCTGTCCGACTGACATGCTGTCCGACTGACATGCAGGCACCACAAATGAGTTGCAATGTGACTGATACCCTCCCCCTTTCCAAACGCACACCACACCTGATGTGCAGTCCAGTCTCATACCAGGATTGACACACTGTCTGACAGATGCACACAGAATGGGTTGAGAAGATATCAGAAGCTATGAAGATGTGACACACATTGTCTTACTGAAATACTACTACTAACACACCATGTGCCTCTCACACATGCATATACACCATGACTGATACACACATGCTTTTCCACACAGACACACCCTACACAACACACTGGTTGTCACATAAACACCATGACCAAGACACTATCTGATTGTTACACCACCACAGCTGACACAACCACATAGAAGCAGAGCAACGCACACACTGGCTTGCTACAGCTGATTAACTGTGTAACTGACAAACCTCTCTCTCTCTCACTTGCATGTACCCATCCCTGACCGGAAGGGAGGCGGGGAACGGTGTCTGGACATCTGGCTCCACCTCTGTCCTGCACCCCATGCCCCTGCATCCCTGCCGGGGCTTAACTGCCCCCAGAAGAGAAGCCACCCCCTTGTCCTAGAAGCCACGCCTCCTAACCTGGAGATTGGGTGATTTCAAACATGACACTGCCCAGTTCAGCCTGCTCTGGGCTAGCCCCAAACCTGCCCCATCTCTTCTGGGCCCGCCACATGTGGACCTGGTTCAGACCCTGGCGGGGTAGGCAGCTGGGCCAGAAACGTGAGCCTGGAAGGATCTGGGTCCACAGTCTGGATGCAAGAGCTGTCTACTGGGGGGCGGGGGGTTGCCATGGCTGCTTGTTATGGCGTGGGGTGCAGGACGGGCAGAGCCAGATGTCCACACACTGTTTCCCGCCCCCCTGCCTGGTTAGGCCACAGGAACGGGTATTCCATCCCCCAACCTGACCTGACTGGGGGGGGGGTCCCCCTCCTCCCAAGCGGCAGCACGTTTGTTTTTACCCTTTGTCAGAGCAAGAAACTGAACCCTAGTCTCCAGCTTGCAACCCAGCCACTGGACCGCTCTGCCCCTCTACAGCTGACTCTGAAGCCGGAGTTCTCGTGTTTTAATCTATGAGGGCAGGAAGTCATTCATGAAAGCCAAATAAATCATTCAGGTTTTTTTCTGGCTTCCATTTCCAACCCAAAATGGCCAATTATGAGCCTTTTCCTGGTCTTGAACATTTCAGGCTACATGCTCCTACTGGGAACATTTCCCAGGGCTCGGTCTCCCCTTGAATTGACATGCCGGCGCTGAGCCCCGACAAACCAGCCCCCACTCCCGCTCAAATGAAGCCCTGACCAATGGCATTCTGTCCAACTTACACAATCAAAACACTGCCCGGTTGTTACCCCATGAGTGACACAGCCAGGTGTGTATACAAACACAGAGTGACTGACCCACTGTCCGACTTGACACACACAACTAGCACGTTGACTAATGGGCGCACACAGCATAACTAAACATTATAGCACCTGACTGGCTCACTGCCCAACTGACCCACTGGCTGACAGGCATCCCGCAAATGACACCCCATGTGAATCACTCGCAGACACACTAACACCACAACTGACTGGCTCGCTTTCCCACAAACACAACTGACACAGACACCACAACAAAGTCACAGTCGAATTGTTATGCGATTACAACTGACACCTCGGTGTGCATTAATGCAGTGTACCTAGCTCACTGATTGACATCACATCTGACTGACACACCGCCGACCATAATTACTCCTGACACGCCCCAAAACACACCTGACACTGGCTGTTTTAAAATGGACCCTGTGGGTGGGAGGATGGGTGTGAGCCGGTGGAGGTGGGGGTGCAGCCTTTCCCACGGGCGCACCCCACCTCCACCCACGGAGCATCCGCCGGTTTCCTGGTTGGCTCCGTGGGTGGGAGATGGGTAGAGGTGGGTGTTACACGGGAACCCCCATGCCTCCCCACCCACGGGTGCACACCCATCCCCTCACCCACTGCCGTGGCGTTTACACAGATGCCCCCCCTGCACACCCGGGGGGGGGGCGTTAATGTAAAAACGGACATTGTCTGGGCTCCTCCTGTGACCAACACCCTCCTGACACACCTGAACCCTGCTTGATACCCCTTCACTTGCCAACTGGCCTCTCTCCCTCCCCCAGACCATTACAGCCCTCCAGCTGACATGCCGCTCCGAGCGGTTATGGGGCTCTATTTGAATGACACACAATCTGCTTGTGGCCAGCTGTCTGTGCGTACTCACACCCTGCCCCTGAATGACACAACTCAGAGAAGCCCCACCCAGACTAATACACCCCCCCCCTTACCCTGACAGTCACACCTGCTCCCAGAAACACCCCCGAACCCTCCTCGGCCAGACTCCTTACAGCCCCTGCCTCCCCCATCTCACCCTCCTCTCCTC
>QEPC01000157.1:241034-251677 GCA_003113815.1 Sphenodon punctatus | reverse complement strand
GGGCTCCGAAAAGGCAGAGACTATCCGTGAATACAGCAGTGCCTTTTTGTTGCAGCGCTAGCTCCCCCACCCCCAGCAACGGGCATTTCCATTTTCTCTCCAACGTTTTTACTAAAATCTTCGGCTGTCGCAACACAGAATCCGGGCGGGGCTTCATTACATTACAAAGGAATCCCACAGGGTGGGGGTGAGTTTATACAATACAAAAAAGCGAGAGACGAACCCAGAATTGCTGGGCTCCATGCAACCACGGGAGGGGCGACACGCTCGGAACGAACCACGACTGAAGCCGAGGGGACGGAGCATAAAAAATACAGAGACCAGGGCAGGAGAGGAAGCCCAGAGCAGCTCCTTGAAGGGGACCGGACAGAGTGCCCCCTGCTACCCCCCCCACACCCACTCACTACCCCCCTGTGCCCCTCAAACCTGACCCACTGCCCCCTTCCGTCACCGCTCGTGTCCCGTTGGCGTTGGTGCTGGGGGGCAGCAGGGGGCACTATGGGGGCACAGAGGGCGCTGCACGTTGAGCGATGGGCAGGGTGGGGGGAGGCTGGGATTTCAGGCGCTACAGCAAGAGCTCAGTAGAACCGGGGGGCCCTTCCGGAGACTCCCCGGGCTCCTTTCCAGCCCCGGGCAGGATTTCTGCCCCCACCGCAGTTCTCCAATCCTGGGCAGGGAGCGGCTACTGATCCGAGTTAGCTCCCCAGAGGCGGTCGTCGCCGCGGAGTCCGTTCGGGGTGGGCTGCGGTTGCCAGCAGGAGAAGGGGGACAGGAGGAGGGGACGGGGTCGGTGACAGGGGAGGTCGGCTCCCCCCTCTCGGAAATCACCAGGGCTGTGTGGGGAGGGCTTGGCTCACGACGGGCGCTCCTTCCATGGGCAGCACCGTGACGGCAGCAGGAGGTGGGGCAGAGACGGCAGCTGCCAGGGGGCAGACCTCGCCCGTACCTGTTGGGAGAGAGAGAGAAAGCGGGGGTCAGTCGTTGCCATTCTGAACCCTGCGGCGGCAGAGATGCAGCCACTCCCCTCTAGGCTTTTCTTTGGCCCCCAAGGGAACTAGGCCAGCGGGGAGTTAAGGCAGCCCCTCCTACAGCGGGGGAAACACAGTGCTGGGAATTCAAGGTGGCCTCTTCTATCAGGGGAAAGACACTCTAGGTGAGGTGCCCCCCCCCGTTCTTTACACACACACACGTTTAAGAAAACCAACCCTAGTTACTTACCCTTTCTAGGGCATGACTGGACTCTTCGTTCCGGCAGGCTGCAGACCTGCCCCCCAGGAGACCGCCCAGGTCCCAGCCACTGGGACGGGTTACCCCTGGTTACCACATTCTCTTTAATGCACAATCGACAGGGGAGCTAAGAATCCCAAAGGGGACAGGTCTCCCATCATGGACTGTGGTGCCGGCACCAATTGGCAACAGCGGTGCATGGTGGGAGGCGTAGTCCTGGTGCCCTTTCCCTGCAGACCACACATCCCATCATGCACCAGACCTGGTACTCTACTGTTTTGAACAGAAGGGCTCACCTGAAATTCAAGGCACCGAGGAGCTCAAGTATTCCCTTGAGGCTTTGTATTGTATTTCTCTTAATAGAGGGCTGACCTGGAATTCCAGTTACCATATTCTCCTTAATACAGGGACTTAATACTCATGCTACTGTATTCGCTCTCATAAGGCCACTCAAAACTCAAGAGCTCAGGTGAATATGGTGGTGTCCCCCGTCCCCCAAACCAGACACGTACTTTAGGGAGGCCTCAAGTGACTACCCTGGCTAGGACGCAGCTGCCCCCGGGGTGTTTCCCCTCCCTCCCAGGAGGCCAGGACACTGGGGTTCTCTCCCATCCCCCGCCCATGCCAGAAGGAAGTGGCTCTTGCCTGGTGGGCTGGGCCTTTCACCGCAGCGGTTGCGCCTCAGCGGCCGTGGCCCCATCTCCAGCGTGCGTCTGCAGATGCCCGTTGAGCTGAGCCGGGGTCTTGCAGTGCACGCCACACAGCTTGCAAAGGAAACGCTCCAGCCGCGGGGCGGCTAGTCCATGGTCCTTGACCGCGTGGACCCTGAGGTAGGCCGCTGTGGTGAACCCTACGGCAGGGGGAGAAGGACAAAAACCATAAGGTCAGTGTCCGAGAGAACCCCGGCGCCCTGGCCTACTGGGCTAAGCCCCTTCCCAGAGGCAGCTGCAGTTTAGTGTTTAGTGAGGGGAGGTGTCCCTGCCCCAGAGGCAGTTGCGTCTCAGCACCAAGTAAGGAATCCCTGTATGCACAGGGCCCCAGAGGCAGCTGCATCTCAGCACTGGGCAAGGGATCTCTGTCTGAATAGCCGCCCTCACCCAGAGGCAGCTGCAGCTTGGCACCAGGCAAACAAATCTGAGGAAGGTAAGTTTGTTAACAGAGATATCAGGATTGCAAACCTGCCTCACAATGGGCTCTCACAGGAGACAGCATCATAACGCTAAAAGAGGGAGCTATCAAAGTGCCCTGGACAAGGGAAGTTTAGTCAAGGAAGCAGGGAAAGAAATAAGCCTTCGGGAAAGGGCACGATGCAGATCTGAATAAATAAATAAATAAATCAGGTGGCTTTTGTGCTAGTCCCTCCCAAAGTCCAGCACGCTGCCCAGGTGTGGGGTAAATTGATTAGCAAGAGGGAAGCATTTATGGAGTGTTCTTAGAAGCCTGTATAGATTTAGGGCAGGAGAAGCCTAGCATCCATCCTAGCCTTTCTGATCTATTTATTCTCCAAGTCTGCCTGGCTTCATCTCAATTCTCCCGCAAGAGCTCCCCAAGCTGCTCATTTGCAGATGGAATCATAATTGTAATCAATATAATCTTAGGGCAAGGGGGTTGAACTAGATTACCACAAAGTCTCTAGTTCTACTTGTCTAAGTCCCGCACTGGGATCAGGAGTCATACAGCAAAGGTTTGACTGGTTACCAGTGCCCTGCTATTTTGCACTGAAAAATTTCAACCAAATTTCTCTCTTGGCCCACGGCATCAAGAAATTACAGCCCAACTGGAAAGCAAGGGAGCTACCTGGTAAGGGGGTACTGGCCATCTCTCTCAGGGGACCCAGATTTTCGGGGACACCCTTGATTTGACACCTCCTTTGTTGCCGGTCTCACAGTCACAGAAAACTGCTGTTAAAATCCCACATTGCATTTTAAAAAACACGGGTACTTTGCCCAATTGAGTTAATTTGCAGAATTTGGAAGACTTCTTTTGGCAGTATACATGGAGAGTTGATTGCACCACTTTGCTAGACATGCGATCCACCATCCCTCTTGAATAATGTGCAAATGCAGAGGCTTCTCCTTCTTCTAAGGGACCCAAGTTATTAAAGAATTTAAGTCCTCCTAGCCCCTGCGCAAGCTAAGTCAAAGCACCTGTTACAAGCCACAGTCCCATTCTAAGAGAAGGTTACACTGCTGTGACTTGCTCTCTCAGGGGGGGGTTACACAAATCCAGGATTTTCACCCTCCCTGTGTTTGCACAAGCAGCTGGTGAGGCCAAGAGACCCACAACAGAAGAAGCATTGAGATTTGCTACTGGGACAGCAAAGGACTGCACTGAGTGACGTGAACAAGGGGAAAATCTCCCCCAATATGCCTATAAGCATGATCCACCCTAACTACCCCACAAAGCTGGTTAGGAGAACGACATCATGATACAAGTCCAGACAAGCAGCTTCCACCCCACCCGGCTCCCCTACCTTTGTTGCACAACTCGCAGACGTGGTTGGGCCCCTGGCTGTGCACCTTCATGTGGTCTGTGATGTAGGCGGCGCTCAGCATCTTCCCGCAGACGTGGCACGGCACTTTCTCCTCATGGCGCACCGTGTGGGCACGCAGCCTGTCCTTGGTGGCAAAGGCCGCCTCGCACGTCTGTGCAGGAAGAGTGAGGGTGAGCTGGGGGGTACCCAATGCCCTGAACTGCACCTAACCCACCTGCGATGGATCCACCAAGCAGCACAAAGCCACAGGGGGAGAGGGAAATGACGGGGAGCCAATTAGCAAGGTAGCCTCAAGCGAGTCTGACAACCCAGTGGGGGGAATCCTTCCCCAATACAGTGACTGGCTAGAGCCAGAGAGTCTGAGCAGGACCCATCTGAGATAAAAGTCTCACCACCACCAGGGCTTGCAAGGGAAACTTGAACCAAGCAACTCGGACAGGAAGTGGGGAGCTTTTTACCATGTTGCTTGGTTTACTATGAAGTGCATTTCAGCGGTCAATGCTCGCTGCCTGATGCACTAACTCAGTTTAAGGACAGAGTGGTTGACAGACTTGCTCAGCCCAGTGGGGTTGGGGGAGGGACTGTAGGCAGGGATGCCATGGCTGGAGGGGACTGTTAGCTGAAGATGGGGTCACCAGGGCTGGTGGAGACAGGATCTGGCAGTGACTGTGTTCTTCAGATACTGGGCTTTGCTCAACAAAGAGCCAGTGTGGTTTAGTGGAGAAGGTGCTGGACTTAGACCTGAGAGACCATGGTTCAAATCTCACCCCAGCCAATAAATGCACTGGGTGGCCTTGGACAAGTCACAACTTCTCAGGCAGTTTCCCATTTGTCAAATGGGAATGTGTGTGTGTGTCTTTCCTCCTCCGTGTGCATCTTAGACTGTAAGCCCACTGGGCAGGGACCAGTCTCCAAAATCTATTACTGTAAAGCGCTGCGTACGCCTAGTAGTGAGATAGAAATTATTAGCAGTAGTAGTAATTATTTAGAAAAACTTTGTAGTTGAGTCCAGGAGATGGAAGGTTTTAAGCACAGGCCCAAAATACATTGCTCAGGGTTAGTTTAATTCTGCATTCGTGTACAACGTGGGCTAGATGGGGCTCTGCACAGAAGCAGAACATGCCGGCACAAGGAGCTGCTGTCCCTTCTTGCTCGGTGGCAGCCGCAAGCACTCAGACTCATATTATGCTCAGCTTTAAAGCTCGCATCAAAGGACAAGGGCGATGATTTGCAAGCCCCCGTGTTTATTTGCAGGGACAATAACAGGTCAGTCTGGGGGAGGAATGTGAGATTGAGCAGTGCATGCAACTCTGAACCCCTCGGTGCCTCAGAAACGCACACGCGCAGACAGGGGACCGTACCTCACATTTGAAGGGCCGCTCTGTTGAGTGCACCTGCCGCACGTGGCTGTTGAGATGATCCGGCCTGTGGGAGGCAAGGACACGAGTGTGTCACAATAGGCAGGGGATGAGTTTTCCCAATCTTTATTCCCCATCCTCCTGGGACATGCTAAAAGGGCAGTTATGATGGGCTGGAATGCTGATTCGCTCAGGCAATCGTAACCCAAGGATATTAGACAGGAAGGGAGCCACCTCCACTCTTGCGCAGTTCACATTAGACACGGATACGCAAGGCAGCAGAGTGGGGAGGCAGGAGCCCCTCCTCCAATCCCCTTCACAACCTCACCTGCTTCCACCTCATTCCCCTCCCTCAATGCCAAATTCCTCTTACTTTTTACTCCTACAATCCCATCCCCCTCACCCCAACTCCTACTGTATCACTCCGCCTCCCAGTCCCTCTCCCCCAAATCCTGTGTCCCTCCACCCCCAAACTCCCTTTCCCAACAACTCAACTCCCACTCCTCCAATCCCGTGTTCTCTTCTCCCAGCTTCGCTCTCCTTCCCATAATCCCCTGCATCTCACACTCCGCTTTACCAGGAGACAACAAAACGGCATCCCAGAATCCTGACTCCACCTCCCTCAATCCCGCTCCCCCCTTGCCCTCCCCACCCGTACCGCGAGAAGCTCTTGCCACAGTGGCTGCAGATGTAGGGCTTGTGCACGGCCCCATCATGCGAGCGCACGTGGTAGCTCATGCGATCCTTGCGCTTGAAGCGCTGCTGGCAGACGGGGCACTGGTAGGGCTTCTCGTCCGAGTGCGACAGCTTGTGCCGGTTCAGGTGGTACACATCCCGAAAGGCCTTGCCACACATCTCACAGGCATGGTTCTTCCGGATCCGCTTCCCTGATGCTGTGGTGGTCACCAGACCTCCACCGGCGGCTGCTGCGCTCCCAGCATCCTCAGGGGCTGTCACAACTGGGGCTGCCCCACCAATGGCCGAGACACTGAGCAGGCTGAGGGGCACCATTGTGGGCATCTTCATAGTGGTGGGGCCAGCACGAACCGCCTTAGCGCCGGTGTGGATAGCCTCATGCCGCCTCAGGTTGTACCCATTCTTGAACTCCTTGGCGCAGAGTGAGCAGATGTACGGCCCTTTGCTCTTTGACTTCTTCTGGGCGTCGCCTGGCTGTGGGGGGGGACCACCTGTAGGTGGGGCCTGTGGAGGTGGGGCCTGCTGTGGGGGAGGGGCTGCCTGTCCCCCACCCCCGTCTGGAGCCTGCGGTCCCTGCTGCTGCTTCAGGACAGCAGTGTCGACTGTGGAAGCAGCCGGGGCAGAGGCTGCAGCAGTGGCAGCTGCTACGACCGCAGCAGCAGCTGCTGTCTCCTGAGCCGCGGCTAAGACAGGGAGGAGATCCACCTGCAGTGACTCAGCTGGTGGGGGTGGGGGTGGGGCAGCGGCAGTGGCAGCCTGTGGAAGAGAGAACAGAAGAGTAGCCAGTTAGAGTGCCTCCCCGGGACAGTAAGCTGTCTGTCAAGTCTGAGTGCTGAGCAGCACAGGAAAATTAGCCAGGGGAATTCCCCACCACAGAGCATGCAAGGCACACCCTTGAGTTAACCCCTCCTTTATCCAGGTGTAAACACAGGTATGTGAAGTGGGAGTTGACTCTAAATAAGTGCTTATGTGAACACATCCTTCCACTTAGCATTGTCCTCACTTAGCAAAATCTGAGCCTCCAAGTCCATTTCAAAGGCCCCCCAACATTTCATAATCACGGTGCACCCAGAGAAGAAAGACGGTGCACTGCAAACGTGGAAAATAATTTTAGTTTAAAAAAACCTTGGCGAGACAGGAATGTCTGGGCTATGCATCTTCTTGTGGTCTCTGTGCATCTCCTACTGCAACACAAGCAGTAGAATGTGCTATGGAAACATCATCTTAGTTTACAGACTATTCCAAAAGGGCAGAGTTAAGAGGGCGAGTGTGAAGTGGTTGTAACTTTTAATTGTGTAGCTTTACATCTGTTTGTACTCCATGATGAACTTTTTGCCTTAACTGTACCTTGAGCCAAAGGTTTTTGCTAAGGAACAATGCTTCCCCACTTCCCCCAGCTGTGTTCCTTCCCTCCAACAAGGGGGCAAGCAAGCAAGCAAGCAGACAGAGCGGTGCTTGCTCCTTCCAGCAAAGGGTGTGCCTGACAGACAGACAGACCAGAGCTCGCTCCGTCCAGCAAGGCCACAGACACACAGCAAGACTCATGCAGGGCAGGGTTCACTCCCACTAGCAGGGAGAGACAGGGGCACAGACACACACCTCCTTTCCCTAGGAAGCCAGACCACAACTCAGGCAGCTGGTAATTCCCACCAGAAGTACACACCCTTTGCTAATTGCAAGGAAACACAGAGACTGGGAAAGCCAAGTGCCAAAGCTGATCCCAGGCTTTAGCTGTAGATGTCTGAGGAGCTGCTATTTGTCTGGGGTTGGGGAGGGGGGGGGACAGGAGACGCTGATCAGCTGCTACCTGGCAGTTCTTTGTTCCAGACGTGACTGCTAGTAGGATGAGACACTGGTAGAGCAAGTTGCTGCAGAGGTTGCATACCAACAGGGCATGCAGATCTATGGCAGCAGGGCCACAGAAGGGCTGGCTGTTCTCAGCAAGGCAGAGAGAGAGCTCAGCGTGGGGGAGCAGTAGGAAGGAGGCCAGGACTCCTGGATTCTCTGAGGGAAGTGGGGGCTTGTGGGCTAGAGCAGGGGGGCCAGGAGCCAGGATTCCTGGGTTCTGCAATAGGTGTATATTGACTTGGGGAATTGTACACTTGCACATATTAGTAAACACAGTTAGTGACAGAAGCAAGCATGTGCACTGAACCCTTGGGAATCTCAATCCTGCAGCAATTCCTTGTCAGAGCACTGCTCCTGTTACACCCGCTACAGAGAGGAAATGAGAGCAAGTCTCAACTATTGATGGCTCTGACTATTGGCTGGGGGTAGGGCAAGGTTAGACTACCAAGAAAATTCCAGGGCAAAAAACTTTATTTAAAATATGAAAAGGAGACACACCCTAGCAGAGCCACTTTATCTGTGGCCAGGAGTGGGTCTCTCTGGAACGGTGTCTGTTACTGCCTGGTCTGTATGTATCACTTAATTGTAGATTAGGCCTGAAATAAATAGTTGAAGCAAATGCCAAACTCAGTAGAGACAACTTCACTTTAGGAATACAAAAGCAGGATTCACTTCTATTTTCATTTGTAGTTTTGCATCTCCACTTCAGCTCTTCTCTTTGTGCTTCTGGCAGTGCTATTGGGCAGGGGTATATTTTTAAGTGTGATTTATCCATCTGTGTGATATAATGCAACACCAAATAATGAAGAAGCCTAATTCAACAAAGTACTAAAATTCCGACGTGCTGAAGCTGCAAATTTCACTACAATGAGAAGGATGATCATGACTTGGGATATAATCCACTCTCAGGAACAAACCTGCAAGTTACAATGTGAATACAAAAACTGCATGTTTGCTGCAATCTCTTAAAGCAGGATGTGGTGAATCAGATGACTAGGCCCTTTTCTGCAGGCTCTCTACTCCAGTAGGCCAGGAAATTTCCCAGCTAATCAAAAAACAATTAGGGATAACTGCAAGAAAACCTCAAACCCACCACACTCGGCCCTCTGAACTTTTTAACAGTCAAACCACTACAGCTGCCTCCTTAGAAGAGAAAGGGCAACTGCACTTTCTAGAGCAGCCCTGGGGACGAGGAAACTGGGTGTGTTCAGTCTGAAGGGAAGACAAGACAATGATTTTAAGTATTTAAGAGGTGGTTATGCTAAACAGCATGGGAATTAGCTGCTGTCTGTAGCGGAGTTCTCAGGAGGGGAGTGGGAATTACAGGGTAAGAGCAAAGGGAGGTCGGAGCCAGGTTCTCTGAAGAAAAGGCATTCAGGCTTCCAGCTTTACTTCCTGAGCTAAATATTTAGAATGTCTCCCTTTCCTGAGGACCCAGGAGTCCTGCTCCCCAGTCTGACCTGCTCTCAAAGAACCCAGGCATCCCAGCACCCCACCCGCACTCTAGCCCCTACTAGAGAACCCAAAGGCATCTTGGCTCCAAACTCCCATGGCTCAAACCCCTTCTGGAGAACCCAGGTGTCCAGGCTCCTCTCCTGCTCTGCCCCCACTGAACCCAAACATCCTGGCTCCCAGCATCTTGACCAATGGAAACATTTCTGTTTCCACAGTCCTGGCAAAACTGAGTCAGTGGTGTCTCCCCAAACCATGCTGAAGACAGCCCTAATTCCGCGTCAAAAGACAAGCCTGAAATTGCTGCTCGCCAGTTTCTCAGCTGTGGCATCGTCTCGGGTGTGGAAGCCTGTGACACAAGCTTGGCACAGCTGTTTCACAGACTGTGGAGGGAGGGGGTTGGTTGCAGTTAGACCTGAACAGATTTCTAGGGTAATTTTTATCAGCTATGGAGACAGAACTAGAAGGGCAATTAAACAGCATAAATTAAAAACAGTCTTTGCTTTTCGAATCACAGCAAGAATGTTGATAAAGGGCTCTCTTGGCTGGCTGAGATGAAACCATCTCTAGGATGGAGTCAGCCGTTTATACAGGGATTACTTGCCCAGTACTGAGATGCAGCCACCTCTGGGATAGGGGTAGCTGTTTGTAACTGATTTGCCACCTCACACACACCCCTTTGCACTGAAATGCAGCCGCTTCTGTGATGGGGGAAGCTCTTGATACAAGGATCCCTTGTCCAGCATGGCTCACCTGGAAGGGATTCTGATTGCAGCCCTGGGCAGCGAAAAACCTAGACTGTATTTCGGTCCCAACCTGGAGGGGATTCTGTGTGTGGCTCTGCCAAAGCAAACAGAAGAGAGAAGGGATCAGGAAAAGAGTCTGTTCTCCACACCCCACCGAGCCCGCCCAAGGCTGCCGAGAGCTTGGCAGAATAGGCAGCTCCCAGCCTGGGGGAAGCTGTGAGGGAGGGAGGGAGGAGAAGAGCAGGGTGGGACTTGTGTGGGAGGAAGCACACTGTCCGACTGCGTGGGTGGCACTCCAGCCAGGGGGAGCCCGTAGGGGGTAGAGCGGCCATGGGAGGCACCACTGGGCAGGGGGGCGTGCGGGTGAAGGGGCTCCTAGGGAGGGCCAGAGTGGGGGGCACTATTGGGGGAACAAAAGCTGTGCGGGAGGAGCTGTATGTTGGGGGCAGGGATATGGGGGAGCACTGGGTCTGTGGGGAAGGAGGACAGTGTTGGAGTATGGGGAGTTCTCGGTACCGTGGCCACCTAGGCAAAATTTTAAGGAACACTTATGAAAAAAAATACATGTTTCAGGGCCTGCACTGGCACCCATGCAGGCCCTGAAACATGTATTTTTCCCTAAGCATTCCTTAAAAATTTGCCTAGGTGGCCACCCTGCTTCTGGGTGCGGGGGCCTATAGGCTGGGGAGAGGCAGGGCCACGGGGTAGCTGGGGGGGGCGAGCAGAGCTAGGGGAGGCAGCACGCTGGGGGGCAGGGCTAGGCGCGACCCCAGGGGGTCGGTGGGGGCGGGGCCGCGGGAGCGCTGGGGGGGGGGGGGGGGG
>QEPC01000157.1:215606-235437 GCA_003113815.1 Sphenodon punctatus | reverse complement strand
CCCCCCCCCCCCCCCCCCCCTAAAAGGGAAGCGAGCAGGACACCCCTGCAGCACATTTTAGCCGACAGATAATATTCCCCTCCGGGGAGGCAGGTAGTGGTATTCAAGATGTCTGGGAGAAGGTCATTCTGGGTATTCGAGTTACCATCTCTCCCCTTTAAAAGAGGATGCTTATGAAAAATGCATGTTGCAGGGCTGCACTGAAACCAATGCAGCCACCTGTCCTATATTTTTCAAAGCATTTTCTTAGAAGCGAAGGCACCTGGGTTCTTTCACCTTTATGCAGTTGGCGTCAGTGTGAAGGATTGTGGGTAATAGTCGGGTTCATTGTGGCTGATGTCTTGAATAGGAAAGGGGACTGGGCCCCGATCCGGATCCCCGAGTACTCAGAGAGGAGTCATCTAGCCGGTTGCAGTAGGAGGAGCTGGGAACCAGGACACCTGGGTTCTCCACCCACTGCCAACCCTCTTGAATCTGCTGGAGGCTTAATTGTTCATCGCAGCCTCAGGGTCATCCGTTCCACAAAACTCAAGCTCCATGCAACCCTTGACTTCAGCAAAGAAAGCTGGTTACAGAGAAACCAGGCATTTTACCTTCCAGCTCTCCCTTCCCGGAGAACTCGGGCAACAAGTAGCGCCGTACTGGCTCAGACCAATGGTTCGTTGAGCTCAGCATCCTGCCTCCAGCGGTGGCCAAGCTCGGTTGCTAGGGAGAAGTATCCAAAAGGACAGGTTCCACTGGACAATCCATTCCTTCTTGTTCTCGCCCAGTTCCCAACAGTAAGAAGTTATGTCCCCTAAACCTACTTGGCTAAATAGCTGTTAATGAACCTACTAAAATAATTTACCCAGTCCTTTTTTTTTTTTTTGCCCTACCCCCTTTGACAGTCCCCTTAGCGACTGACTTTAGAAGAAGATCCAAAATGGTGACTGCATTAGCAGGAGCAAGACCATAGGCGTCCCCTAACGGTTGATGGGTGGGGCACAATTTAAAGGTTATGAATCACTTTGCAAGCTTTAACAAAAATTTAAAAACCACACTGTGATGACTGCACCACAGTATTGAGATGAACAGATTAAGTTCTTAATCAGAAAGAAAACAAACTTCCTGTTTCAGGGTTGTCAGGTGCTAACTTACTATTCATTATAGAGCGGCAGGAACCACTCTATAGTTAAGGCATGTTGCTTGCTCCGTTATAAAGTCCAAACATTCTATAAGTTATACAATTGGTATTATTCCAGTTAGGATCGTGAAATTTGTGGTGAAGGCTCACTGGAGTAAGTGGTTTGTACTATCCAAATTTCAGCCAAGCTGGTTGCATAGCAGCTGAGATATTGCAGTTTGAAAACTCTACTTTTAAGCCTGTTTTTTCAGCCAGTTAGACCACCTTGAACTGGGCAGGGTAAGGGGTTTTTGTGTTAGTTGGGAGAAGGTGTAAGCCTTTTAGAAAATTCAAGGAGGCTAGTGGTGTGTGCCTTCGGTTTACTTTTTGTAAATCCGGTTAGTAGTTTTTAAGTTATGACATCCTGAAAATTCAGTGTTAGCTTAATGGAGACCATCCTGAGTGTGGAGTGCTTGCAAACATTCTATGTGTAATGAAGAGACTGTTTAAAAGCAAACAGTCTTGAATACTGGGGATCACTGTCACGGGTTGGAGGTCCGCACCCCCACTTTACTGGGTTTGAGTGACTCAGTTTTTCTCACTCACAGCCCACTTGAATCAGTTTTCTCTCTGGCTGATTCAATCCTGTAGCAGGGACAACTCCTTTGTCACCCAAGGGCCCGATCCTTCCCGTTTACAGACTCTTTACTCTCTGGGTTCGCAAGAGGTTGAGGGCTCTTGTTGCTCACTTGTGTTCCAATGTTAGGCACAGCCAACTTCTTCATAAAGATAAGAAGTAAGTTTATTGATTACATAAGCAAGTTAGTTGATACAGTGTGGTTACTAGAAATCAAAGGTAAATATAACACATTCCTGATCTATACTGGTTGAGTTCCTAAATCAGCATCTTACCCTACAAAGGTCCATAAGTTCTGGTTCCTCAGTCATAGATGTAGAATGACTGGGCACTGATCTCTTAGTTGGTAGAAAGCAAAATCATGCCTCTCAGTCCATGGTTCGGCTCAGCCCTCCTGGCTGAAAGATGTTGAGTGAATTCCCGATAGTCCCTGCCCCCTCTGGGGTACAACTCCTTATATCCCCAGGAGGAAACCCCTCGTATCTTCTCGAGGCTTCTAGAATTCCTTTTGTTCTCTTTATCGGCTTCCTGTGTCTCTTGCACGTAGGCAATGGCTGCCTGCATTAGCATTTTAAATGTCTCTGGCCATCCGTCTGGGGTGAATCCACAAACTGCCTTTCCATTTCCTGGAGCTTCAACATGAATCGAGTTTTACAGTTCTTAATTGTAACATTACATACATGTTGAACCTTTCGCTTTACATATTTACTAGACTTGTCGTCTACATGTAGGCCAATATCACACGTGTGTGACCTTATGTTCCTCCGTGACAGTACAACTCCCAGTAGGCACTGCTTGCTAGAACCCATCTGTGCTGGGGAAAGAGAGAGAACTGCACCTTCTAGGGGGCAGTGCCAGTGATTGGTCAGCCATGTTTAGAGCTGATCTGGTGGGGAGAGGAGGAGAGCAAGCTCTGTGGAAGAGAGAAATCTGAAGGTCATTCTGATCTGATCCTGCACAGCAGGTTCCTTGGCTTCAGGGCCAGGGATGCTGAGATGGCTAAACAACAGAGCTAGCTAATCCCGCAGTGATGTTTGGGGTGACTGGTCTTGCCCCCTAAACCCACCCAGAAACACAGAGCACATGGATTTCAGTGACAGCCTTTCCCCCTTCAGAAATGTGGGGTGTCTGGGCTGTGGCTCCAATAGGGTGCCCCATTGGAGGAGGAACATGGCTGGGGCCGGAGCACTGCAGTTTGCCTGCGATGCTTTCAGGTGCAGGAAGAAGGCAGAGGTTTATCCCAGAGACAGGGACAAGAGGCTACAGGTGGGATGGAATCAATCTTCTTTCAACGTTTCTTCCTCTGACTTCCTCAACCCCACTAAGGAATAAGGGGTAAGCGGGTGCTCTGGGCTGATACAGTGGGTGTTCTGCAGGAGGGGGCAGGGAGATGGTGGGGTCCTGTGCAGAGCAGCCCTGTGGGGGAGAGTGGCAAGTGTAGTCCTCTTGGGAGGACTCTTGAGCCTCAGCCCAGGGAGGGAGCAGACACAATGGGATGACATTAAGGGGAGAGAGTAGGGGCAGAGCTTCTGTAAATAGCTTCCACAGTGGAAGCCATGCACAGGGGGAGCACTTTACAGGGAGCAGCTTTACCAGGGGATACAGATTATGGAACCCAGTACAGGGGGAGGTCTGCAGAGTGGGCAGCATTGTGCAAGAAAGGAAGCCCTGTCCAAGGTGGAGTAAAGGGGAGTCTTTTATAGACAGGGAGCTGCAGAATAATGGCCATAATTGTGCCAGGGAAGAGCACTGAACACAGGGAGAACTGAGTGAGGGAGCTTTGGGGGGTGGGGAGGGGAGAGAGTTGCAGGATGGGCAGCATTATGCCAGGTGGAGAGTCCTGTACATAGGCACAGCAGAGTCAGGGAGCCCTGTACAAGAGTGAGCTAGCCAGGGGTTCCTGTTCAGGGGGAGGTCCTTATAGAAAGCAGACTGGCCAGTGTTGCACAAGGAAAAGAGCTCTGACAGTGGGGAGTAGAGTGGAAGACTCCTGTACAAGCCATGAGCTAGGGATCATAGAGAGCGGAATGTTTAGAGGTTTGCAATGCTTAAACCAAATCAAAGCTGTATTCGTAAAGCTGGGAGTTACCAGTAAAAATCCAGCTTCGCCTTGCTTGCTCTTTGAAGGAAGTAACAACCTTCTAAACAAGGGAGCAGCTCTTCCATCTTAACCTCCCCTAAGCCCTGCTCCCATAGTGGTTATGGTGCCCAGCAGTCTACTGCTTCAGCAGGACAAATTTTCTCCATTGCATTGTATTTAACAAAAAATTTGGATATTCCATAATAAAAACCCTCTGGTTTACAAGAAGAGTTAAGGCTCCTGCAAATTCAATCATGCAGTAAAAAGCATGGAAATTGCAAATTACTTCCGTGCCATGTTAGCAGTAAAGACATTGTACACTCTCACATATTTTGCTCGTTGAGGGCAACACTGAAGCTGGGGACCAGAGGTTTTTTTATTATGGAATAAAAAATATACTCCACCTTGTGGCTCCCAATACAGAATGCTGCAACAAAAATATGATTTATTGCACCCAGTTGTTGTATGGATGCTTGGGGAGTTTATGGCACACTATGGATGGGTCAGAGCTTGGACTGAAAGGAAACTCACTGGCTAGCTGCTCCAGTTGCTAAGGAAACTCCCCAGCAGGTGTACTGGCAAGGCACAAGGAATGCTGATTGGAAACAATAGAGAACAGGAATACCAACTGGAAATAATGGAGGTTTGGGAATGCCAGTAGCCCTTAACGGGCAGGAAACCAATACAATGGCAGATGCTCAGCTGGAACAAAGGGAGTGGGGAGGATCGGAAATGCTACAGAAGGGGGTGGGTTAAAAAAGGCCAGGGGTAGTGAGGAAGCCATGTAGAGGAAATGTAAAGCTAAGGAGGGGAGCTGGGGGGAATGACCGGTAGGAGGCCAGAGCATCTAGGATTGTGGGATAGCTGAATGATGAATATGGAACCACACCGAGTGACTGGAATGATGCAGGGCTGGGGGGAATGACCGGTAGGAGGCCACCAGGAGTGACTGTCTGTCCCCAAACTGCTTTTCAGAAAAACAAGTAAAAAGCATAATAAATTTCAAGCATTAGTGAACGTGACATTTGTGAATGCCGCACGACTGAAAAAGTGAAAATCACGCAAAAATGATTAAGGGGAAGGCAGGGCCAGCATTCGAATGAATGGAGCCTGGGCAAAGATAAAGAGTTAGGGGGCCTGGGGTCCCTCCCTATGGCATAGACATTCATTTTGAACCTGTCACCACAATGTGCACGTGAAAGACTGTTCCACGGACAGGAGCTACAGAAGGTTAGAGCGTTGCTAGCTAGGTTGGATCAAGCCTTTCACATCACAAGCCCCTGGAAGGCAGAGCTGGCCCAGCTTGGGTGGGCGCCCAGCCCTGAAAGCAGCAGCACCTTCACTTTGGTGGCCACGCAATGGGGTTGTCCGGCACCCGCCGAGGGAAATACTGTGGCCCAGGAGAGCAGCACAGAGGCACTGCCCGCTGCTGCCGTGGCCCAGAGCTGGAGCTGCCGCCTCTGTCAATGACAGGCAGCAATCGCCAAGCAGACAGCAGGAAGCAGAAAAGAAAATCCTGCCTTCTGTAGAGCACCAGCTGAGACTAGGATGGCCAAAGATGCCCATTCTAGAGGACACTTATGACAAATGCAGGTTGCAGGGCTGCATTGGAGCCAATGCAGTCCTAAAACCTGCATTTCTCATAAGTGTCCTCTAAAATGGGCGTATCTGGCCATCCTAGGACAGACTGACCCACCCTCGGACCGACAGACAAGACTGGGGTACTCCACCCTTTCTCTGCCCCCACCTAAGTGCTTTTGAGCAGCTGCCACTGGGAATCCAGAGGGCAGGCTAGGGCTGCCTGACTCTGTCTCTCTCCACTCCCTCTCTGTGCCACAGACTTCTGGGTCCCACGCTACTAACTTGCGGCTGCTCTGGGGTCCCGCTTGCTGCTGCGTGCTGGGTCACTGCTTGCAGCGACTCGCTGCTGCTCCTGCCAGGAGATGACTTCCTGGTTTGTCAGGTAGGAGTGGGGGCTGGGCAATGGGACTCTCGAGTTCCACAGGGCTTCCGAGCCCCACTGGGAGAATCGGGGGTGTGGGAGGGACATGACATGACCCCACACATGCCACACACACACATACATGCCACTGCTGAGCAAGACCCATCATAGTCACCAGAGTAACGTGAATCACAGGATATACCACCGAGAAACAGTCATTAGCATGACAACACCCAAAATGGTCACCAGGAAGTGGAAGCTGAAGTCAAAATAGCAACTGGGTCAAAGTGAGCAGGGCCTACTCCATAGTCATCAGGCTGAGGTAAAGGCCAAAGTAAGACCCTAAATGGCCAACCGAGCACGAGGAAAAGGGGTGAATACCAAATGGCCACCTGCGGTGGGTGTCAGCAGCATCCAGAACATCCACCAGATTAGCATAAGCAGATCCCAAACTGGCCTCATGTTGGTTTGAAAAAACATTCAAAGTGGCCACCAGTAGCTGACATGAATAACAGGCCCTAAATGACTGTGGGGTTGGCACAAACAGGACACCAAAATGACCACCAAGCGCTACAGGCTCACTTCCATCTAGCTGACCCCTTGCCTCTTGTTCTAGAGCCGTGATGGGCAAATTTCCCAACCCCAAGAACCACATCCCAAAGTCTTCATGTGAGCCACAAGACACACACATGGTGTGCATGCTCATACAAACTTCTCCTGCTTCGTGATTGGCTGTTAGAGCCAGTACTTTGCAGTCCTGACTGCTGATTCTCAAGACATTTTCAGACAGACATTTAAATAGCAATTAAAGCCTTAATTCCTATGTTAGATGTCCATCTGAATGCTGCAAATCCGAGATTATTAATCCAATTTTATAAACCCTAGCTTGCTAGGGTTTAAGATATCCAGATGTTAAATTAATCCTAGATAATGTCCGTCTGAATGACTATCAAGGATTAGTCAACTAATCCTAGATTACAGCCACAGAGTCCTACGTAAAGACCTGACATCCTCTCTAGGCATTTCTTGCTCTATAATACATAGGGGCACATGACGAGGGGGCAATCGTATTTCCTCCATCATCCTTCAGCAATGCATTGCGGCGCACCAAGTTTAAATATCTGCAGAACAAAGAGATGAGTTACCATTTTCTTCAACTCAAAAATAAGAAAAATGAAGGAAATCAGATTTTCTTCAATCCCAGAAATCAGTGCGCTGAACACGGCAGCAAAGCACCATGGGATTGAAAATTATCCAGGAGACTGTAAATCCTGATTAACGGCAAGGATCTGTTCAGACGTACTATCAAGGATTAAAGTTATCTAGCATTAGAATGTCCATCTGAACAGACAGGAGTTTGTAAATACTAGGTAATAAACTCAGATTATATCAAGGATTAGTTTGTCTGTCTGAAAATGCCCTCGGACACAATAAAGTAAGATACTGGGCCCAGAACAAGCATTGGCCAAGAGCCTCATTTAGCTCCCTACACCACAGCATACTCTGACCCTTTTAGCGTGTAGCCAACCAGGTTCCTTTTATACTTAGTGCTGGACCTGCCTACAAGGTGTTATTGGCCAATCAGAAGGAACATAGTATGAGTTAGAGAGGAGAAAAATCATCAAACCAAGCCCGTACACATGACACGTGCATCGTTTTGAAATGCCCACTCCATCTGCAGCATGCATGCGAGTCAGAGACGTGCAGATCCTACACTATGCAGCATGCACACTTCTCTCCACACGAGCAACTCTTCTCCCCAGCTGAGAAACGCCACTGTGCATGCACAATTGGAAAGAGCTCCACGTTTGATGCCTACGCAGAAAGTGCAAATTGGCTTGCGCATCACATCAATAGGCATGTGCTCAAGAAGTGGGCACACCCGCCTTGAAGCAAACTGATTTCTGTGGCTACATTGATGCAGTGTCCAAGATTTTTCTTTTATAAAATCATAGACTCTTGGAGTTGGAAAGCACCTCAGAGGCCACCTAGTGCAACCCCCTGTTCCACACAGGCATTTCGCAGCGACCGCGTCCTCGACAGATGGCCGTCTAGCCTCTGTATGAAAAACACCAGTGAAGAAATAGAACTAAAAGGTGTAGTGAAATTACCATTTGGAGTTGCAATAAATTTCATTTTTGGTAAATTGAATTTGGAAAGATTTGAATGTATTCCATTTAAATTATTTTGTAATAAGCGCATAAGAAAGACACCTTAACATACAATTTCCTGTTGTGTTAAAGTTTGAGTAAATGTGAATCCACCGTAACTACATCTTAAAACAATTTGTTTATATATATTGTAATTTCCTTTGTTTTTGGTAAGAATAAAAAAGTTAACATTTAATACCTGTGGATCTCAATTTCATACTCCCCCCCCCCCCCCCCCCCCCCCNTTCTGACTTTCCCCCCACTGCCACCTAGTAGGTGGGGGAAAAGTGAGCCCCTGTCTGGGAGTCTTGGGGAGTGCCTAGTGCTCCCAAATCTGGGGTTGCCAACTTTAGGCCGGGGAGTGTGCCCCAAGCCTGGTAGCGCTGTGGAGCCCTATAGCTCCCAGAGCTGGACTTGGGGCATGGAAGCAGCAGCGGTGACTTAAACCTCCCCCAGGTGCCTGGATTCATCCCAGTGCATCAAGGCACCTGGGGGAAGATGAAAGGCGCTTCCTGTTCCGCAGCACCCTGGGCCAGGATGTGCTGGGGCAAGGAAGCGACGGCAGGAATTTAAGCCTCCCTCAGGCAGCTGGATTCACCCCGGTGCATCAAGGCACCTGGGGAAAGTTTCAAAGTGCTTCCCTGCTCCAGTACACAGTTGGGCAGGATGCACTGGGACAGTTTAAAGCTGCTCGGGTGCATCCAGGCATTTGGGAAAAGCTTGAAGGGGCTTCCTTGCCCAGTGCTCCTGGGCTGGAAAAGCGGATGAATGACAAGACATTGGATGAATGACATCTTCTCAGACCACAATTAGAACCCAACGCATATGGGTGACCTAACGCTCTTTCCATAGAAGACAGCGACATATTCTAGAGCTTTTCATAGAAAACACAAATTTTATTATTATTATTAGCATTTATATAGCACCAGCAATGTACCTGGCGCTTACAAAGAACAAGATAGACATGGTCCCCGCTCGAGAGCTTACAGTCTAAAGACGGGGAGGGGAGACAGGGAAGGGGGAACAGAGGGAGAGACAAGGGATGCAACATTCACAAGGAGCTCAGGTGCACGTTCTTGGCTTGGTTACAGTAAATTGGGAGTTTGCAGATAACAGGTGGGGGATAATCCTGGGTGGGGATGCTTAGCAGGAGTTCGGAAAGGTGGAGCGGAAGAGGTGGGTTTTGAGGAGGGACTTGAAGTCGTGGAGGGAGGGGGCCAGGCGGACGAGGGCAGGGAGGGAGTTCCAGGTGTGCGGGGCAGGGAGGGAGAAGGGACGAAGGCGGTTGGGGGAGCAGGGGAGGCATGGGAGTGTGAGGGAGGGGATGGAAGAGGAGCAGAGTGCTCGAGTAGGGGTTCAGAGGGAGATCAGGGCAAAGAGGTATATTAAGAATTTTAATAATTCTTATATTAAGAATCACACACCTTTACTAGACAGTCTCCTTTTTTTTTTTTTTAGACATTCACCATACAACATATACTGTAGAATACATTTTTAAAAACACCTGTCAATGGATCTGGTTGCAAACCCAGAAGTAAAATGCCCCCGAACTCCAATGTAAAAGCATAGATGGTATTCACTGAAAACTTTGGCCCACCTTAACTGTACAGCCGCTAGCGTGGCTCTATAATGATAGCCAGGATGGTATCAGCAAGAGTGGGCAAGACCTAAAGCCGCCACCAAGCCAACAAGTGAGACCGACAGTGGCTGCTGGGTTGGGATCAGCGAGAGAGGGTGAGACCCCAAAAGGCCGCCACATTCATTTGAGTGAGACCCAAAGGCTCTGCTGGGTTGCTATGTTTTACAGGGAATGGCATCCAAAATGGCCGCGAAGTTGGCATGGGTGAGGGGTATGTCTAGCAGGATTCAGGCTGGGTGCCTGAGCCTTGCCCTTTGAGAGGAGGTGGCAGTGCTGGCCTGCAGGCCGTAGCCACTAAGCTGTTGCAGGATGGGGCCTTGAGGGACCTCAGCTGGGCGAGTCTTCAGGCTGAGAAGGTACGAAAGAGGCAGGAATGAGGGGACCCCATCGCCTGGTTACAGGGGGGACTGCGCCTGCAGTTGCCACCTATGCACATTTTTAAGGAACACTTATGAAAAATACATGTTGCAGGCCCCAGATTGGTGGATGCCAGTGCAGGCCCTGCAACATGCGTTTTTCATAAATGCTCCTTTAAACATTGCACAGGTGGCAACCTGAATTGTGCCTGACCAGGAGAGGTGTAACCTGGAACTACTGGAAAAGACTCTGGGAGGGGCTGATGGTGGCTACCTGGCTGGGAGGGATTGTGCCTAGCCAGGCAGGGCCTCAAGAAGAGGCACCCCTGAACCCTCTACTTGGAACTGTGGTCAATAAAGACTTTTAGTGACGATCCTGCCTGAGCCAGGGTGCTTGGGGCCTGGCTGGATGCTGATGATATTTACCCCAGGCCCCAGTTACCCTGTTACCTCTACTGGGAAAGAAACCTGTGTGCATAATAGTCTGTTCAGGTACATGTGTACAAGTCTCTGCATTTGTCAGCTGCCATTCGGCCGGAGGGAGCGGGATATAAATGATTAAATCAATAAAGGGGCATTTGTGTTTGGCCAGCAACAATGTAGAGACGGGGGGTAGGTTTATAACCCATGGGGTAGGGGCTGAGTGCCAAGGCGTGGGGTGCAAGGGTAACTCAGTCACCCCATAGTCCCTGCGCAGAGTGGTTCCCAGAGGCAGGGTCCCCCCTCTCACTGCAGCCAAAGCAGGGACTTACCCTGGCCAGCTGAGTCTGGGTAACACTACGCGGCTCCCTCACCCTCTGGCACATTCAAAGTCAGGTGAAATAGAAGGTGACCGTTGACTGATCCTGAGAATGATTGGCTTAGCCCTGAGCTAGAGACGGGGCTTGAAAACCCAGTCGGAGGGTCAAGCCCTGAGGGCGGCCACCTATGTACGTTTTTAAGGAACACTTACAAAAAATACATGTTGCAGGGCCTGCATTGGGACCTAAGGCGCCAATGCAAGTCTTGCAACATGCATTTTTCGTAAGTGCTCCTTAAAAATGTGCCTCGTGGTAATCTTAGTGGGAGGAAGCAAGACCCCCAAATGGCCCCCAAATGGGCAAGAGTGAGGCCCCCAAATGCCTGCCAGGTTGCCATGAATGGAAAGGGGACCAAGATTCAATATGGCCGTTGAGCTGATGGGAGAGGAACTCAAAATGGCCCATGAGTTTGTGCGAGGGTGGGGGAGCAAGGCTCAAAAGAGCTGCCAAGTTGGCATAAGTAAGAGTCAAGACCTAAAATAGCCACTGGGTTGGCATGAGCGTCCGGGGGTGGGGGGCGGGGAACAGACAGACCGAAAATGACTCTCAGGGTGACTAGAATGGGACTCAACAATAGCTACTGAATTAGCCTGACCAGAAGAGCTGTACTCACAGTTGTCCCTGATCCCAATATGGCAGTTGAGTTGGCAGAGGGGAGGCTGGCATTCAATATGGGGAGGGGTGCTGTAAGTCAGGATTAAGAAGCAACCCCAGAGATCTCTGGCTTCTAAGACCCTTTCCTTGCTCCAGGACCTATGGCCCAACAGAGTTTGGCTTTGACAGTGAGCTCATCATGCCCAAGAGCCACCTGATTGACTGCTGGCAAACTCTGGGTATATATAGCATAGGCATCTGGGCTCCCAGAATTCCCTCTCCAGCCCACTAGTCCCTGATCATCTGGCAGGAAATCCAGGCATCCTGGGGCCCCTCTCCTGTTCCCAAGGCCCTTGGTTAAGAGCCTGAAGTAGGATGGCCATTTGGACACAGTACACTGCTCTCAGACATAAAGCACTACGAGGTGCTGGAGGAGCAGATCATGAAGACGGGACAACTCAATCAACTTTTTGACCTCAACTCAGAGGATTTGCTCTTCCCAAAGCAGCCCTACCCTTCCTGCACCAGCGCAAATCCTGACCCTCCTCTGCTTCAGCCTTTTGAACGCCCCTGGGGAGCCAGAGTGAGAGGTTGTGAGACAAGGGGGAATGAATAATTCAATTGACTGGCTATCATTAAAGAAAGGGATCTGAGACCATTACCCTCTAGGAGACACTGGGTCAATCTAGGACTGGCTAGCTCTGTGGGCATGGGGGAATGGGATCCAGGTCCTTTCCCCTCTTAGGAGGCACCAGCCCCAACCCGGCACTGGCTGAGTTGGAAGCGTTGGGGAATGGAATCCAGGACCTTTCCCCTTTAGGGGGCAGAACTAGTTCCAATCCAGTATTGCCTGTTTTAGGTAGAAATAGGATCTGGGGCTGTCTTCTCTTGTGAAGTGTTGGCTGCAATCAGGGACAGACTGGTTGAGGGGGAAGGTGTTGGGGAATGGGACCCAGGGCCTTTCCTGTCTAGGGAGCATCAGTTCTGATCTGGGACGTGTTGGCTCATGGGGGTGTTGGGGAATCAGATCCAGAGGCTTTCCCTTCTTGGGAGTTCTGGCTCCGATCAGGGACTGGTTGTCTTGAAGGGGAAGTTGAGAAATGGGATCTGGGACTTTTCACCTCTGTGTGGCTACCACCTTTGCTCTGAGACAGGTTGGCTCATTTATCAGCCAGAAATGGGATCTGGGACATTTTCCCTCTAGGATGTGTCAATTCCAATCAAGGACTGACTGGCTCATGGGGGTAGGGGGAGTCAGGAAATGGGATCTGAAGCTTTTCTCTCTGGGGGGACGCAGACTCAGATCTGGGACTGACTGGCTGAGGTGGGTGTTGAGGTGGGTGTTGAGGAATGGAAACTGGAGCCTTTCCCCTGTGAGGGTGTAACGAGGGGATGGGTCACGGGATATGTGTAAAACACGTATGAAACATGTAGGAAATGAAGATTGTTACTCAAACCTGTATGCAATGTAAACTGAGAACTGAAGAGTTCATAGACTCTTTCTCTCTCTGGGTTCGCAAGAGCTTGAGGGCTCAAGTTTCTCAGATTGTGTTCCCCAATGTAAGTCAACGGAAAGCACTTCTTAGTAAAGAAGAAAGTTTATTGATTACATAAGCAAAGATAGTTTGAACACAGAGTAGCTAATAAAACAAAAATACATAACGCATCCTAATCTGTACTGAGTGAGTCCCTAGTTAAATCTTACCCTACAAAAGTCCATTTCTCAGCCAGTGCTGTAGCGTGGCTGGGCAACTGTCTTAAGTTGGTTAGAAATCAAAGTCTCCTCTCTCAGCATATTGTTTCGGTAGACTGGCTGGCTGGCAGAGTCCTACACACACACACCCAGCTGCGATCCAAAATGCAGGTCGTCAGTGGTTGAATGAATTCCCGATTGTCTCTTGATAGCACAGATCTCCCACCTCTATATCTTCCAAAGTTCTTGGTTCCGCTTTCCCGCCTGGGAGGACTCTGTGCTCCCAGTCACGTCCGCAGGAAAGGTTCATTTGCAACTCAGTGTTTCTATCTGGCTCTTGCAGAGGGGTTAGGCTTTTCTGAATCCACATCCAGCATAACTTTGTCTCTCTCCATTGCATGAAGTGAGTTTCCAGCTCTCAGCTTTTACATTACATGATTACATGAAGTGAGTTTCCAACTCTCAGCTTTTACATTACATACATGTTTTACATTACATACAACCTTGACTTTTACATATTTGTTAGACCTGTAGTCTACATGTAACCCAGTATCTCCTTGGGACACTGGGTTTTCAAACTCAGACGAACTAGATGTAGTGATTTCTATGCTTGGGAAACTCTTAAGTCTAAAGGTGACCAAAAAGGATTACCCCAGTTGTGGACAGGGTGGCCAGATATGCACATTTAAGAGGGCACTTATGAGAAGTACAGGTTGCAGGGCTGCTGCAGCCCTGCAACCTGTATTTCTCATAAGGGTCTCTAAAATGTGCATATCTGGCCACCCTAGTTGTGGGCTGAATCAGCTCTGGAGGAAGCAGATCCAGTGAGTGCTGCAAGTTGGGGAAACCGAGTCACAGACAGCCAAGAGTGGGGTAGAGAGACCCCAATCCCATGACGCCCCCCGTCAATCCCCCATTCCAGCTGAGAAATTCGATCCAGGGCCTTTCTTCTCTATGGATCGCTGGCTCTGATCTGGGACTGGCCGGCTAATCATGGAGGAGGTGAGAAACGGGATCAGGGACATTTGCCCTCTAGAATGCACCAATTCCAGTCCAGGCCTGGCTGCTTCAGGGGGGTGTCAGGTATTGAGATCTGGAGCCTTTCCCTTGGGGGGAGTAGACAGGCCAGGATGACAACAGCCACAATGGCCAGCCTCTTTTTAAAGCCTCTAATAATGGACAGCCTCCCTCCTCGGGCAGGGACCGTGTCTATCTTATTTGTTGTAAAGCACCAGGTACATTGCTGGTGCTCTATAAATGCTTATAATCAAATAATAATAATAGGCAACAGCTTCCATTACTTACTGCCCAGCTATTACTGTTAGGAAGCGTTTCCTGATATTGAATCAAAATCTACCTTCCTAGTAATTTGAGCCTTTAGGAATCAGTTGTTCAGGGGGGGGGATCTACTCCGATCTCCTCTCCTAGCCCTGCAACATGTATTTTTCATAAGTGTTCCTTAAAACTTTGCCTAGGTGGCCGCCCTAGTCTGGCCAAGGCACCGTCGAGGGGCTGGGGTAGCAGGTGTTATGGGTCGGGACAGAAGGACGTTGGGGTGGGGCTCAAGACTTGGCTAGCAGCTGGGTGGGTGGGAGAGCGAGCAGCGGGGTTGGGGGGTACCGTGCAGACAGGGAAGCGATCACTTTCCCCTTTAACTCAATCCCCTCCTCTCCCGTGGCTGCTCCTCCCCTGCCCGGAACAGGGCGCTGCTGCGTTGGGGGTGGTACAGCTGTCTCGCTACGCACTCTCTCTTCTCGGGGAAGCGGCAGCAGCAGCTCGTGAGTGACCCACCCAGGATCCCTTCGGTGGGGTGGGGGGACCGGGTGGAGGGGGGGACAGTGAGTATTTTCGAAATCAAAGCGGGTTGGGGGGTGGGGTGGAGTGTCTAGTTTCTCTGGGGATCCGCCTGCCCCTCCTCTACCCATGGATCGGGCCTGGAGATCTGCCTGCCCCCAGGATCAGGTCTGGAGAACCAGCCATGAATCCCACCCCGCCCCCCCACCAGGGATCTGGTCCTTCTTCACTGAAGGATCTGACCCCCGTTCTGGAGATCCACTCATGTCCTCCACCCAGAATCAAGTGATTGGATGGAGGGATCTACCCCCCCCGAATCTCTACCCCCCCCCCGAATCTCTACCCCCGTCCCCCCTTGAATTTTACCTCCCTGAAAGCTCCAGTCTGGAGCTCTGCTCCCTTCCCCAGGACTTTGTCTCTGCAGCCTGATCAACTCCAGAGAGCCCTCCCCTCCAAGGCTCCCCCGCCCCATTTTTCTCCCCCTAGGAATTATGTCTGGATCTCTGATCGCTCCAGGGTTCCGGACAAGAGATCGACCCATAAGGAATTGGTTTGGGAAAGCTTTCTCCCTGTAGGGATTGGGCTTGGAGACCCACCTGGTTTTCTTTACCCAGGAATCAATCTGGATTTTTTTTTATCTCCCCAGGGCTCAAAGCAAGAGATCTACCCGTTAGGAATTGGTTGTTCTCTCCTCTCCTCTCCCTGCCAGGTACGGAAAGCTCCCCCCCCCCCCCCCAGGGATCGCAGCGGGGGCAGGTTCCCGTTAGTTGGCCCCGCTTTCAGACAGTTCCCACTGCGAGCTGATCCGCGATTGTGCAAACACACACCTCAGGGTGTGGCCCAGCAGCAGCTGAGGCCTCTGGGCAAAAGCCAGTCCGCCCAGTTCCTGGTTAGAGGGATCAGAACAAGGAGCGGTTTATTTGTTTGCACGAGGCAGGTTAAACTCTAGGTGGGGAAAGGCAAAGAAAACAAAGTGTTTCCTCCCCAGGCAAACAGGTTCCCCTCCTGGTGAATGTTCCTCTCCCCCGCTCCTGGCACTGGCACCCGTCCCGGTGCAACAGGCTTCCCCACAGATATATGGGCACAACGAGCTTCCCCGCACCCCCGTGAAGTGAGCTTTCTTCCCCCCCCCCCCCAGTCCCCATCCCAGCTCCTATCTGGGTGTAGCAAGCTCCTGCAATGCTCCCCCCCCCCCATCCTGTCCCAGCCCATTTCCCCACAGATACCCAGCGGTATGTCTCTCCCCCTAGCAGTGCCCCAGCTGGGTAAAAGGGGCTCATTGAAAACCCTTCCCTTCCACAGGCGAAGACAAGATGGCTGAGGAATCGATCATCCGGATTCCCCCGTACCACTACATTCATGTGCTGGACCAGAACTCCAATGTCACCCGTGTGGAGGTGGGACCTAAAACCTACATCCGACAGGATAATGAGAGGTAACTAACTGTCTGTCATCCCGTCCATTCTGCATAAGCTCCACTCCAGAACCCCGGAGTCCTGGCTCCCAGCCCCCTGCTCTAACCCACTAGCCCCCACTCCCCTCCCAGAGAACCCAGGAGTCCTGTCTCCCAGCCCCCCTGCTCTAACCCACTAGCCCCCACTCCCCTCCCCGAGAACCCAGGAGTCCTGGCTCCCAACCCCCCTGCTCTAGCCCTCTAGCCCCTATTTCCCGCCTAGAGAACCCAGGAGTCCTGGCTCCCAGCCCCCCTGCTCTAACCCACCAGCCCCCACTCCCCTCCCAGAGACCCCAGGAAGGACATTGGCTCCCAGGTGCTGCTCTGACCTCTCCCCTCTCCTCCCAGGGTGATCTTTCCCCCGGCGAAGATGGTGATGGTGCCCCCCCGGCACTACTGCCTCATCCTCAACCCAGTGGTGCGTGGGCCGGATGAGCAAGTGCAGTTTGATGCTGTGGGGCAGGCCCGGTTGCGGCATGCTGACCTGGAGATCCGATTGGCCCAGGAGCCCTTCCCGCTCTACCCAGGGGAGGAGTTGAAACAAGTACGGCGGTGGTGGTTGTTATGAATTCTATAGCCCCAGCAATGCACCGGGCACTAGACAATCCTTAACTAGCCACAATGGGTCCATTTATAGTCAAGGATGGAGAAAAGTCACAGGTGCCCGGGCTTGGCTTTGTGATGGGGGAGGAAGGGAACCCCGAGTGCCACGTCCGTGAGAATGAGGAGCCGCGCTGGCTCTCGATGTCCGAGGCGGCAGCCCTAGAGGGAAAAGCCCCCAGATCCCATTCCCGAACCCAGCCAGGCCCCCCAAAGAGAGGGAAAAGGTCTCGGGTCCCGTCCCCCAATAGCCCCGTTGTGGATCCTGTTCTCCTATTGCTCAGTGTCTCCCTTTGATCTTTTCCCCAGGCTCTCACCCCCTTGCAGATTGTGCTGGCAAACACTGCTCTGCACCTCAAAGCTCTGCTGGATTTCGAGGATGACCAGGAAGGGAAATACGTAGCTGGGGATGAGTGGCTCTTTGAGGGGCCAGGTGAGCTAGTGCCTTCTCCCCAAGAACTCGCACGTCCTTGCTCTCAAACCCCGCTCTTTGCTCTGGTCCCTCCCTTCCCAGAGAACCAAGGTGTCCCGGGCTCCCCCCGCCCCCCCCTTCCAAGGGAGCTCCCTCCCAGCCCCTGCAGCTGAAGGCGCCTCTCTCTTTTCCCAGGCACTTACATTCCTCGCAAGGAGGTTGAGGTTGTGGAGACCATCCAGGCCACGGTGATTCGGCACAACCAGGCCATCCGGCTCCGGGCACGGAAGGAGTGTACGGACCGTGAGGGGAACGAGCGGGTGACAGGTATCCCCTCAATTCCCGCTGCGAGAGAGAGTGGGGTGGGGTGTGTGTGTGTGTGTGGGGGGGGGGGTGTGTGTGTGTGTGTGTGTGTGTGTGTGTGTGTGTGTGTGTGTGTGTGTGTGTGTGTGTGTGTGTGAGAGAGAGAATGGGGGGGGGGTCACTCTGTCTGGCAAACTTCCCAAATTACCTCCCGACAGGCGGCCTCCCCCCTCTCCAGAGTGTGCCAGTCCACAAGCGTCAGGCCTCCCACTCGTATCATGGGGCGGGGGGGGGTGTCTCCGGTTGCATGAAGTACATGTGGGTTCGGCCCCCGAGAAGCACCCCAAGACTCTGTCCTCGCCTCCAGCAAACGCGCGTGCACCGCTCTCGCTCTCCGAGAAATGATCTTCCAGGATGGCTGTCCATGCACACGTGGCTCAGGGGTTACAAGGAAGTTGCAGAAGGCAGAGAGATCAACTTAACGCGCAGGGGAACTTGGCTTGTCTGTTTCCAAACTGGAGTCGGACAAGCTGCTGCTGTAGGCAGGCTCAACCCAGGCTTATCAGCCTCTTCTCTTTCACCTGGGCGCAAGCTGCTTCTCTCTCTCTCTCTCCCTCCGCTTATCTGCCTTCAGAGGCCTCTCTGTTCGGGTGGTGGGACTCCTCCTTGCCACTTCTCTGCCCAGCAGCAGCAGCAGCGATGGCTTGCATCCTGCCATGCCGTGGGAGTTGGCCAATCTGCCTGTTGCAAGTACCCAGGTAACCCTGCCCCCCCTCCCCCCGCTGCATTTCACCTGCTCATGGAGGCCATTGTCTGTATTCAAAGCTGTGTATTCTGTGAACTACGCCCTGCTTGGACTTGCTCCCCAAACTGGTTTTCTAGTTTGTACAAGTCTTCATTTTAAAGCCTTTCTGTTGTATTTCGGCCACGTTGTTCTCACAATGTTGTGTTTAGAGATTGTGTTGCTATAGTATGTGGCTCCAGTTCATCGTTCCATTGCAGAAATACCGAATGGTTGTTTTTCACAGAGTACATCGCTAATACTGGTTTTATAACCATCCCATATGTCATAACTCAAACCATTACCGCACCAACCCTCTGTCCTAGCCCTGGGCTCCTCCCCGCACCGTGCCCCCCAATCCTGATCCACAGCCTCTGCTGTCCCAGACCTGGATGCCCTCGCTCCCTCCCGCTACGTCCTGACCTGCAGCTCCCACTGTCGCAGCCCTGAATGCGATCCCAGCGCTCCCCGCTCATGGTGCCCTCGGTCCTGACCCGCAGCTCTTGGTATTCCAGGCAACCCCCACATGGTACTCCTTGATCCCAACCTGCAACCCCCCTCCCCCAGCTTGGCGCTTCCCCATGGTCTCAATCATAAGAATGGGAGAATTGGAAGGGAACTGGAGGGTTCTTTAGTCGAACGGTGGGGTTTCACGCAGGAAACCCGCGATTACAGCATCCCGGATAGGTGGCCTCGGTTTGAAAACCAGCCATTGAGCGCCTACAGCTTCCCGAGGGCAGCAGCTCTCCCCGTTAGGAAGTTTTTCCTGATACTTAAACGGAATCTCCCTTCCTTCCGGTAACTTGAGCCCCTTATTCCTGGCCCTGCCCTCTCGCCAGGCAGAACGCTCCCTCGCCGCCGTCGTCTTGGGGGCAGCCCCTTAGATATTTGAAGGCGACTGTCTTGCATCTCTAGACTCAATCTATCCGCTCTTCCAGCCTTTCCTCTTAGCACTTGCTTTATAGACCTTTTATCACGTTTGTCACCCTCCTCCAAACCTGTTCTCGTTTGTCAGTGTCCTTAAAATGAGGTGCCCCCAGACTGGATCCGGTTCTCCAGGCGAGGCCTGGCCACGTCCGCTGGTCTCGGCTGTGACGACGCTTCTGTTAATGCTTCCGAATATGGCTGCCTTGTTTGCAGCCACGGCCCGTCTCTGCCTCGTATCAGCTGTGATCAACCACAGTCCGTAGATCCTTTTTATACGGACTGCTGCCAAGCCAAGTACCCCCCAATCTTATATCTGGCATTGGGGGTTTCTTTTTTAAATGCAGAACTTTAAATTTAATCTTGGTAGAGTTTAATTTCATTAGTTTCAGCCCAGTTTTCCAACCTATCAAGATTATCAGTCCTAGCCAACAGCCCCTGCTGTCCTATCCCTGGCCTCCCACCTCCACACACACACACAGTGCCCCCAATCCTGACCCACAGCCCCTACTACTCCAGCCTTTGGCTCCCCCCCCCCCCCCCCCCCCCCCCCCCCCCCCCCCCCCCCCCC
>QEPC01000157.1:198920-209405 GCA_003113815.1 Sphenodon punctatus | reverse complement strand
GCACTAGTGCCTGTACCTATAGCCTAGGAAATACGGCAGGAGTGCACTTATAGTCCGAGAAATAGGGTGGAATTCCCTACAGCTGGGAGTGTAGCAACTCCTCCGCAGCTAGTGAGATGGGGACAGGCAGGTGAAGAACACCGAGTGGGGGATGGGGAGGGAAAAGCACCTGTGACAGGACTGCACTTATAGCCAAAGAAATAAGGTAGAATTGCCCCTGTAGCCTAGGAAATTCCCCCAGCCTCTTTCAGTGAATACGATCACTCTCTTGTGTAACTGAATCAGCGTCTAGTCTGGACCAATATGCTAAGAATGAAAGACCGTGGAGTCCCTTCTCTGGGGTGAGATTATAGATGAGGAAATAGGGACTTGCAGCCTAGTAAAGCCGGTAGCTTTTCTTTCACCATGGAGTCCTGTCGTGGGATTGGGGAGCCTCTGCCCCACTCTAGGCTGTCGTGGCTCAGTCTCCCACTGGCCCAGCTCTCTCTCTCTCACTGATTGAGCCGGCAACGGGGGAACCCTTGTCACCTTTGAGCCGTAGAGTTTCCCAGCACAGACCCTTTCTCTCTGTGTTTGTAAACACAGAATTAACCCAAACTTTGTTAGCTCGGTGTTAGGAATTCCACTTAACCACGCGAGGTTCAGTTAAAAGAAGTTTCATGAAGAACTCCGCATGCGGCACAAGATTCTACTCCAGCGCAGTAAAACAAAATACAAGCAGAGAACGCATTCCTGTCTATATGTGAATTCTCCGAACTAGACCCTGACCCAAGTCCAAAGGATCTTTCAGTTCCTTTCTCAGCTAGTGAGATCCGGCTTAGAGAGAGTTTCCAAGAGATCAGTCCTTCCTTCCTAGTTTGTTTGGTGCAGCCCTTCTCTGGCTGGGTGTTGCTGATTATTACCTGAGATGATGGTGAAAATCTTCCCCTTGTCTCACCCTTGAAACACGTTTGGATGGTCCTTTGTTCCCTTTCGCACCTAGGTGAGTTGTGACTCTGCACCAGGATCAAGTCAGTGGCCGTTTGTGCAACCAGAAATGGCCTGGCACCTTCTAGCAGTTTCATTCCTGCCCTGACTGAGCAGTTCTGTTTGCCTTGTTACATGAACCAAGTTTTCAGTTCTCAGCTTAGATCATATACATGTTGTCTTAACGTTTTCCTTTACATATTTGTTCCGCATGTGCTCTCCATGTATCCCAGTCCCTCTTTATGGCAGGGCCTTTTCTCTCCGTGCCTATAACTTACGAAGTAAGGTAGTCCTCCACCTCTTCTCTAGGGGTGCACAAAGCCCAGGAACCACATGCCCAAATGTCCCCATTGCCGAGAGCCACACCAGACACGATCCCGGGGCCAGGGGCAGCGAGACTTCCCCAAGCTCCCACTCCCAGGCAGTCCCGCCAGCGGGCTTGGGCAGCAGCAATATTGGCCTCGGAGGCTCCAGCAACAGCCGAGGAATTGACCCCTCCTCGACTGCCCTTGCTCCTGAGGGAGCCGAATGGACCCGCCCCCAAGCAGCCACAGTGCAGGGGCGCGAGAGCTGCGCGTGGCTCCCAAGCTGCCACTTGTCCCCCTCTGGACTAGGAAATATGGTCGCTCTCCTACAGAAGGGAACTTGCACTTACAGCTTAGGAAAGGGAAAGGCTGGGAATTGAGAGAGGCACATTTTTAAGGAACGCGTATGAAAAATACATGTTGCAGGGCAGTACCAATACAGGCCCTGCAACGTGGTGTTGTTTTTTTTAATGTGTTCCTTAAAAATTTGCATAGGTCGCAACTTTAATTTGTGGCTCTAGCCTGGTTTTGAGGAGCAGGCGATAGAGGCAGGATGTGGGGAGTGACAGGGGGATAGACTGGGCTGTTGTGGGGGAGGGGCTTGGCTGTGTCTCACCTGTCCCTCTTGCACCAATAGGAACTTCGACATTCCCGCTCCCGCCGAGGCCTCCCGTCTCTTCAGCGTCCCAGATTTCGTCGGCGATTCCTGCAAAGCCCTGGCCTCGCGCATCCGCGGGGCTGTGGCTGCCGTCTCCTTCGATGACTTCCACAAGGTAAGAGAAACCCCCCCACAATGCTTTGCGGCTCCTGGAAATCCTCTGTGTTCTCCCGTGAAATTGAGGGGGTGAGGGGTGTGACTTCTGCATTTATGACTAGTGCGTCGGCATGAGGGATTATGGTAGCATTATTCTATCCACCCAGTGGAACCCGCCTGCTGTCTGTGTGGTCCCTCCCCACTCGGAGCTCCCGCCCAGCAGTCACGCCTTGTGCCCCTTGGCCATACAGGGACCCTGAGGAAGCTGGCAACTCCTAATGATAATAAATACACGACAGTAGCTACCCCAGACAAGCCACCGTTTATACAAGCAAATACGGTAGCACTTAGGGATGTCTGTTCTACTGTAGAGAATCATTCACCATGTTGCAGTCTCTTATGGCGGTATTTCCTGGGGGTGCATTCATCCTGCTAAATACGGTACTCCCTGACTTCCTGCTAGCTTGATGTACCAGGACAGGGGTGGGGAGCCTCGAGCCTAGGGGCCAAATGCCGCCTGTGGCTAGTTTCTATGTGTCCCCTTTCCAGCTCCTGGATCTGCCCCTGCATCCAGTTCCCACTTCCAACCACTGAAAACCTGAGCTCCGGGGAAGGGAGCAGAGAGGAGGGCCTGCACGCAAGGAGAGGGAACCAATCCGTGATCTGCGCCCTCCTTTTCTGGAGTGCGCAAGCGCCCCCGCACCGACCTTGTACTAATTGTCAAAGTGTCGGTTCTCTGCCCCTGTCCTGGAGTAAATGCTCCCCACTAATACCGTGCTACTGCTAGATTGACGAGGGGGGAAAAACTCCCCTCACGGTTTCTGTTACCTTCGTGTACTAGAATAAATTTCCCCTGCCAATTCCTTGCTAACGTAGGTTCTGGTTCTTTTCTCCCCGCACCCCAGAACTCGAACCGGCTGATCTGCGCCGCTGTGTTCAGCTTTGAGGCGGAGGGGACGCTTCGTAGCTCTCTGCGCTTTGCCCCGAATGGGCTGGTGATCAGTAGCGTGGACATCCAGAGTGTGGAGCCCGTGGACCAGCGTACGCGGGACGCCCTCCAGCGCAGCGTCCAACTGGCCATTGAGATCACCACCAACTCCCAGGAGGCAGCTGCCCGGTAATGTGGACACCCCCAATCTCCCCTTCCCCAGCCAACACCCATGTCTATTCCAGGCCCCTGAGAAACTGCCAATATTGGCAGAAACCGCCCAAGTGTCTGAGTCTTAAGGGCATCTCGAAATGAAAAATGCCCATCATTGGAACTCTCTGAAACCACCAAATCTGTGTCTCTCTTGCCAGCTCTGTCCCCGATGGGGAGGTTGAAGCGGCGGGTTTCCTGCACTGAGCAGGGGGTTGGACTAGATGACCTCTGAGGTTCCTCCCAACTCTATGATTCTACCCTAGAATCCCAGCACTAGGCTCCTCCCCCCTCCCCAGATACAAACGGTGCCCCTCCCTCCTGGCCTGCAGCCTCCATTAGTGACCAAGCCCTTCCCCTGCCCCAGGCATGAAGCGGAGCGTTTGGAGCAGGAGGCTCGGGGGCGTCTTGAGCGGCAGAAAATCTTAGACCAAGCAGAAGCCGAAAAGGCCCGCAAGGAACTCTTGGAATTGGAGGCGCTGAGGTAACGGGGAAGCATTTATTTATTTCCAACGTTTTTCTCCCGCCTCGCCTGCCTAAACAGCTCGAGGCGGCTTCCAAACATTCAAATATTTAAATATACATAAAAGGGAAGCCTAAAAATAAAAAACCCCGTCCTCCTCACCCCCCTCCCTCACCAAAGGCCTGGCAGAACAGCCAGGTCTTGCGGCAAGGCCCGGGGCGCCCGGCGCCTCCACCAGAAGGGAGTTCCCCAGCCTGGGCGCCGTCCCCGAGAACGCCCTCTCTCCCTTGAGCGGAGGCAGCCGGGGCTGCGGGTTTGGGCTGCAGGCCGGGACTGAGGCTGGAATCTCTCCTTCCCCGAAGCACGGCGGTGGAGAGCACCGGGGCGGCCAAGGCCGAGGCCCAGTCGCGGGCAGAGGCTGCGCGGATCGAGGGCGAAGGCGCCGTCCTGCAGGCCAAGCTGAAATCCGAAGCCACGGCCATCGAGACGGTGGGTCCTTTCCTGAGTCTTTGTCCCAACATGGTGTCTGTGGCGGCTTCTTTTCCCAGCTGCTCTCTCTCCGCTCAGTTTAGCCCGTGCATGCGCCTGTCCTGGGCAAAAGGGTAGCGAGGTGCTTCTGTTCTAGCATAATGGGCGTGGGGTGTAGTCAGAGAAATACAGTAATTGGTGGAGGCACATCTATCCTGAGGCTGATTTTAATGGCAGCGCTTCTGTCCTTAGCAATGTGTGAATGGGGCTCCGATAGCTTGGGCAAAGACGGTAATTGCCCTAACCTCGGTGTTACCGGCTGTGCACCCCTCCTCTTTGCACTCCCGTATTTCCCGGGCTAGAGGCGCAGAGGGCATCGTGGGATACAGGGACGTGGGTTTAGCATGAGCAGAGGGAATCGTGGAATAGAGGGAGGGGGGCTGGCAGAAGGGATTGCGGGATAGGGGAGGGGGGTTGGCTCAGGCAGAGGGGATTCTGGGATACTGAGAGGAGGGGTTGGGGTGAAAGCAGAAGGGAGAGGGAGGAAGGGTTAGGATTGCGGGATATGGGGAGGGGGGCTGTGTTTGTAGGACATGGGGACGGGGTGAGCAGTTGGTGTGAGCAGAGAGGATTGTGGGACACGGGGAGGGTGAGCAGAGAGGATTGTGGGACATGGGGAGAGGGTGAGCAGAGAGGATTGTGGGACATGGGGAGGGGGTGAGCAGAGAGGATTGTGGGACACGGGGAGAGGTAGTTGGCAGAAGCTGAGTGGGTTCTAGGTACTGGGAGAGGTGACTATAGGGATTGGTGTGAGCAGAGTGGGGGTCTGCAGGGAGTAGAGAGGAGAGGTGTTTGCAGGGGGATTGTGGGACTTGGAGAGGGAGGGTTGGCGAGAGCAGAGAGGATTGTGAGATACCAAAGCCTGCCCTTCCCTCCCTGTAGGCGTCGGAGCTGGAGCGCCTGGCACGGGCACGGGAGCAGGAGTTGCGCTTTGCCAAGGCACAGGCCGAGCAGGATGTGGTGCGGGCCGAGGCGCTGGCAACCATCGAGGTGAAGAAGTTCCGTGCCGTGACGGAGGCGCTGGGAGCTACCACCATCCGTGACATCGCGGTGGCCGGGCCGGAGATGCAGGTGGAGTGCGGATGGGGGAGGGGCTGGCGGTGGGGCTTGCGGAGCAGGGAGGGCGCCGTAGAGGCAGGAGCTGGACAGAATAGGGGAGGGGCCTGGGAAAGAGTTGGCGTCTCGGGAGCCGCGTGGACAGGCGGGTGTTGTGACTGGGGAGCGGGGCTTGGTGTGAGTGAAGGGGGTTGGGGAGATAAGGGGGGAGGCTGGTACCCAAGGACCCACTCTCCCTTTCCCTCACAGGCGAAGCTGCTCCAGGGCCTGGGCATCCAATCAACACTCATCACCGATGGCACCTCCCCTATTAACCTCTTCACGGCCGCAGGGGGGCTGCTTGGGATCCTGCCCAAACCCCCCCGCGAGTGACAGCCACGGGCTCCAGGTCGTCAAGTGTCTTAGGGAAGGGACTGGACTGACTCCTCCCTCAGTGCAGGGTTTTGTTTTGGGGGCACTGGCAATAAACATGGAGGCTTCTCCCCCTCCACCACCACACACGAGCCCGGCTTCTTCTGTTCCAGTGGGGGTGGGGTTTGCAGAAGGAGGGGCCTGGAAAAGGGAGGCGCCATCACTCATCACATGACTTGTACACTGTGATGTCATGGCATTTGTAGGTATGGCTATGGGACAGGCGGCGTTTCTGCTGCTGCTTCTCCTGGGGCTGATGGGAACAAGCCCCCTACACAGCAACCCCCAAACAGAGATGGGTGAGCGCCCCCTGCTGAGACCCCTCACCCCCCCGTCCCGCTCCCAGGGGCACCGCGCCCCCTGCCGAGACCCCTCACCCCCCCGTCCCGCTCCCAGGGGCACCGCGCCCCCTGCTGAGACTGCTCCCCCTCTCCTGCTCCAAGAGCCACTGTGTCCCCTGCAGAGACCCCTCCCACCTCTTGTCCTGCTCCCAGGGGCACCGTGCTGCGCCCCACCTACCCGTCCCACTCCCTGCAGCCTATTGAGTGTAGCACAGCACCCCCTCCCCTGCTCCTGAGTGTGACATCCTTTCTCCCCTGCCGCATAGCTCCCCTCTCTGAGCCTCTCCTCTGCGGAGTCCAGCCCCTGTAGGACAGTGCCCTCTACTGCACAGCGGGGAGGTCCCCATGTTATGATCCTCTTGTGGCTGGAGCAGTCGAGTTTTGTCCTTTTTGAGGTACCAGACATGTCTATGCACTGACCCAAGACCCCGGTTTGATGGGTCCACAGCCCCAACGAAGCCCAAGGGAGCCAAGGGGATGAAGACTTTGTCGCCACAGCGATCACTCTGGTTTGATTACCCTGACTCTGACAAAGAGAAGATTCTGGCCACGTACAAGCTGATTGGAGAGAGACCTGTGCTGCCCTCGCCAAGTGAGCCCCCTGCTCCCCCTCCTGCCCCCATAGTGCCCCTCAATCCCAACCCACCCCCCTTCATGCCATTTCTCTCTTCAGATGCCCTCCCTTACCTCCTGCGCTGCATTCTGCTGGGCTCCATCCTCCTTGTCCTGCTTTTCTTCCTCTGCCAGATCTGCAGCAAGACGTAGGTGCCCCCCCACCCCCACCCCCAGCTGCCAATGGCAAGAGGGGACCTGACTGACCCTGCCCCTTCTGGCTCTTTTAGGGTCTGCAAGACAGGCAGCTGAGGAGCTGTGAGGTTTGGGGATCAGATTTTCCTCCGAGCAGCCTGGAGCATAATAAAGAATTTTCTGTTTGCTATTGTACAGGGGCAGCCTGTGTGGGTGTGTGGCAGCCAAGTAGCAAGGGCTTGAGAGCAGGATTGAGGGGTACCCGCGGGGGGAGTCCAGGGGTGAGATAGCGGTGTCTGTGGGTCAGGATTGAGGGGCACGCAGTGTGCGGGGGAGCCCAGGGGTGGGTGCAGAAGGGCTGGAGCGGGGGTTCTCAGGGTAATGGGTCTGTGTCAATGACCAATCAAAAGTCAGCGGTGGCATTTCGATAAAGGCTCCTTTAATACTTTGCAGCCCCAGGTTATAAATACATCCCCTATTTACAGCCTGATCCCACCCCCCAATTAGCAACCGGAGAGCAGGGAGGGGTTGTGCACTGAGCCGGGGTGTCCCTGTGTGGTTATTGCTAGGAGGGAGCACAGTTTGCCATGGGGCTTGCACCGCCATGAGGCTTTAAATTGTATCCCCTAAGTGCAGGGGGGGCTGGGGCAGGAGAAAGGTTCCCCCCCCCAAATGCTGGCGACCGCTGCCCCCAGCAGCCAGTTCCCCTGACCCGGAGCTCTCTTGTAAGAGACGGGGGGCGGGGGCTTTGGGGCCTGGGGGCCGACAGTGTGACGCCTCCGGTATCCCTCCCCCTGCCGTCCGCCCGCCCTCTCCCCTTTGGCCTGGGAGCCCCTAGAAGCAGCGGGAATGCCCCCCACAAGTCCCTTTGCAGTGGGAGCCGAGGCTGCCCTGTCCTGGTTTCTAGCCCACCTCCCCCCCGTCTTAGCCCCTAAATCCCTTTTGGCCTGGGGGCCCCTGTCCAGTAAAGCAGGGACCCTCCATCCTGGTCCTCAGCTGTCCCCCCTCCCCCAATAATCCCTGGGAGCCTCCCCTTCCCCCCCCAATTCTGGGGTATCCTTTGGCCTGGTTCACTCTCTGTCCCCCCCCCCCCCAAATAAATAAATAAATAAATAAATAAGTTAGGAAGCGCGGCGGCGGCGGCGGCCCTGCCTGAGTGTCCGTGGTGGGTTGGGGGACTCAGTCCAGGGGATGCCGGTCGGGGCCGTGCCCGTTGCGCAGGGCAGCAGGCTCCTTGGTGCCCCCGCTGGGCAGGGCGCGGTGACGTCGGAAGAGGCGCAGGGCCCCGCGGCAAATGAGGCCAAACCAGTAGAGCTGGGGAGCAAGCAGCACGGCAGAGCCCAGGTTGTACTCCGCGGGGATGGAGAAGGGCACGCGGTAGAGGGGCAGCCCCGCATAGCGGCCATACACCCAGTACATGTAGGGGAAGAGCAGGATCCGGCAGCAGAAGAAGGTCACTAGCATCAGCAGCCCGTTCACTTTGTGCAGCAGGGTGTGCTGCTGCTTGTACTGGGGGGGGAGAGAGAGAGAAGCTGGGGGTCAGACAACACCCTCCCCCACACCGCTAGCCAGGGGTCCGACAACACACAGCCCAATCCGCCAGCCCCCTTTACTCTCCCACAGAAACCTGCTCCCCTCGCCGAGCCCCCCTGCTCTAACCCACTAGCCTGCACGCCCCTCCCAGAGAACCCAGGAGCTCTGGCTGCTCTAACCCAAACCTGCCCTTGGGAGGAAGAACCCAGGTCCTACTCACCAGGATGAGTACTTTGCCGAGACAGACAAAAGGGGTGCTCAGCTCTGCCATTAGCATGCACCCCAAGAAAAAGTCTCCCTTGCCCTGACGCCACAACTGCAGGACAGAAGAGAGGCAGTTTAGAGACCACAAAGCACTCCATTTCCCATTCCCTGCATCGCAGGGTGCTCCTGTGCAGGGAGACCCCCTCCCTGTCATCCCAAATCTTCTCCTACCCCGGCCTGTCTCTTATACACATCTATGTGTATAAGAGACAGGCTCTAACCCACTAGCCTGCACGCCCCTCCCAGAGAACCCAGGAGCTCTGGCTGCTCTAACCCAAACCTGCCCTTGGGAGGAAGAACCCAGGTCCTACTCACCAGGATGAGTACTTTGCCGAGACAGACAAAAGGGGTGCTCAGCTCTGCCATTAGCATGCACCCCAAGAAAAAGTCTCCCTTGCCCTGACGCCACAACTGCAGGACAGAAGAGAGGCAGTTTAGAGACCACAAAGCACTCCATTTCCCATTCCCTGCATCGCAGGGTGCTCCTGTGCAGGGAGACCCCCTCCCTGTCATCCCAAATCTTCTCCTACCCCGGCCATGTTGCAAGCTGGAATAGGCTGCCCCAAGACCGGCCTGTCCTTCAATCTCAGACCTGCCCTCTTTTGGGGACCGGAGAGTAGATGGGCCCTGGAAGTGCTGCTAAGTGGAGAGGGGTCCCCTCCCCTCCCCTGCAGACTGGGGCTTTCCTCCCTGTGTACCAGAGCTCCCCCCATTCCCGCCCGCCCGTACTGGGGACTCTGCTCTCCCAGCTCCCACCCCTATGGGCCAAGGCATCCTGGATCATGGATTCTCTTCTCTCTCAGGGCTCCTCCTTCTCTCCCTACTGTGCAGGGCTTCATCCTAGGACCCAGGACTTGCCTGTGCATTGGGGTCTCCCCATCGACCCTTATTGCTCATGCATCCCAGTGTTCTCCCTGCCATTTGCCCCCTCTCGTGTCCTGGGATGCCCTGTCGCCTGCGTTTCAGGGCTTTCCCTGCTGTGTCGTGAAGTGCCCCCGCCCCGAGCCTCTCCCCTCTCAGATCTCCTGCCTCCCTCGTTCAGGAGGTACTTGGTCTCTCCTTGCCTTGCAATGCCCTCCACCCCTGCACTCACCACGGACATGGGGAAGCAGACAAGCACCATGAAGATGTGGTGCAGCACCATGAGGAACTCCTTGTGCAGATAGGCCCGGGCCACGGCCCGTAGTGAGCGGACACCCCCAGCCCCAGAAGCAGGAGTGGCCTCGTGCCCCTTGACACGGTGCTTGTGCCAGTGGCACAGGAACATGGCGTAGATGTCATAGATGAAATAGGGCACTGCAAACTGAGTGTAGGTGCCCGTCAGCCAGTGCCTGCAGGGGGCGACAGAGAGACAGGCACCCCGGCCTTGTCAGAGCGCGGTGCCACCCGCACGTCAGCCCAAAGCCCCGCCCCGGGGAGAGAACCCAGACAGCAATCGAAGGGTATTGATGTCCTGCTGACGCAGCAAGGACATTGGGAACAGCTGAGCTTGGGGGCCGTGGTAACCCAGCCCTGCCCTCACCCCTCACAGCCCCTACCAGCCTAGGCCTGGGTTCCTCACTCCCTCAATCCTGGGCTTCCCCCCAGGGCTGCTGCTGGCCCCTAACCTGCAGCCCCTGCTATCACATCTATGTCCCCGCCCCCCTCCCCCCCAAACACACCCTCGGTGCCCCACAACCCCTGCAGTCCCCGTGCTGGACTCCTCCCCCCACCTCAATCCCACATGCTGCCACTGCAGTCTCCAGCTGCGGCGCTGGCATGCGGCCTAATCACCTTGCATTGAGCAGCCCTCGCTGTCAGCACAATCGCCCAGGCTCCGGCTGCAGCCCAGGCAGCATGGCTGGAGGGGAGGGGAAAGGAGGGGGAGCGCGGAAAATACGGGCCTATATTTAAAGGGCAAGGAGTGGCAGTTCCATGGGATGCCCTGGGGCAGGCGAGGGCATTCAGAGACTGAGATTCACCTCCCTTTCCCAGCACCC
>QEPC01000157.1:164688-193739 GCA_003113815.1 Sphenodon punctatus | reverse complement strand
TCTGCCTGCTTTTAAACCTGGCAGAGGAGGTGACTATAACCTGCCTAAGTGAAATTGCTGGGTTAAGTAATGTAATGTCCATCCAATGTTAACCCTGTGAACTCCTTGCTGCTGGCTAGGTTATGCTCTGGCTCTGCCTACCGTATCCCTGGCTCCGCCCCAGGCCCAGCCTTACTACCCCAGAGCCCCTCCAGCATCAAAACCCACCAGCCGCTCCTGCTGACAAACATCTAAGGGGAGTTGTGTGGAGCAAGCACCGAGAACAGCTCTTTGAGGGCCTTTGCCGTAAGGCCTTGCTGGGACTTGCGCGAGGGTGCTCACAGCTTCATCTGGAGAGGGAGCATAGGGAAGATGGCGTCTTTCAGATGTGTGAGGCCAAGACTGTTTATTTTTTTTATTCATTCATTCATATTTAGTAATCCTGCCCTATTCTGACAGGTCAGACTATAGCACGTGGAACTATAAATAAGCCCAAGTAAAACCCTTCTCTCAGACCTTTCCAAACCCTGTCCTTGCCTGTCCAAGGCAAGGCTTGCATTGCCTCCGGCAGAGGAACATCCAGCGGGAGGAAGTGAGCCCCTCTCTTCACACTCTCACTCTGATAGGAACATGCAAGGGGGTCTTCCCGGCTGGCCTCAGAGTTTGCGATGGGACAGAGAGGAGGAGGAGGAGGAGGAGGCAGGTTTTCAGCTAGGCGGCACCCAGGGCATTATAGGGAGGGCTGAAGCAAACAGCAATTTTGCTGCTTGTGCGGAATCTCAGAATTTCAGGAACTGGGATCCATTTCCAGTCAATTCTCCAATCCCAGTACAAATTCTCAGGCAAAAATATAAGAAATATTTTTTAAAATTCATTGTGCGTGTGCAAAATGTCCAGTGTTGTTTGCGATTGCCACCGTTCCACCCTCTCCGTTACGGGCAGCAGCCATTCTGAGTATGTGATTATTATTATTATTATAAGCTTTTATCTAGCGCCAGCAATGTACCCAGTGCTTTACAGAGAATAAAATAGACACAGTCCCTGCCCAAGAGCTCACAATTTAAACAACACAGGGGGAGGGAAACAGGGAATTATTATTTTTTTCATTATTAATATTTTTGCCCAAGACTTCGTTGAAACATTGTCGGTCAGCGAGAGGGTCTCAATTCATCCAAAATGAACCAAGAACTGACATTTCAATGAGATTTCTCATTTTTGAGAAATCTCATTTCAGCCCTAATTATAGGTCAAAACCAGCACCTTAACTTGTGCCCAGAAAGCTACTGGGAACCTGCAAGGCATGGGTGGCATGTGCTTGTGGTATCCCACCCCTGGCAGAAGGCAGGCCACCGCATCCTGCACCTGCTGCAACTTCCAAAGTCTCCCCAAGGGCAGCCCCATTCAGAGCGCACTGCAGTACTCTAGCCTGGAGCTTATGAAGGCATGAATGACGGTGGCCAGCCCTGACTAAGGGCTGCAGCCTCTTTCTCACCTGATGGTGAATCCTAGACCAGAAGGATTTGATCCACCTTAACCAAAATAGAAGCAGACTGCTGGTGGCAGGCAGAGGAGTTCTGGGGGAAAGCCGACTGTTGCTGTGTAGCACATGGTTCAGACGGAGGCATCCCAAATTGAGGGAACAGTGTATTCCAGTAATGAGGATAGGCAAGAAACAGAAAGAGATCTGGAGGGTAATACTGCAGAGCAGACAAACTTAAATACCTCCGTATTAAACAAAATATACAACCACAAGCTTAAAATGCTTAAATGATTGTATATCAGTGCCAGAAGCCTCAAAAGTAAAATGGGGAATGAGAGTACTTGGCTTCAAGTGAGGACGTTGCTATCGTAGGCATCTCAGAAACATGGTGGAATGAGGACAATCAATGGAACATTGAGATACAAAATATATAGAAATGACAGAGTTAATCATAATAAAGACAACATTACATTAAACATGATAAAAATGATAAATGACATACACTCTCCCCTGGAATCACCATGGAGAGAAATTCCATGTTTAAAAGGCAACCAGATAGTTGTGGGGCTCTACTCTCGACCCCCTGACCAGGATATGGACAGCGACTGTGATATACTAAGGGAGATTGGAGAGGCTGCAAAAGTAGGCAGCGCAATAAATAAATAATAATAATAATAATAATGTGTGATTTTTAACTACCCCCAGATTGACTGGGAAAACGTCTCATCAGGACATGCTGCAGAAGATTGTAAGCCCACTTGGGCAGGGACCTGTCTCTGAAACTCTGTGACTGTAAAGCGCTGCATTCGTCTAGCAGTGCCATAGAAATCAGGAGCAATAGAAACTAAGTTCCTAGACACCATAAACGACTGCTTCCTGGAACAGCCTGTCTTGGAACCCACAAGAGGAGATGCTGGTTTAGTCCTTGTCCCAACTGGAACAGAGGGCCTAGTGGAAGGGGTAACAGCAGATGAAAACAGACATGCATCTTAACTCTGCTTTAAGACCCCTTTAACACCACTTTAGCATTTCTTATACATGTTGCAGGGTTGCACAGAGCGCCAGTACAGCCTTGCAACTTGCATAAGTAATGTTAAAGCCGAGTTACGTGCATGTCTGTTTTCACCCAGGTCAAGTCAATCTTTATTCCATCTTTCAGCAACAGCCATCCTGGATAATAGAAAATTTCAGATATACAACAATAAGCTAATTGTGACAAATAAGCAGTAAGAAAAATAATATTAGAAGACAGGAGCGGGGAGATCGTTTTCAGATGAACGTCTTTCTACAACTGACAATCCAACAAATAGTGTGATAGGTCTATAATAACCCCGGCAGCACAGGGACATAAGCGAACTTTCACAGGAATTCCATTTTATCACCCACCGAGCGATAGTTCTCTGGTCTAGTTTTGTCACCCTTCTTATAAAGAGGGACAATAATAATTAAAGCCCACCCTGCAGGAAACCTCCCATAACTATTTATACAAGTAAATGGTTTAACGAGAACCAGGGCCCACCAGTCTATATTTTCCTTATAGACGTCTGCGGGCACAAAGCCCTCACCTGGTGCCTTGTTGCTACCCTGTTGAAGGATCAGCATTTTAGCCGCCTCCTCGGTAACTGGGGGTCATTGCAGAAGAGAAGACAGCAAAGCGTACTCAGCCATCTGCAACTACCGAGGTAGGGGCCTGGTATAGGTTAGAGAAATAATTTTTGCAATCTGATGAATCTATCGGGGGATCCACTCTAAGCTGGCTCCTTTCTGAGCCAAATGCTGCAAATTTCCAAAACTGGAAGGAATTCTTATTTGCTGCAGTTAGTTCAAACTCCTGCAACAACATACTAAGGTGAGGTGATTTCTTCTTCAGGAGTAGCCTATAACAACTTCTGGCCTCAACCACATTTGTATCATCAATTGGGGAATTTCGAACCTGGGCTATTCTAGCCAGTTTGCCCAATTTTCTCTTAGCACTCTTACATTCATCATCAAACCAGGCTTTATAAAAGGCACTGTTACCAGGGGTGTATCTATAGGTTACCAAATCCTTGTTCACCTCAGAAATTAGATCATCGACAATCGAGATCATACTGGCAGCCTCCTGTTTGTCCGGGAGTAGATCCCTCAACCTTAACATCTCGGCCACAACCAAGTTAGGCTTCATTTTTTGATTAACTGCAGGACTCCATTTAATCCGGTGTTTGCTAATAGTAGGGCAAGTATCCCTTGCTGGGTGTTCAAAGATTTTAGGGGACCAGCCTCGAGTGAATACATGTGTAGCAATTATTATGGGACTGATCACACTACACCCTAAAGAGGAAGAAAAGGAAAAATGGCCTTTTGTATCTACCATTAATTACTATTAAATCTGTATAAGATCTCAACTAATTTCCTTCCGGAAGTGTTTATCACAGTGTCCTTTGAAGACCTATTCTGGAGGGAGAGGGCCATATCATCCCCCGAGTCATCTAAGTGATCTACATCCCCAGCTCCGATCAGAGCACTGAAATCGCCTACAAAAAACAAATACTGTCTAATAACATTTCAATAGAGGATTCTAAAACCTCCCAGATAGAGTCATTATAAGTAGTGGCACCCCTGGAGGGACATACACATTCAGGACCACAAGGGGTGCACAATGCAGAAACTCAAAATGAAAGGCCTGCAAGAAATTATCGTCTATGCCTATTTCAGTGTCTTTAATGGTCAAAGAGGCAGAAACCAGAAGAACAAGGCCAGTGTTGCATCTCCTCCATTGACATTGCTAAACCCAGTCTTAAAGAAGAAATTACTAAAACCTGGCATGTAAAATTTCTCTTCATCATCCACCCCAGCCAGTTATCTTGCAAAAAAATAAAATAAAAAACGGGGAGGAAGTGTTCACATTCCTGATCCCCCATTTTTGGTTTCAATCCAGAGATGTTCCAGGGAAGTACAGAAATGTGTAGCTTAGAACAACTCAGGCGCCTCCGTAAACTAACAGCCGGGACTGGTTCGTTATAGGCCACAGAGGTGGTAGGGCTATTCATTAGTTCAACCATATAAGAGGCTGAGCCAAAATAAGTTTCCTTATCGGACGGAGGGCTGTGTAGGATATTAGCACTGACTTCCCTCCGGACTAAGTTTATTCCAGTTTGTGGGACTAAAGACCAATTTAAGCACTTAATATCATCACCAACTGAAAGCCTATTTGGAGCATAGACATAGCCACAATTAGTTGGTATTTGCTCCTCTAAGAGGCCTGTTTTCACCTAGTGGCAGAGTCACTTGCTAATAGTGATCACAATGTCATTAAATTCAACATGCTATAGGGTGAGAGATTACCAAATAAGTCTGTCACAAATGTTACCTGGGCCAGATGGTAATCAGCCAAAGGTACTGAAAGAACTTCAAGGGGAACCGTGCAAAGTTGAGGAAGTTAGTTAAGGGGAAATTAAAAGGGAAAGTCATCAGGGTCAAAGGCCTGCAAGAGGCATGGAAACTATTGAAAACTACTATCTTAGATGCCCAAATAAAATGTGTACAAGTAAAAAAAAGCAGGAAAAGACCCACAAACAAATGCCTGCATGGCTAAATGGAAAAATTAAGGAAGCTATCAGAGCCAAAAAATTGTGATTCAAAAAATGAAACAGTATTCCAAATGAGGTATATAGGAATGAGCACAGACGTTGGCAGAGAAGTATAAAACCATCATGATAAGACAGGTCAAGAGGGAATTTGAGGAACAACTTGCTAAGGATACTAAATTCAATAACAACCTTAGTACATCAGAGGCAGGAAACCTGCTAGAGAGGGAGTTGGCCTGCTAGATGAATAGGGAACAAAGAGGGAGCTCAAAGATGACAAGGCCATTGCTGAGAAACTAAATCCGTTTTTTGCATCTGTTTTTACTGCAGAAGATGTTGGGGGTGATACCAGAACTATTCTTTGTTGGTAAGGAATCTGAGGAATTATCTGAAATTAGCAAGAAGAGGTTTCACCGCATATCAATAATTTAAACAGTAGCAAGTCACCTGGGCCGGATGGTAATCAGCCAAGTGTACTGAAATAACTCAAATTTGAAATTGCTGTCAGTAACATGTAACTGACAGAGGAATGGGGGTTAGCAAATGTAACCCCAGTTTTAAAGAAGGGCTTCAGAGGTGACCCTGGAAGCTACAGAACGGTAAGCCTGACATCAGTACCGGGCAAACTGGTGGAGACCATTGTTAAAAACAGAATTACTGGAGCAGAGGGCCTAATAGAAAGCATGATTTGACAAGCATGATTTGATGGGTAAAAACCAGTATAGCTTTAGCAAAGGGAAGTTATGTCTCACTCATTTATTAAAATGGTATGAGTTTGTTAACAAGCACATGGATAAGGGGATCCTGTTGATATAGTATATTTGGATTTTCAAAAAGCTTTTGATAAAGTCCTTCACCAGAGACTCCCGAGCAAACTAAGTAGTCATAGGATAAGAGAAAGAGTCCTGACATGGATTGGGAGCTGGTTAAAAGACAGGAAACAAAGGGTAGAAATAAATCATCATTTCTCAATTCAGAGAGAGGTAAATAGTGGGGTGCCTCAGGGGTCAGTACTGGGGTCATTAAAATATTCATTAATGATCTGGAAAAAGGGGTAAAGAGTGAAGTGACTAAATCTGCAGATGACACCAAATGATTCAAGATAGTTAAAACCCAGGAAGACTGTGAGGAACTACAGAGGGAACTTGCACAACTAGGTGAATGGGCAATAAAAATGTAATTTATTTTTTAAAAAAACTTATTATCCTGCCCATCCTGCCAGAGGCAGCTCTGGGCTACTTACAATTAAAACAAAATAAAACAACATCAAAGCTAAAAACAACACATAAAAGGGAGGATTAAAATATACCTCCCCAACCACAACCCTAAAACACTCTCCCCCCCCCCAGCGCTGGGCAGAGCGCCTTGGTAGAGTGCCTTGCCAGCCCCTGCATTCAGGGGCCCCAAGAGTGCCAGTTTTAGGCCAGGGTCCTGACTCCAAAGAGGTGATCTGACTTTCCTTGGTTACTTAGAATGCATTCGAGTTTTCAGGTCTGGGTGAGTCGCATCCCAAGATCCTGAATGAACTGACGGAAATACTCTTGGAACCTCTGTCAACTAACTTTGAGGAAAACAGGCGAGGTGTCCCTATCTTTAGAAAAGAGAAAAAGGAGGATCTGGGAAATTAGTTACAGACCAATCAGCCTGACTTCAACACCTGGCAAGATACCAGAACAGATTCTGAACCAGTCAGACTGCAAGCACTTCAGTGACAATACCGTAATTACACATAGCCAGCACGGATTTGCCAGGAACAAGTCATGCCAGACTTATCTTGTCTCCTTCTTTGATAGAGTAACTAGTGTAGTGATGCAGGGGGACTCTGTGGACATCATCTATCTTGATTTCAGCAAAGCATGTAAAGTTTCATACGAGATCTCATTGACAAGCTTGCCCAGTATAGGCTGGGAGACACTAGAACAAGGTGGATTTGCAGCTGGTTGAGGAACCATACTCAAAGGGTGATCATCAATGACTCATCATCAGACCGGAGGGAGATATCGAGTGGGATTCCCCAGGGCTCTGTCCTGGGGCCGGTGGTATTATTCAACATCTTTATTATTGACTTGGATGAAGGAGTGAAGGGAATACTTACCAAGTTTGAAGTTGACACAAAACTGGGAGGGGTAACTAACACCTGGAAAACAGATTTAGAATTCAAAAAAAGCTTGATAGGTTGGAAATCTGGGCTGAAATAAACAAAATTAAATTCAACTGAGATCAATGTAAAGTTCTGCATTCATGGAAGAAAACCCAAATGCACAAGTATAAGATGGGGGGTAACAGGTTTGGCAGCAGCGCACCCGAGAAGGCTGTAGGGATCGGGGTTGATCACAAACTGAACATGAGTCAGCATTGGGATACGACTGCAAAAAGGGCTAATACAATTCTAGGCTGCATTAACAGAAGCGTTGTCTCCAAGTCAGCGAAGGTAATAAATCCACTCTCTTCGGCACCGGTCAGACCTCACCTGGAATAGTGTGTCCAGTTTTGGGTGCCTCATTTTAAGAAGGACATTGACAAACTGGAGCAGGCTCAGAGGAGTCGACATAGATGATAAAGGGTCTGGAAAGCCAGTCTTACGAGGAAAGTTTTGAGGAACTGCAGAGCGTAAATATAACACGTTGAGAAGGTGCCGCGACACTGGAACCCGTGTGCCTGGAGGAGCCTTGCCCAAGTAGGGTCCTTTTAACTCTGACAGTCCGTGATTCATGCCCTTTCTGTCTTCTGCACCGGGGCCCATTTCCACCTAGCTACACCCTGAAGGAACTAGGGATGTTAGTCTAGTGAATACAAGATTAAGGGGGAAACATGATAGCAGTCTTCAAATATTTAAAAGGAACTGCCAACAAGAAGATGTCAAGGAACTGTTTTTTTCATTGCTAGGACTAGGAATAATGGTCTCAAGTCAGGTCATAGGCGCTCTGTCAATGGAGGCTTTCCAAAAAAAGGCTGGAGAAACCCGTCAGGGATGTTGTAGTGGTCGTCATCCTGTATCCAAGCAGGCAGTTGAACTAGACGACCCTCAAGGGTCCTTCTAACTCGGACGTTCTATCATTCCTTTTCAACTGTATCAAAGGCCACTGAAAGATCTAAAAAGAGCTACAGGGTACAATTTTCCCTGTCAGTCTCAGTGCTACACCCAGAAGGAAAGCTGGACTGCCTTGGGTCTAGGAATCTGATGCCAATCAGGTGCTGCCTGAAGCTGCAGTGTGACCACCTATTCAGTAATCTTCCCCCCAAAAGAGGAGGTTAGAGACTTGATGGTAACTGGCCAAATAGTCAATGTCAAGAGAGGATTTCTTGAGTAGGGGCTGGACAACTGTAGTTTTAAGAGAGTCCGTCACCCTACCCTTCCGAAGAAGGGCACTGACAGTCCCAACCAGCAATGGCCCAAGTCTCTCCCTGTTGGGATTCACAAGTCAGGGCGGGCATGGATCTAATTCACAACTGGTTGTCCACATCCCTTCCAGCACACCCTCTGGTGGGCAACATCAATTGAAATAGATCCAAATGAACAGGACAAGATTGAGACTCCCAACTCCGACTCTGCAGTCAAACTAGTGGCCTCCACGTTGTACCAAATATGAACGATTTTATCTGCAAAGTAGATGGTAAACTTGTCAGAAGCAGCCAATAGATGATTCTAGTTCAGTGCAGACACAACCTGGATTCACCAGGCCAGTCACTCCCCAGAACAGCTCTGTTGGACGGCAATTTGCAGACACTCCGAAGAAAGCTTTCTTCGCTGTCACCACAGCTACAACAGTCCTTTTAAAAAACTGGCTTCAGTGTGAGTCAAGTAACACTAATGCTCTAACTGCCTGCCCTCTCGCTTCAACAGCCTCAGGTCCTCTGTATACCTGGGGGATCTGTACCACCACAGCCATGGAAGTGGATGCCTGGATGCAACCGTGTCAATGGCTGAGGCCAACATGCTGTTCTGCAATTCAGCCTGCCATCAAGGTCAGTAAATGTATCCCCAAGAGAGTCCTGGAATCCTATTGGCTCTATTAGTTTTTGTGGACAGACCAGCCTAACTGTTCTGCCACTCTGACAGATGACAGGGATCTGGGCCTTCAGAAGGTAGTGATCCAACCATGATAACAGCAACTTTACAACACCCCCAATAATCGGAAACCCCATGGTGCAAGATGCTAAGTTAAATGTGTGCCCAGAATTATGGGTCAGGTCAGATATTATCTGGGATAGACCCATGGATGGTTGTCATAGAGCCATATAAAGTCCCACCATAGCCCTAAAGAACCAGTCTTGGTATGCATGTTGAAGACGCCCAAGACAGTAAGTCTGGACATCTTGCTACACTACTGCTCAAAACTGTCCCCACGTCTCACACTCAACTGCCCCCACATAGTTACCCCTCCCCTAGAACTACCTTCCTCCCCAAACAGTTTTTATTTATTTATTACATTACTACCCCGCATCCTCCCACACAATGGCAGCTCGGAGCGGCAACAACATATACAAATACAATAAAATACAAAAAACAAGTATTATAATATTAAAATTGCTAAAAAGGCCAAATGCTAGAGGCATAAATAAACATACCCTCCCAACCCTCCCACTTATACCCCCCTGTCCCTGAAGGCCCGACGGAACAAGCAGGTCTTACATGATCTTCGGAAAGAGGGGAGGTCCGGGGATAAACAGGCTTCCATCGGGAGGGAGTTCCACAGCCGAGGTGCGGCCACCGAGAATGCCCTACCTGCAGTTGCCACCTGGAATACCCGGCAGACCTCAAGTTGGGTGCCCCCGGCCGACCGCAGGGGCCGCGAAATGACCTGAGGCGGTCATGCAGATCCCAAGCCATTTGGGGCTTTACCAACACTTTGAATTGGACCCGGTAGACTATAGGCAGCCAGTGCAGAGAACAGAGCACAGGTGTAATGTGCTCACGGCGACCCGTCCCTGTTAGAAGATGAGTCACCGCATTCTGCACCAGCTGCAGCCTCCTAACCATCTTCAAAGGTAGCCCCACGTAGCGTGTGTTACAGTAGTCCAGTCATAATGAAAGCATGGATGATGGTTGCCTTCTTTCCAAGGAGCCGCCCTTCCCCACACAGAACTACACTTCTCTAGTTACCCCTTCCTTCCCCATACAGCCTTCCCCCAAAGCACTGCCCCTCCCCACAGTTACCCCTTCCCACAAGTTATTCCCCTGTCCCCCACAGAACTACCCCTTCCGCACAGAACTAACCCCAACCGTTATTCCTTTCCCACACAGTACTGCCCCTTCCCCAAACTTACCCCTCCCCACACTGGTACTCCATCCTCCACACAGAATGGCTCTTCCGCACAATTAACTGCCCCCTCTCCCCACATGGTTAATCTATCTTCTAAACAGAACTGCCTCTCCACGCAGTTATCCATCCCCAGGCACAACTGCCCTGATACTCCCACTGCACAGTTATCCCCTCCCAAATCAGAACTTCCCCTCTCCCTACACACTTCTATGGGGGGAGGGGTAACTGTGTGGGGAGAGGTCCATTAAGGGACGGGGAAGGTAACCGTGAAGAGTGGGCAAGTTGTGTGAGAGGAAGTGATAACTGTGCAGGGAGGAGGCAAGTTCTGCAGGAGACGGGGTAACTGAGCGGGGATACGTGACTTCCTCGTTCCAAACAATGTAAGTGCCCCATCCCCATACACAGTTACCCCTCCCCCATGCATTTACCCCTCCCCACACTGAACTGCCTCCTATCCGAAAGCAGTTACTCCTCTCCACAGGAGTGCCACGCTCTCCCCCAGCTACTCCTCCACCCCCACCCCCCGTTTTCTTACAGAGAACTGCCTCTCTCCACATTTACCCCTCACAGATATGCCCCCTTGCCCTACCAATTTCCATATCCATTAATACTGCATTCATGATTGATGACAGCAGCTCTTCCCCACGCCATCACATTTAAACGTCATCATCATTTAATGCACATCATCTCACCTACCCCGCATCTCATTTACCATCTTCCATGTTGTGAGCCGCCCTGAGTCTTCAGGAGAAGGGCAGGGTAAAAATTTAAATAAAATAAAATAAATAAATAAATAAATAAATCTTCAACCAGTCAACTCACCTGTTGCAGCGTCCTCCATGCCAACACCAAAAAGACGAGTAACAACACGGCCATCTTCCTAGCCCCAATATAGGGGGCGGTGTTAACGAGGCAGCTTTCCTTCTTGGGGGCTTACTGAATATTTAATTAATATTCCTTTACAAATATTTGGTTTTAACATTTAAGTGATCAACCTAATACAGCGTTAATCAATGAATCATTCAGGAGTGGCCAGGACAGTCTACAAGTTAGATGAGTTAACTAATAACTTGAAATGAAAGAGGAAAAATATGAAATAACCAAAGGCCAGTTGATAAAATGAATACATTGATCATTAATACTATTTATACTATTAAAATAGTATAATTAAGTAATATAAGTGAGTTGATGCTATTGGCTAATATTAATACATCATGACTGGTAAATTAAGCAAAGAATTAAAGGGTGATAATAAGAATAATGACAATATCAGTGAATAAGAGTTTGTATTTAATAAACTAATGACATAAGCACTTATTCATAATTTAAAGTACTAAGAAATAATATTAATAGCCTTGTCTAATCACCTAGTATTTAATAAACTAATGAAGCAAGTAATGCGTGAAGTTACTTGATAGTAATATAAATATTAGCTGTTTAATAAGTAACTATTAACTGAGTATTTAATATACTAATACCTGGAATGCAGAAAATATTAATATTTTATTGTATAATTATAGTGTAGTGTATTTGCCTACTAATTAACGGAATAAAATTATCATGCTATCATTTTTATTATATTATTTTTAATTAAAGATAAAAATAACAATAAAGAATTACTTAATAAAAATTAAATAGCAATTGTTTCACAAATTAGTAACAGAAATAATGGCTAACAGTGATAATTAAAGGCAATAACCTAGTATTTAATATAGCAACGCAAAGATTTAGTGCCAAACCAAAAGGAAATGCAAGTTATTTAACAAATATTCCATTTTGATTATTAATCTAGTATAAACTATAATACCCAGCATTAATCCGGTAATCATCCAGAATGAAAAATAAATAAATAAATAAAATAAAATAGCCCTGAATATTCTAAAAATATCAAAGTTAATGTCCTAATTGTGTAAATAATTATTAATAAACTAAATAGCACTGAAAATGTAAAATCATTCTAATATTTAATGTAGTAAGGGACATACTTAGTAACTACAGCTAAATCAGAACACTAGAAATGTCTGCATATCTCAGTATGTCAGCTATTGATATTAATAATTACAAATATAAGAGAGTATTTACAATACTATAATAATTAATTAGCACATGACGTATCAGGAATAACACAATGATAGGGACTAATTAAGAGACCGAGCCTACAAACTATAGAAAGTTTTAAAAACCCAAACTAAAGGTTATTGGAAAAGCAGGAGCATAAATGAGTATAAATGTATCTGGTCAAAACTGGTCTAAATGAGTGTCCAATTAAGATGTCATGAATTGTTAATTACAATTAATAATGAATGTTTAGGGTAGGTTGGAAATATTACCTTGTTTAGAATAAATAACATTCAAATTATATTTTAAGATGTTGCATATATTTAAATATACTTAAAGCTTAATGATTAACATTGAGAGTGTTAATTGTGTAGCTGAAATGCTGCCCTGCTCATTAGACTCTACCAATTAAAAGGGGAGGGAAGCTGAGTGGTATTAAACCCTCCCAACCATTCAAGAGGACACTCTCACTTTTTGAAATGGCTGATTAATGTAATTGAGCGATTTATACACTAATTAGGGTGCTGCTCTATCAATTAATCTACTCGTTAGAATTATAAGTGCTAGCTGGCTAATGGATGTCTCCTCATGAATATTAATTAGGGGGCTCTTCCCACTCTTCAATGAGCTCATTTACATATATTAAAATAACCTAATTAATTTTCTCAAGGATCAACTGAGAAACTTCCCCGAGCTCTGCCTCTAATTAGCCTATAGCAGCATCCTCTTAACTATTAGGCTAATTAAAGGTTCGCATAGGCTTGAGGCTTAATCGCCAATGAAGTCCCATTCATGTCCCTCACCATAGATTAATTTGCATAAATTAGCGCTTCATGAGTAATTATCCTCTCCCCGCTCTTTAGCCTAACTCCATTCCCCTCAGAAGGCCTCTCGTTGCCATGGCAACTCGATATGCGGGGTGGGAATCACACAGGGCACTCTGCGCATGCGAACTGTGACTCAGCCGAGAAGGCGACCGCAGTCAAAGACATAGTGCGCATGCGTTCTCTTCTAAGGCGGGAGGGGGAGCGCGCCTTTGATCGTCAAGCCGAGGAGGGCTGAGACATTTACACTACACATGCGTCATCTCCATGGCAGGATCAGGCACCGGTCTGTGCGCCTGGTACGCATGCGTCCTTCACTGCAGGAGCTAGGCGGGTGGTCCCCGGAGGGCAACACGCCGCGCATGCCCAGGGTGGCCCAGGCTCGCGCCAGGCAAATAGTAACGGTCATTTGATAGGTTCCGAATCCAATAGGGCAACGTTCGCGTTCCGCTCTCTGACTGATTACAGCGTAGAGCCAATGAACGTGTAGAGAACGGCCGTGTTGCTGGGCAGAGAAACAACACGGTCCGAATGAGAAAGCTATTCTTATTGGATGACGGCTGTAGGCTGGGCAGGAAGGAGCGGCAGAGGTATTTAGAATAGGAATTGGAGTTATTTTCATTAATTGAGCATCTGAGTTGAGGAAAGATTGTCCTGGGCAATGAGAATGCAAGGGAACCAAACAGTAGTTCTGGCCCGTTGGGCACAGCGCATCCCGAGCGCTTATTGATTCCTTCCTGCTGGCAGAGAATCACAGTGCAAGGAATCCGGCCAGTCAGCACATTGATTAGCTGAGACCCAGTCAGATTGCAAGGCTTTCTCATTCCAAGCGTGCTCTGATTGGCTGGGAACACAGCGCAGGGGATCGCTCTGAGCTCCAAGCCGCCCAGGTCTCTGCACCAAATGAGAGAGGAGAGGAGAGGTACCACGTGCCTCTGTTCTAGGCCTGGGAACCAATCAGAGCGCAAGGAACACCTGATCTCTCTCTCTCTCTCTCTCTCATTGGCTGGAAGTTCTTTGCCAATGACAGCACAAAGAAATCCAAACCAGGGTGTGATCACTCCATGCGCTGACTGGCTGGAGGCCCCTGACCAATCACAGCACACGGAATCTGTGCAACTGGCGTGTGATGATTTCCTTGGGCTGTGACTGGCTGAGGGGTCGGAAGAGGTTGGCGGTGGGGTTTCATCGGTTTGTGACGTTAATCCCCCATTAGGCAATCAGCGAATGGGAAGGAGAGTCTGTGTGATTTATGCCTGTGCGCTGGTTAGTTGGGAGCTAGCGTTAATGATCCCTATTTCTGCATTTTCATCAGGGCACAATTAGAATACAGATCCCTGGGAGCACCATTAGCCAGTGGGTGACTAACTCCTCTCTCTCTCTCTTTCCCCCTTCGGGCAGTGTCGTAGTGAAGATTGTCTCGCTGATGTCTCTGCTCGGACGACTCAAGCTCAATGGGGCCAAGACGGAACTCCTCATCAGCTTGTCTCAAACCATTCCCCTGCCCCTTCTCTCTCAATCTCCATTGAGCTGCTCACTATCCAGCCTGTGCTCAGACGTGCAGCCTGGGGTTAGTTTTTTACTCTTCCCTCTCTTTACACCTCGCCTCCAGCCTGTTGCTAAGCCCTGGTGCTTTGCTCTGCATGACGTTGCTGAAATCCTGCTCTGACCTTGCCCCTCTCACTTCTCTTCCGTGTTCCACTACCGAGGGCATCCAGCTTGCCTGTCGATTTGACTATGTTCAGCCCCATCTCACCTCCCTTTACTGGCTTCCTTACCTGGACGTATTCAGCACAAGCTCCATGGCTTCACCTTCAAGACTCTTATGAGCACTTCATGGCCTTGCTCCCCCTAGCTCTCTGCACTTGTTTCCCACCTGGGAGCTTCACTTCCCGGCCACCACCCTTGCCTGCTCGCAACTCCCTTGCTCCTCAAAATGTATTTGCTTCTTCTCCCTTGCTGCCCCCCCGCCCGTGCCTGGAACTTCCTCCCTGAATACTTTCACTCTGCTCCTTCCTTCCCAACCTTCCGATCTCTCGGAAATCCCTACCTCTTCTATCCTGCTTTCCCTAGCTCCTTATCCCCATTGACTTGTCACTGATGCAGTCACTCAGAGTCATCCTCTTCCCTAGAACTAAGCTAAGCACATACACCTGTTGTCTCCCCTCCCTTGGCTTAGATTGTAAGCCCCTTGGAATGGGGACCTGTCTCTATCTACCGATTGTACAGTGCCAGGTACATTGCTGGTGCTATATAAACAACAATAATTGAAGGTTGTTAAATTCCCCTTCTCTGGACTATGATTGGCTGAAGAAGGGCTTTCTAGGGCATGGCCCTCCCGTCAATCACCACAGGGACAGATGGCCAATCAGGCCTCTAGTTGTTGGAGTGGATGACCTTAAATTTCCCTTCATGTGTTTAAGGAGAACAGGGGTTTCCTTTCACCCATTTCAGTGATGTCATTGCACATACCAGGGAATGAAAGGGGAGCTAGGGAATATCAATTCCATTAGCAAATTCACGACTACCATTTCGGAACGGGACAAATGCCAATCGACTGAAGTTCTTGGAGTGGCTCAGTCATCCTCAACCAATGGGGGGGGGGGGGTGCACACGTCCGGCGTATGATCAGCCTATTCAAATTTCAAGCACTGCAAGGCATCTCATGCCCCTTACTATATATGCCATTCTCTTGCCCGCACCTGTCAGTTTCTTCCAACTGCTTTCATGTCTTGTTAGCAGTTGCTTAGCTTGAGGGGAAAAGTTTCCTCACTGCTCAGAGAGATGATGTCTAAACTAGGCTTCAAACTTTGTGGGAAATGTAACAGAAAGATCACCACAAAGGACCCTCATAACTTATGTCTGATCTGTCTAGGTGCAGCTCGTGACAAGGAGGACTGCCCTCGCTGTACTGTTCTGACTTCCAGAGCTCGCAGAGGGCACAGGAGACGCCTCCCAGCTCTATTAGCAGAGCAGGAGGACAGCTAAGGCAGAGCAAAAACGTCCCCAAGAAGATCGTTCTCCAGTAAGTGTAAATACCTCAGATATGCAGTTCAGAACCGGGTCTTATCGTCTCCCCAGATACCTGACCTGCCTCCTTCGGAGCCACTAGCTTCTCGTCAGGGTAAAAGAAAGAGATTCATGAAAGGGAAGGAGCTGGCAAAGAATAAGGATGCGACCCTGTGACTATCTTCCTCAGAAGAGGAAGCCCTAATGTTGGTGGGGACCCATGTTTGGCCACTGTCTGTCTCACCTGACCACAGGTATTCTACAATGGTCCGCACTCATTATTATGAGTCTGAGGCGACACTTCATCGCCGTTATCCAGACTCCCATTGCCCCCAGTCACCTCAGGATTGGCGGGAATCTCACTTGTACTCCGACTACCCGCAGGGCTCTCCCCCAACTAAATTTCCTTGGTCCGTTTGGAAGGTACAAGAAGAATCAAGGTAAAAGAACAAGACCATGTTCATTGAGTGCCTTCAGAAATTGCTCTATACCAGGACATCGGGGGCACCTCATGCTTTGACCTCAATCCACAGCTCGCAATACCTACCACTAGAGGTCAGTGGCACGTCAGCCTGGAAAGGATCCAGCCGGGGCACTGACAGATCGCTGTCACAAGGAGTCAGCGCCCTCTAATCAGACAGAGGAGCATCAGAGCCAGTCGGCGCCGTTCAAGCATGACGTGGAGTGTGCAAGGCACCAACGAGACAAAATACAGCTCAAAAGAATGGGAAACAAAACACAGAGAGAAGCACAGACTTCAGATCATGAAACAGTTACTAGAGATGCCTGAACTTGCCCCGCACTCATGATCTCCTTCACCACAGCATCCTAAGGCAGCCACGTGCCAACTGCATGGACCTCAATTGCAGGCACATTGTGCCATACGGAAACCGTGCACAAGATCCACAAAGCATGGGATCGGCCTCAGGGAAGAGAAAACCTATCTAGATGAGATTCGAGATTTACCTGTACCCCCGCAGTCTTCAGCTCCTGAAGGCGACTGCATCTCACAGGCAGATGATATAGTTGCTGCCCAGACAATTTAATCTGAAGATCACAGAATCTTCCAAAGCTTAGTCTGCCGATTCTCCAGGGTCCTCACATTACAAGCGGATCCTAAACAGAGGAGGATCCAGTATATAATATATTTAAAAAACAACAAACACAGAAGCTGGCCCTCCCATTACTCCCGAGCTACCTAAGGAGCTTGATGAATTATGGCAAGCTCCTGCCATTGTACAACCCGTGGTTTCATCAGAGAGCTCCCTCTAGCCTTTCCCACCTAAAACAGCTGTGATGTGTAATAAAACACCCACCCCCAAACTCCTTGCTGGTGGTGGCTTCTTCTGAGAAGATCGAGAAGACCACACAGGAATTGACTCCTGCAGATAAAGAAAGTAAAAGGCGAGATTTTTTTTTTGGGGGGGTGGGGGGGGTCAGTGCTACGTCGCCTTAACAAGCATGGCTATCAGAATGTCTAATATCCCTCTGCCATGGCTTCTTATGAGCACTATTTATGGGACTCAAGTAAGTACTTCCTAGACCTACTAACAGCTGCCAAGCAACAAGAGGCCATGAAGGTACAAGCAGAGGGTCTGCTCACAAGCGGTTCTTCCTTCAAGCAGCCATTCATGCTTGTACTATGGTAAAGCATTCAGTCACAAATGCCCATAAAACCAGACAATATGCCTGTGGTGAAAGCCCCAAGCTCCCATCTTTGCACATGTTGAGCGCTGGTGGGTGGGCTCCTATGTCCCCCTGTTTGGGCCCCTGTATGTCCCCTGCTGTGAGCACATGTTGATGATTTATCACCTTCGGCTGAAGCCTCTGGGCAGGACCCCACAACAGACATTCCTGGCTGGTGAGTCATCAGCTCAGGTGTCCCAGATTTTCCATCCGGATTGACCCCCCTGGCAATGAACCAATCCCTGCCGTACTTGTGAGGTAACAAAACCTGGCCCAGAGCACATCTCTCTCTCCCCTCCTCATCTGGACACAGCTCTAGAACTAAATACCATGCCCCACACGCCTAAGATCATCTGAACTCACCACGTAGAGAATGAACCTGTGAGTAAATAACTATATGCCAGCCTAACTTTCAGCCAGCGACAGCCTAGGCCTCCTGCGATCCATATGGGCCACTGAGCCCAAAACCTGACCCTGAACTGCTCAAAAGCTTATTCTTTCCTACCTTAATAACTGTTTGCATCCTTTTTGACCCTGACCAGTAAAAGACTAAGCTTCTTTGGGTGATTTCAGACGTGACAAATCCAAGATTCATCACGCCTGAACCACACTCAAACGCGGCCCGCGTTTGAGTGTGGTGCACGTCTGTTTGCTACCCGCCAGATGTTCACCACAGTCAAACACGGGTCACATTTGCATTCACCACACTTCTGCTTAACTTGACGCGAGCGGGTCCAGAAGTGTGGTGAATGGCCACCACGGCAGGGGTGAACAAAACGTCACGTCCATTCACTTATCCCTGCCGGTGGTGGAATTCATTCACCCCCGAATGCAGTGGCGGGAGCGGCCGGATTGGCGGCTTGCTCTGCCTATCAGGCGGGGGGAGGGCTGTTGTGGAATGCAGGGGGCAGGGCCGTGTGGCAGCATGCTGCACCGCGCGGCCCCGCCCCCACTGTGATCCGCGGTGCCGCAACAGACGTTACAGTGGGCCCCATTCACCATGGGCCGTGGTTCGCCAGTCCCCGCGGCCTGGGGAGAAGCGGCGCACGTCTGTTGGCATCCCCTTCACCCCAGGCCGTGGTCCGAACCACCCCATGGCCCGTGGTGAATGGGGCCCGCCGTAACGTCTGAAATCACCCTTTGTTTTCTTTTTATCTCGCTCTCTGTGTGTGTGTGTGTATATGTGTATTGCCAAAATACGTCTTCCTCAGCCCGTTACCAGAAGGGAGAGGGAATTCACCCAAGGAAGGTTGGTTTCTAGCCAAGTTAAGCACCCCTAATTTACCCCAAGGGTCTCTGTCCCGCATAAGGGGAGAGCACCAGATAAGGGGAACCAGGACAAGGGGTGCCCTTAAGAGACTTATAAGCCCATAACTTTACAAGGCTTGTTTATCCCAGACTGCACGGATCCCCACAGTCATTGGAGTCTGGGTGGTGGCAGCAATACCCAGGTTTTGGAGGGGTGCCAACAGGTGGGGGAAACAGCTAGATTCTCTCCTATGGGACCCTGGCGTCAGAGTTTTGGCCAGGCTCGGTGAGGTGGGTGGCTCAGCCGCATAGCGCCACCCACTGTGCCGCCACATGTGGTGGCAGCAGTAAGATCCACCAGGGAAAGAGGTAAACTAGATGTAAGCCTTGAGCAATTGAGTCTTTGAATTCAGCTTTGGGTTGACTGGATGGGACTTAGCTAGAATGGCAGCGTGGTACAACCAGATGAGCAAGAAGGAGTGTATCAAGAGAGGTTTCCCATACATGGGTTTAAAGAAGGAAACCATGGTGCAGGTCCTGGTGGTGCTAGATCAGACCCCTGGGAGCCATCCTGCAGGCCCTGCTGAGCCAAGTGCCGTGGCAGGAGCCAGAGCTGCCTTTCCCAGATGGAGTCAGGAGGAGTTTGAGCTGATTCACGGGCAGAATCACCTTAAGGAGAAAGAGTTAGCAGCCCAGGAAGCCCAGCTCAAGTACCAGGAAAAGATGCTAGTTGCCCAAGAGGCCCAGCATGAGTGTGAGAAGCAAGAGGCGAGGCAGGAGAGGGAAGCCAAGCGAGAGGCAAAGGAGAAGGCGTTAGCAGCCCAGGAAGCCCAGCGCAAGCACGTGGCAGAGATGCTCCAGTGGAAGCTAGCAGCACCCCACGAGTTTCACCCCGTTCCGGGAGGAGGAGAACCCGGAGGTGTTCCTGAGCATCTCTGAGAAGCAGGCTTGCCGATGGAACATGGATGGGGAAGCTGAGTATGTGTTATGTGGTGGGATTAGTAACCGGGACTATGTCTGTTATCCTTGATAGTTTGCCCACTGAGTCTGCTAACAGCTAGTCTGTGTTTAAAGAGGTGGTTCTTAAATGCTATAGGCTGGGCCCAGATCATGTCAGGAAGCAGTTTTGCACAGTGCTGCCTCAGCCAGGTCAATCTACGGCTGAGTTTGGGGCCCAGTTTGTGGAAGCCTTGCATAACTGCGTGAAGGGGGCTAAAGCTGTCGCTAAGGAGCAGAAACGAGGTCTCATGGGGCTGGATCCATTCTGTTTCCACTTTCACCAGGAGATTAAGCAACTGGTCTGGGATAAGGTACCAAAGACGGTAAGTTAAGCTGCAGATATTGCTGATCAGCTGCTGCTGAACAGAGATGGGCTAGACAAAAAGCAAGGCAAAGATAGGAAACTTGCCATTTGATGGTAAGGGCTTGTTTGCTCATTACACAGATGATGTGCTGGAAAAGGTGCAAAAGTCTAAGACCACAGTGTACAAGATAAAATTGTCATTTAAAGATACTGCCAGGCCCCAGTAGCAAAACCATTCTGAACAGGATCCCAGAGCCAGAAGTACCTTAGACCTTCTACTACATCATTTCTCCATAACTCACGCAAGTATAACCCCAGCACCTACCCATACGCTTCTAAACAGTATCAACAATATTGTTCCAGAGGTCAACAACGTACACAACCTTCCTCAACTGCTTATCAGCCACAGTGCTGACCAGCACAGATGGCAGGTCAATCGCAGACCTGCAGGGTGTTATCTGTTCATTTTGCATATAAGCTTTCTGGTTCCCTGAAGTTCTGGGAACAAATCTCTCCAGATGAGCAGGTTTAAGATTATTCAGAGAGGCTATTCTGTGCAGTTTACTAAGCTGCCTCCTAATAACCCACCTCAAGAAAATATTAATTTCACTGATTCTCAGTTCTCACATTTGAATAAAGAGATTTCTCTTCTTTATGAGAAAGGTGTGGTTGAATTAGTCCTGGAAGCCCAGATAGGCTCAGGGTGTTACTCTAGCTACATTATAGTAGATAAAAAGTATGGGGGCCTCTGCTCTATTCTGGACCTGCGGAGCGTCAATAAGTTTGTTAGGTACCAGAAATTCAAGATGTTCCTAGTAGAGCACCTTTGGCAATATCTGTATGGTGGCCAGTAGTATGCTTTGGTTGACCTTAGGACACATACTTTCATATTTATTCAGCCATTCCCCATAGGATATATTTTGGGTTGTCTTCCGGGAGTTTATTATCAATACTGTTCTCTCCTGTTTGGGTTGGCCTCGGCTCCTAGGGTCTTCACAAAGATGATGGCACCAGTAATAGCTCGTTTATGCAAACAAGGGGTACATATATTTCCATATCTGGATGGGTTGGGAGAGGGTTGATTCTCCACATCAGGTAAAGGCTAGCCTCCAGAAAATAACTTATTTATGTGACCAACTGGGGGGGGGTTTTTTTCTTTTAAAAAAAATCTCTTCTTACTCTGACACAAAGTATTCCCTACATAGGAGCTATTTTGGATTCCACTGCAGCTAAAATGTATTCTCCCCTGGAAAGGTTCCAGAAACTGAAACAAACTATCAAATGAGTAAAACAAACCCCACCCTAGAATGCAGAGAGCCATAAGGTATCGGAGATGGCTTGGGCTCAGGGCTTCTACCAGCAGTTTTACTCCCCACGCTCGTCTCTATGGGGCCATTGCAGCAGTGGTTTTTAAGACACTTTAACCCAGTTTTAGATACACAGCATAAAATGTAGAGTTAACCCCCACCATCCTGTCATCCCGATTCCCTGTCCATCTGGTTGAATTAGGATTTTGTCCTTTAGGGAATGTCATTTAGTTCACTAAAACCAACCTTGTCAGCTGACGACTGATGCTTCTTCCACAGGTTGGGGTGCCCACGTGCATCCCACCTTGTTAACAGGGCAGTGGAATCAAGAGGCATCCTTGCACATCAGTGTTCTGGAGACACTCCACTGCGAGAACTTGTACTACCTGACCCCCTCAGTTGTGGCTAGAAAGCTATCAGAGCGGATGACCAGTGTCAGACACCGGCCATCAGCTCTGATAGCTTTCCCGCCACAACTGAGGGGGTCAGGTAGTACAAGTACTGTCAGCCTCGCAGCTGGTTTTTACCCAAACGAACAGGAGGGACAAGCTTCAGTCTTCTGAACATCCTGGTACAGGAGATTTGGCTGTGGGTGATCGGAGGGATATACACAATAATAGCTGTACTCAGCAGGGGCTCCGAACATAAGAGCAGACATCCTGAGCAGGGTGCAACTAGAGCATCACGAGGGAGAACTTTGCCTCCATGTCTACAAGACCATCGATATGCAGTGGGAGCATCAATCCATAGACTTATTTGTCACTCAGGACAACACAAAATGCACAATATTCAGCTCAAGAGCAGGACACAATCGCCGCTCAACAGGCAATGCTTTTAGTCTCCGTTGGTCAGGTCCACTACTGTACACCTTCCCTCCTCTACCTCTGCTGTCCAAGGGATAAGACTAGACAGAGCAGACATGATCCTGATTTCTCCATGGTTAATGGAGCTAATGTGCCTGGCCAGAGAGTCCAAAACTTTGCCTCAGAAATGGGATCTGTTATCTCAGCACAGGTCAGGGACATAGCTACCAAGGAGTAAGGCAGCTTGGTCGAGCCCAGGCTCTGGTTTTGCAATCAGTCTGAGCACCACTATAAATTTTTAGAATGGGCTGGGAAGGGAAAAGAGACAACACTCTGCCTCCATCCACTCTGAAAAAAATTCTAGCAGTGCTCAGGCTGCTTGCAGAGAGCCTTGACCGCTCCTAAAATTTCCTTCCTCATAGAGTTACTGGCACTTCAGGGACCTCTCTGGAAGCCAGGGCAGCACTACAACCATTGCAGAGGGAAGGGGCATCATTGGGACGGGCCTGCCAGCGCTAGGGTTGCCACCTATGCAAATTTTCAAGGAGCACTTATGGTGCCGATGCAGGCCCTGCAACATGTATTTTCCATAAGTGTTCCTTGAAAATTTGCATAGGTGGCAACCCTACCTAGAGCTATGCTATGCCACTGGCACTCCCTACTCCACCTGGAACTTCAGAGACTGTGAGGACTGTCCCACGGTAATGGCCAATCAATTTTCAAGAGAAGTGATAGAGGTATTGCAAAATGACATTAAACCATCCACCAGAGACACATATAGTTTAAAGTGAAAGAGGGTTTTGATACAGTTAACCTCACAGCAGTCTAGTCTGCTTTTCCAATGCTCACTAGATATGGTGTTGCAGTACTTACTACCGTTAGCTAGAGCAGGACTTTCTAAATCCACAGAGAGGGCACTTATCTGTGATATCACATTTCTTAAAGGGAGGATACACAGAGAGGATGTTTCCTAATCCTCTAGTTAAGAGATTCTTTAAGGGATTTCCGAATTTGTTCCCACCCAAGCCTCAGGTTGTAGACGCTTGAGATTTAAACTTGGTTTTGAATATGTTAATGGCAGCCCTTTGAGCCACTTAATACAACAGCGCTGGCCGACTTGATGCTTAAAACACTATTTATAATTGCAATCACCTCTTTCAAAAGAGTAAGTGAACTATCCGCCATTCCAATTACTCCACCCTCCCTCAGAATACACAGTGACATGGTTATGATTTCCTTACACCTTTCTTTCCTATCTCAGACCGTTACAAAGTTCCATCTCCAGGAACACATAGTGTTGGCCACATTCTGTCCTAAACCTCAAAACTCTGATAGAGACAATTTGTTCAATACCCTAGATGTAAGACGGTCACTTCTGTCTTATCTGGAAAGGACTAGACCCTTCAGAAAGTCTGAATTTCTCTTTTTTTTTTTAACTCTGAGGTAAGAAGGTATCTTCTAAAACAATTTCAAAGCCGTTGGTTCATCGCAGATGGTTGGGGAAGGGAGCAGGGCCAACACTCTGTCCCCACCCACTCTGAAAATTGTACCTACAATCATAAAGCTGGAAGGGACCTCAGAGGTCATCTAGTCGACCCCCCTGCTCAGTGCAGGAAAGCCACAGCTGCAGCATCCCGGACGGATGGCTGTCCAGCCTGGGGTTGAAAACCTCCAGCGAAGCAGAGCCCACCCTCGCCCTGGTCAGTCTCTTCCAGGAAGTTCTTCCTAATGTTTAGCCAAACTCTGCTTTGAGAACATCCCAGAGCCTGCAATTCTGAACGCGGTTAGAGAATGAGCTTCGCGCGTGCGCGGTTGCCCTTACACTAAACGGGTCCAATGTTTGCCCGAGTCATTTCTCTTCGCGGGATTCCTCCCGCCCCCCCATCTGTCAGGATTCGCATTGTTCGCGGGATTCCTCCCGCCCCCTCCCCATCTGTCAGGATGACGGAGCCACTCAAAGAAGAGAAGGTTTCTGCTTAATGTAAACGAGCCTCTTTGCGACGGCTCCCTCCATTCTCACAACACCTGCCCCGGCAGCCAGAAGTCGGGGGTTTGGAAGGAACGGACAGGGGCTTGGGGGGGGGGGGCAAAAGCGGGGCGCATGCGCACACCCATTTGTGTGACGCTCTACGGAGCCACCTCCAAGACCCTTGCGGCAACCTTCTCTTCCTCCCGCCGTGTGACGCATTTCCGCCCTTCTTCCCGTCTGTTCCGCCCATTCCTTCCGCGGATTGCGTGGGCACGCAGTGTTTTGCGCCATGCGAGGCCCCGTCCCCGAGACGTAGAGCCCGTCTCCATGGCGACCGAAGCACGCGCGAAAGCGGGCGAGGGGGCTCTCGCGGGATCTCTTCGCGGGCTGCCCCGGTGGCAGCGGCGGGTGAGCAAGTGAGAGCCTCTCGGCTCATGAATATTAATTAACGAGGGGAACGTGGGGTTCGCGGGGCTTATGAAGGTTAATAATAGGCTTCATGGGGGAGCTACAGTAATGCAAACGGGGGGGCTCGTGAAGATTAAGGAAATGATCGTGGTGGGAGCTTATTACTATTAATCATAGGCATATATATTCAAGGGGTCTCATGAATATTAATGAGGCCCATGGAGAGTCTCAGAGGAGTGTGATTTACTATGGGGGCAGGGTTGCCACCTATGCACATTTTAAAGGAACACTTATGAAAAATACATGGTGCAGGGCGTGCATTGGCGCCTAAGGAACCAAGGCAGGCCCTGCAACATGTATTTTTCATAAGTGTTCCTTTAAAATGTGCATAGTTGGCAACCCTATATTGGGGGCGGGGGGCAGGCTCAGAGAGAGAGAGACATTAAATACAAACGCAGGGTTGGGAATACTGAGGAGATTGGGGATAGAATCATGAATATTCATGAGATCAATCCGCCTGGGCATTACTAATGAGACTGTGCTGCCAAAATACTCCTGAGGTGACTCTTGGGGGGGGGGGGGTCTTGGTTAATGAATAATAAGAGGAAAGGTTGGATGGGATGAGAAGCATGAATTATGGAGGGCAGGCTGTCTCATGAATATTGATGGCCGTCATCAACTAGCGTCATGAATATTGATGAAGGGAAGGGTGTACATCTACTAATAAAGCAGGGGAGTGAGTATTAGGGGGTGGGAGGGACTGATGGAATAATTAGTAATGGGATTAATACAGATGAGCCCATAGGAGGCTGGGAACGGGCTAGGGTTGGGGATTATGTTAGAAGAGGTAAAGAGTGGCTCAGGGATGGGGGTGTCGGAGTGGGGGGCCATGTGAACAGTAGGGGTGAGGCAGGAGAAAGGGGGCAGATTCATGGGGTGGGAGTTCATGGGGGATGGGTTTGAGGGATCAGGGCTCGGAGCTGGGTAGAGGGTCAGTGCGGGGGTGAAGGTTTTGAAGTGAGTGGGGCTGGGGGAATGGGGTGGGTTCACAAGGACCGGGGGGGTGTCTCTGATCTCTCTTTCCCATCCCTCCTCCTAGGTTAATTTACCCATGGAGCCCCCAGGGGCGGAACAAAGGCCTCTCTACCACTGAAGAGGCCCCCTCAACCCAGAATGTCTGTGAGTGGAGCCCCCCTCCCCAATCCTCACCCTGCCCCCTCTAGCATGAACCCTCTCAACCTGGCTAACCTACCCCCACTTTCTCCCCCTTCCCTGCAGACAGCAGTGCCGGGCTCCACCGCCACCCTGCTCCTGCCCCTCCCTGCTGTGCTGTTCCTGGCTGTCGGGGCCTATCTGCTCCTGCTAGTGCTGGTGTTAGCCCTGAGGAAGTGCCTGTTGGTAAGGGGGGGGGGTTTGGGGAGGAGGATGGGCAGGGATATGTAGTCTTTCAGGGAGCAAGGCATGTACTGGGGCAGTCAGGACTACACCTCCCAGCATGCCCTGGCTCCCTCTGGCAGAATAGTGCATTATGGGATATGTAGACTGACTGTCCCACAAAGGGAATGAATTTGGAACTACATTTCCCATCATGCTCCAGTGTCTCTGTGCTGCCTGCATGTGCAGGATGGGAAGTGTAGTTCACAGCCCCTTTGGGTTTTGCTCCTTGAAGGGATTACTTCTCCCAGCATGCACTGCAGAGGTGAGTAGTTTTGAGCCCTACTGTATATCCCTTAGTATACACTCTTGTTTATCATCATATTCCTCCTAGTATGACTCCTTACCCCTCCTCTAACTACCCCTAGGCCCGTGGCCTCTGTCCTGACTGCTGCTCCTGTGGGAAGGAGGCCCAGCTTGGCCTGTGCGAGTGCTGTTTGGCCTGTGCTGAGAGTTGTGATTGCACCCTCCCCTCCCCTGCCCGCTGTCTGGACGGCTGCTGCTCCCCTGCTAACGTAAGTAACATCCCCACCCACTGCCCTGTCTGGGAATCAGACACGCAGTGGCAAGGAGTTCCTAGGGCGAGCGGGCAGCGTATGCTCCCGTGAGAGAACAAGCTGCTCACAGGGTGTCGCTCCAGTGTCTCTGGCTTTCTCCCCAGGGGCCGGATGGAAGAGCAGGAATAAGGGTGGGGCTTCTGCTATTCCCCACCCCCAAGATGTGACCTTTGTGATAAAGACGTGAGAGGGCTCCCCTCCCTGTGGGACACCATTCCCCTTAACTCCCTCCCCACTCCCCTGCCCGGCCTTCTCCCAGCATGCACTGCAGAGGGGAGTGGGGCTGAGCCCTGCTAGATCTCCCTTAGCGCACGGCCTCGTGTAGCATCGTTCCTCCGAGCGGGACTCCTTACCCCACGCCAGCCTCCCCGCATGCCCTCTTCAGCCCAGCCCAGCCCAGCCATGCCATACCCTGCCCTTCCCCTAGTGCAGCCAAGCCTGTCTCTCCTTGTACCGCCAGCTTGTCCCCGCTCCCTAGTTCCTTTCCAGCTTAACCCCCCCACTCTCCGCCGCACGGCCCCGCTGTCCCACGCAAGCCGGGTTGTGCGGCTCGTGCATCATGCTGCCCCACCTCCCAGCAGAGCCAGGCCCCCGCGTTCACCTCAGCAGAGTCATGCCATTCCCTGGCTGCGTACGAGCACGCTCAGCTCCGTCACCGCGCCCCCAACCCGCCCCGTTCCCCAGCGTGACTAGTGGCTGTCCTGAAGCAGGCAGGGCAGTGGGTTTAACAGTGTCTGTTCTCCTCTCTCCCTCCGCCCCTCGCAATCCCTCAGGTCTGGGAGCTGGGGTCCTGCCCCTCCTTCCCCCGCTGCTGCCCGCTGTGTGACTGTGCCTGTGCCTACCAGCCCCCCGATTGCCAACGCCTCAACTGCATCTGCTTTGAGATCAAACTCCGCTGATCCCAGGGAAACTCCAAAAGGCAGGGGATTCTACAGCTTTCCTGAGGCAGGCAGTTCCTTAAGTGAACCAGTTTTATAATAGTCTGAGTCCCCCAAATCTACCTTTGTATGGATGGGAGTCAAGGTTCCCCCCCTCTCCCGCGGGAGCAGCAAGAGCCGTTAAACTGTCTGCTCAGACGTGCTGCAGGGGGGAGGGGCGCATGGGGCAACAGGAAGCAGAGCAAGAGCTGGTGTATCATCCAACCCGCTCTACCCTCTCTTCCTCCCAGCTCCACAGGACTCCCAGCACAGCCAAACACCCCTCCCCACACTCCTTCGTGCAGTGCTGGATGCTGTCAGAAGGGATCACGGGTTTATGGCACTGACTGTTCTTAAAAGGGAGATGGAGACAGTAGCTCAGATGAGATCTTTGATTGGATCAGCCCTCTGTTGTTGAGAGGATTCAAGCTTTCTGGCCCCATTCTCGCATACCCTGTTCAATAAAATATCTCCCTCTCTTACCTTTGGGACCAACACAGCAACCACTCTCTCTATTCTTACAATCCTCCCCCTCCGCGCTGCCCGCGTTCCCGCGACGAGGCCATGAAGCACACAGAGCCGGTGCTGTTTAAATAGATCTCTTTATTTCTACGGTCCGTGCCTCGGTCGCCTGCAGCTCCGGAGACTGGGCGCTGGTTTGTACGGACCGGGAGTGTCACCAGAGCACGAGGAAGGGGAGCAGACGTGTACAGAGACGGGGCATCAAGCCAGGCTGCCTGGGTTCCGGGTCAAAGAGCACCTCTTTGCCCTTCTCCAAGAGCTGGCAAAGAACAATCAATAACACAGCAGCTGGGGGGGGGTGGGGGTGGGGGTGCAGCGGTGGGTGGGTGGGTGTGTGCCCCAGATCTAGTAGGCATGGTTGGAGACAAAGAGAGACTCGCTGGCAGCAGCACCAGTCTGCCCACTGGAGGCGTACTTGCCCTGACAAGCTTGGCTGTTAGCCTGCAAGAGAGGGGGAGGTAAGAGAGTCAGCAACAGAAGCTCCTGCATCCCACTCCCCTCCTAAGGAACCCAGGAGTCCTGGCTCCCAGCCCCCCTGCTCTAACCCACTAGCCCCCACTCCCCTCCCAGAGAACCCAGGAGTCCTGGCTCCCAGGCCCCCCTGCTCTAACCCACTAGCCCCCACTCCCCTCCCAGAGAACCCAGGAGTCCTGGCTCCCAGGCCCCCCTGCTCTAACCCACTAGCCCCCACTCCCCTCCCAGAGAACCCAGGAGTCC
>QEPC01000157.1:124714-155239 GCA_003113815.1 Sphenodon punctatus | reverse complement strand
CTCCCAGAGAACCCAGGAGTCCTGGCTCCCAGCCCCCCCTGCTCTAACCCACTAGCCCCCACTCCCCTCCCAGGGAAACCAGGAGTCCTGATCCCAGCCCCCCCTGCTCTAACCCACCAGCCCCCACTCCACTCCCAGAGAACCCAGGAGTCCTGGGCCCCAGCCCTCCTGCTCTTAACTTACTCCCCTCCTTAATGCATGCTGGTAATATTCCATTCAATATAATATTATATACCAATATAATATAGTTATTTTGATATATGTTTGATAGTGACATTATAATGCAATTCTGTGATATTATGTTTTGATAAAAAATATATTATGATATAATAATTGCTATGGGTACTAAATGCTATTGTTTATATGGTACATAATATTGCCTGAAATTATTATATTCATATTGAAGACTTATGTCAGAACTATAAACTGTGCAAATTCATGACGAGCGTATATACAAAAGCAATCACTTCGGAGGGGGCTTCTAGAAAAAGTGATTAATATTTTAAACATTTCAATACAATGAGGGGAACCAATAAGCAAATGGTAAATAAAAGCAATGAAGGATAGGATAGATTCGGCATAGAAAGCACCAGGGAAGGAGCCGTCAGAGGAAAGAACATTTCAAAACATTAAAATACAGTGTAAGGAACACAACAGGTGTCGATAGGAATAGCAGGCTGTCCATTGCACCTTTCTATCGTGGTTGACAAAGCTGTTACAATGTCTTACAATGTATGGAATATGACGAGGCTAGGAGTACCTGAAAAATGCTATGTGCATAAATGCTATGCTGTTACGTAAAAATAATAATAATCAAGTTTACCCTAATTCAAAATGCATCTATTTAATTGTCATTTTGAGCCCTATGAAACAGTGAGTACAATGCTGTCAGAAAAACATGATAAAGAATTATGGTATGAAAGTTTAACTGGAAGGGACATGGGAAGTGTTTAAAGACCCTCCACGCCAGCCGCGATTCTGAGGTTGGAATCTGGCAGCGAGGCTTTGTTGAGAACTAGATCCATTAGTGGTAGGTAGGAAAAATATTTTATTGTTAGCCTTAGGCCATAACAAAACAGAAAACATATCACATAACACAACCAACATAACATATATAAACTAAGCTAAACTAAATTGAACTATAGACTATACACTACAAATTAAAAAACAGTTTCTCTGTACTGCTTAAAAAAGAAAAAATTTGCACAGAATGCTGCCACTGCAGAGGAACGAGGGGAATCACAACCATCTAGCAAACAATGCAGTTTAAAGTCGTCACACAGGCATCAGCCATACTATCAGCAAAGGATCCAATAGATTTATCCCTCCAATGGCTAAGAGCAGGACAGTATAAGATGATATGCGTATCTGTCTCTGGTACTGCCATAGCGCAATAATTGCACAGTCGGTCTTCTCTTGGAATACTACGCAATCTGCCTGCCAGAAATGCTGAACGGAAGACGTTACATCGCATCAGGGTAAGGGCTCTTCTATAGGGCAGGATATCCATTTAATGAAGTACGGTGGCGGAAAGTTCAATGTCCTGATATAGCTATAACCTGGGGCAATCCTTTGAGCTAATAGTGCCGACTTCTCATTCTGGAGCTCTTGATCGGCAATTCTAAGTGTTATTAGTCTCCCTTATAACCTAATGGGAGCAAATGTCTGTCTCCACAGAACGACCCCAAGGGTCAGAAGAATTTAAAGCAAAAATAGATGACAGAAGAGATTCTGATGCAGGGGGGGAAACTTTCACTTTCAGCCAGAACTTTAAAGTGGCTAGTAAGGCCAAGGATTTGATTGTTTTCATCGCTGTTTCTGCCCTCAACACGGCCAGAGGAACACAATTTGGGACTCCAAGAATTGAGTGCAAGAAGGAATTCTGGTGGCCTTCAATTTTGTCTAAAAGTGAGGCTCCCCAGATTGCCACAGCATACAAAAGTTGCGGGATCACTTTTGCCTTAAAGAGCCATAGAGCTGGCCCTGTAAGTTTCCCACCCTGAGTTTAGAAAAAGCTAGTGATTGTGCTTGAGGTTTTCTGGGCCTGAGCTATAACTGCTTTGAAATGTGGAGTCCAGATGCTGAACCACCCCTAAATATTGAAAGGTTTGGACCTGTTCTATTAGGTTATTGTCCACTCGCCAACCAAATTGACGTCTGCGAGAGCTGACAACCAGGACCTTAGTCTTGGTATAATTTATTATCCAGTTTTCCTGAGTGCAATACAACGCAAACCTCTGGATACTTCTTCGCAAGCCGATTTGGGTCCGAGACAGAAGCACCGTGTCATCTGCATACAACATGATAGGCAGCCTTCGATCGCCCAACTTTGGAATATCCATTAGTGTTGGGATACTAGTTTAAAATGACTTATAATCCACTGAGATTTCCTAAAATGTGTTATTTGGAAGAAAGAGAACGTAGTCCATGGCAGTATTCCCAGTAGCTATCATTTATTGATAGAACCTTTTCGACAAATGGGCTTGGTTACTATGTTGATTGTTCCCAATGACTTTAATTACCATGATAAGTGACTAGCTTTCTTAAAACTAAGGGATATAGCTAAACAGCATGATTTTGCTGCAGTTAGAAATAGTTATGTTGCACCTATGTACTTATGCTGGAAGTTGGATTGGGGGATTGAATATTATTTACAAACAAAACTCAATAATAAATTTGTTATGGTTTTAGCTAGGCTATACACTGAACAAATGCCAACTGCAGTCCTTCTAGGCCAACAACTTTTGAGGGAATTAAGGTTATGCCCATGCCATTCTAGTGCTATAGAAAATATTTCCCATTATGTCATGGAATGTGCTCTTTCTGAGGAACCTAGGACTAGGTATATCCTTCCCTTTCTTAAAAATAAGCATTTATCAAATATGGAGAATGTCATTTGCTTGTTGCAACAAAAGGATTCTAATATTGTTTCTAATCTTGCCTTATATAGAGCAGAAAGCATTAGACATACATTTCCAAAGATTGCAGTTATAGTTGGCCGAGGATATTAATTATTATAGAATTGTTGCCAATTTATTAACTATGTATGGTAATAATGAATTTATTTTATTTATTGTTACAGATCAGCTTTCCCCATTATCCGATGGTAATAATGAATTTTATTTTTGAATTTGGTATCTGATATTCTTTATTAGATTTTATTGTTTGTACTGTGGTTTTGTATTACTTTTATGTTGACCTTGGCGAAAGCTTGTGTCAAGGAATAAAGAACAGAACAGAGAGGTATGAAGAGTGAGCCCAGTGTGGGATGGTCAAAAACTATAGAATAAGATACTGAATTAAGAAACATTCCAGTTAGGTTATAACTGTGTCATTTTAACCTTTTGTTTTCTATAGCAACTGCCTGTAACTCTGAACCAGTCTTCTTTATTTGCTTTAAACTCCGGTTAAAAAGATTTGTGTTACTACAGCCCTGATGTGCGTGCATTGCTAAGACTGGGTACAGGATTTTAGGATCTGAGATACAGTGCCAATCCAATCCAAATACATTGTATGTGATCAGGAACACTCTCAAAATACAGATGGTCAAGACTTTGCATTTATGAACCTGGCTTGGACTGGCAAACCCTCTTGTGAGAGCAACAAATATAAGTGGGGAAACTGAGTCATGGATGTGTCCGGCAGGGTGAACCTCAACTCCTGTTACAGAAAGCCAAATATTTCGGTAGTCCTCCTTGAGCCTCTTTTCAGCCTCACTTGTCAGCAATAGGGCATTGGGGCTGGAGCGGCTCATCGGACACAGACAGGGGGGCTGGGTGGCAGTGACTAGGTTCAAAGCCTGTACCAATCCTGACCATAGTAAGAGGTGGGAAACTAAGTCAAATAAATCTACTAGATGCCCCTGAGTCCCTAGGAATCCTGGTTCCTCACCCCCCTGCTCTAACCCACTAGCCTCCCCTCCCAGAGAACCCAAGAGTCCTGTATCCAAATACCATGTCTTTGTTCTAAGTGGGGTTGGTTGACCAATTAAGCAATCTATTAATTTTAGTGTCAGTCCTGACAGAAGCTAACAATTAATCACATGGTTTTGATTCTTGATCATTTTTGGTTTTTAATTTTAAAGATTTAAGACTTTAAAGTTTTAAAAATTGTTTTCCTTCAATTTGCTTTCAAACATTTGTCCTTGAAAAGGTTTTGAATTTGGTTCCCCCCCCCTAATTTTTCTATTATGCTTTTAGTTGCTCCTGTATTGTGTTTAAATTTTAAAAAATAAATGATTGTATGTATTTGACAAGAGCTTATCTACCTATATACAATTCTGATGTCTGTCTGCTGGTTGGTCATTTGAGGTCTTAAATGAAGGATCGTCAGACCCTTTAGTCTGAAAGTTTCAGGGCTATGACCAATGGCCAGGGCTGAAGTTCTGTCTACGCAATGTCAGCCACCCATAGGTAAAGCAAAGGGCACAGCAGTGGCTGCTGTCCCAGCTGCTGTACAGCCGTTGCTGATGCCACAATAGGTCGTCCTGAGCAAAGGCAAGTTGGAGGAGTTAGCAGCAGGGTTGGCAAGGTAGGGATCAGTCAGAGAGGATAGGGTTAGAATTAAGTTGTGGAGGTCTCAAAATCTTTAATGACTGAAGGTTACAGGCGCGATGAGTGGAGCGGAAGGTAAGATCACCCGACGTCAGAACACAGATAACGGATGTTCACCAGGAGACGGGGAAGACACACAGACGTGGATCCGCACGCACCCGCCCTACGCCTGGTGGCCTGTCCGACAGCCGGTCATGCTGACCGATGGCAGACACTCTGGGAAAGTGATAATGCACGGCCCCAGTTGGCTGGGATAGCTCGCCGGTGTGTTGGCAGGTTAACAGTTAGCTCCCCGGCAAAGTATCGCGTAGGGCGGCCACCTAGGCAAATTTTTACGGAACACTTATGAAAAATACATGTTACAGGGCCTGCATTATATTTTGCATGTGTTCCTTAAAAATTTGCCTAGGTGGCCGCCCTATGATTGCAGGTTAACAACCCGTCATTTATAATGATCATCCCCACAATTAATGGTGTTATGTCATTCATTGATTATTATTAACAATGACTAATAGCTCAGCCCCACCTGTGAAAAGGCTCTAGGGATGGTGGTTGATCACAACCTGAACGTGAGTCCGCGCGTACGGAAAGACTGACCCGTTGCTACACGTCAGTGCTCTCGGAGGGGGAGCCCCCACAAGCAGGGCTTCATTTGCAGGGCTGGAGTCCAGACCCATCTTGCCAATTCCAGCTCTCGTCTCCTGGATTCAAAGCTGCCCTGCTGAGCCCTGCCGCCGCTCTCCCCACCCGCAGCTGGATGCTCAGGCATCCTGCTTAATAGATGCACATTTTTTCCAGGACACTTATGAAAAATACATGTTGCAGGGCTAGACATGAAAAACATGTATTTTTCATAAGTATCCTGGAAAAAATGTGCATATATAGCAACCTTAATCCTGCTGGGCACCGTGGGAGCTGTGAGGCTTGAACCCAGCAGAGCCCCAGAGAGGCCTTCGGGCGAGGCAGCCAGCCCCCAGACGACGTCATCACATGGGCCTTTCGGATGTCCTCGTAAGAAGAGGCGGCGGCTGGGATAAACTTGCGACCTTTCTGGGAGGCAGCCTGGAGGGGGCGGGGCAAATGATAACTCCACCCCTTGCCAAGTGTGGTGACATCATGACAGCTGGCAGGGCAATCCCTCCCTCAGGCCTGCATTTCTGGGGGGGTGAGGCTGGCCCCCTGTCCCTGGGGGAAGGGGGCCCTGCGGAGTCCTGGTAGCAGCAGGGAGGGCCCAGCTGTGGCTCCTCCGGGGCAGCAGTGGGGAGGGAACAAGTCAAGTGGCAGGGGCACGGCCGCTGCTGCTTGGGTCAGGGGTGTCCGCCCCATTGCCTCGCAGTGCTGAGCACAGCTGCCGCCCTCCCCACGGCCTCTGGCCCACTCGAAGCCCCGATTGCTTCAGAGCAGCCAAGCCATGAGCTGCCATGCGCGTCTTCACAGGAGAGGGGCTAGGCCCCAGGTCGACTCTTAACTCGCCCAGAGCTGTTGGCACGGCAACGGGAGCTCTGTCACAGCATCAAGGCCACAGGCGGGGGCAGCCATTCAAATCCAGACTGCGTTGTCGGGGGCGACTGCGGGGAGAGAGGCTTCCCCTCCCTCCCATCCCAAGGATATAGGGATGGGCATCCCCGCTACGCTGCACTGGGGAGGGAACTGGCCTGCTGCTGCCAGGAACAGTGGGATCTCCGTCTGGAAGCCCCTGGGCACACAGTGACTCCTGAGCTCACCCCCCTCGCTCTGCTCTGCAGCACAGGAGTGCCCGCCGTCTCCAGGGCTGGGCACTGGGTAACTAGCCAGGCCTGGAACTTACCTGGTTTTTCATGGGAAAAATAAAATTAAAAATGACTGATGAAAACTACAGAAAAATATTTAGCCGCTTGGGAATAGTTCTGCCCTAATATGGTCTGTTTAAATTGAATGAAAGGAAATAAGCACAAAAGCGCCTCAGCCCCCCAGCTTGAAGTTTTAGAATTAAGCTTCTGAATCTGGAAATTTTCTTAAGCAATGAAACGTGCAGGTCTGTTTAGCAACAGAAAGAAGAGGAATTAGGCCATTATGGGGGAAAGTGGTGACTCAAGGAAGACCAGGCTATTGCAGAAAAGCGAAATGCATCTCTCTTCACTTCTCCATATGAAGGGAGGCTCAATAGGTTACAGTTCTTCAGCCTGGAGAAGAAATGTCTGAGAGGGGGTATTATAGAACAGGGGTGGGAAACCTTTTCCCTTCCAAAGCCACCTTGAAAAATCAGAACAAGCTCTGAGGGCCTCACAGAAGGCAGGGGTAGGACTATGCTCAGCAATAAAAGGGTCAGGATCATGGATCTGTCCCCTAATCCCACTTCCTTACCCTGAGATCATTCTTTCTGTGCTTGGGAGCAGGAACTGGATTCCAGGGAGCAGATCCAGCAACTGAAGAGGGGCCAAATAAAAACTAGCCACGGGGCATATTTGGCCTCCTTCCCCTCTTATAGAACTTTACAAAATCATGAGTGATATGGAACAAATAAATAGGGAGCTGTTATTTACCCCCTCTAATAATACTAGAACTAGGGGACACTCTATGAAACTAACTGGTAGCACATTTAAAACAAAAAGGAAATACATTTTCCACGCAATATACAGTCACCTTGTGGAACTTCTTGTCAGAGGATGTTGAAACGGCCAATAGCTTAACTGGGTTTTTAAAAAGGGAATGGATAAGTTCAGAAATGCCTGCTCATCGAGCTGGGTGGGAGATATAACCTGACTGTTGAGTGCGGATAATGGATCATTTCATTTTGACCTGTTGTGCACTTCTCTGAAGCGACCAGACGGTGGCCACTCTTGGAGACAGGATGCAGGGCTACTAATCATTTCTACAGTGCTACTAGGCATACGCACTGCTTTATAGGCACAGATTTGTGAAGACAGGCCCCTGCCCAGTGGGTTTACAATCGAAGATGGACAAGGGTCAGGGGAACATAGGGACAGACTGACACACACATATTCCCATTTTATAGATGGGGAACTGAGGCTGAGACTTGCCCAAGGCCACCCAGTGAGTTCACGGTGAAGATGGATTCAAATGCTGGCTTCCCAGGTACACGCCCAACAGCATATCCACTACACCACACTGACAGATCATTGATCTGACCGAGTATGGCACTTAGTGTTGTTCCGGCTGCTAAATGCTTCAGGTCTAGAGTTCTGCATCATTGCTGTTTTTCATGTAATCTCATGTTTGATTTTTAGTTATATAACTACTGGAATATCTTATATAACTTTCTTGAAGAAAAAAAAAGCAAAATGCCAAAACAAAATGTATATGGGCATTCAGCAGTTAAATATTAAAGTGCATCTACAGTATTGCTCATTGAGTTTACCTTTGCATTTGTACAACCATAAATTAATACTTCTGTCTGCTGCCTTACATAGTCACAACTGGAAAATGTAACTAAAACTTAGCTACGTGTAAATCATTGCAATCTGTTGTAGATCAATGATACAGTTTTAATAATAAGAAGTATTGATGCCTTAAACTAGGACTAATTAGTTTGTCCCCAGCAGTAAAAACTAGCAAAAACTACGTTTATCCCAGGATAGTAAAAACCAGCTATTTACCTGATAAAACCATCCCTGGTAAATACTACGCCAGCTCTCCCAGGAAGCACAGCCACAAGCCAAGCTTGATGCCTTCATGATCCACAGGGTAGAGAACCCCTCTTCCCAGCACACATTCAGCTCAGACCCAAGTCTCAGCTCTCTCCCCTTCCCAGCTTCAAACTGGGGTGGGGGGGCCAGGGCAGGGTTTGCCCTCTGCTCCTCCCAGGGCAGGCACTAGCGTCCCATCCAAATTCACGGATTGATAGTTAGGAATTACTCCTGTTTGGGTGAGGAAGCCCACCCCCCCCCCTTGTTGCTCAGCACCTCTTTCCCCACATTGTAATAGAAAAATCCGTATTCTGTGCATTACCACCCATTGGCCCCATGGTGCATGCTGGGAGCATGTGCAGGGAGGAATGAAGTATGCACAGCCTGTGGTAACGTACCCTAAGGATACTCAGGCTGTGGGTGCTCTGGCAGGAACGAAGACCTGCACAGAAGTGTGTGATGGCTTTGGCTTGGGACAGGGGAATTGTTAGTCAGCAGGGTGTCTCCTAGACTCTGGGCGGGATAGCCAGCACATGGGTTGCTGCTCCACATGAGGTCACTTGCCCTTGGGCTGCATGGGGGGGGGGTGTCGGGGGGCGCAGAGCTGGCTTCCCAGATAGCAAGCTGACTTGGCTGGCTGCCCCAGGCACTATTCAGTGTGGTGGAAACTGCTCTAGTGCACATGTGCTGTGTAACTTCCTTTGTGGGAATTCTCCTCCCAGGCCAGTTTCACACAGACCGTGGGGACGGGTGGAGGTGGCAGCAAGTGGGCAGTGCCCATCTCCACCCACGGAACAGTCACCATTGGTTCCCGTTACTCTGTGCATGGAGGTAGCGCGGGCGTGCGCATGCACATCCACCCACCCTCCGGGGTGATCCATAGGGGCGAAGGGGGGGGGGGGCGTCCATGTGAAAAGGGCCAGAGTCTTTTATGTATTTTAATTTTTCAATTTAATTTTAATCTACTTCAATTTAATTTAAATTCACTTCAAGTTAATTTCAAATTTCATTTCATTTTCCATCGCAACCCATTTCATATTTAATGTTAATAACTTCAATTTAATTTCAGTTCACTCAAATTTAACTGAAGCGCAGTGTAGCCTACTGGGTAAAGTGCTGGATTTAGATCTTGGAGACCAGCGTTCAAAGCCCGTTCTAGCCACGAATTCTTGATGTAACTAAGCCAGGCGCGTGCACCTGGGACCTCGCATCCTTGTGAATGTTACACTCCTCGTCTCTCCCTCTATTCCCCTTCCTTCATCTCCCCTCCCCCCCCGTGGGACCGTGTCTATTCAATTACTTTGTAAAGCACCAGGCACACTGCTGGCGCTATATAAATGCTTATAATAATAATTTGAGCCCATTGGTTCTAGTCCTGCTCTCGGGAGCAACAGAGATCAAGTCTGCTCCATCTTCTCTGTGACGGCCCTTCAGATAGTTGAAGGTGGCTATTGTGTCTCCCCTTAATCTTCTCTTCTCCAGGCTAAACACACCCAGCTCCTTCAACCTTTCCTCATAGGCCTTGGTTTCCAGACCCCCGACCATCTTCCTCTCCTCTGAACCCGTTCCAGTTTGTCAATGTCCTGCTTAAAATGCGATGCCCAGAACTGGACACGATACTCTAGATGAGGTCTAACCAGCGCAGAATAAAGTGGAACTATTACTTCTTGTGACCTGGACACTGTGCGTCTGTTACTGCAGGCTAAAATTGCATTAGCCTTTTTAGCAGCTGCATCACACTGCTGACTCATGTTCAGCTTGTGCCCAACTACAACCCCTAGCTCCGTCTCACATGTGCTGCTGCCAAGCCAGTTATCATCAATCCTATACTTGTGCATTTGATTTTCCTTACCTCAATGCAGAACTTTACATTTATCTCTGTTGAATTTCATTTTGTTAGTTTTGGCCCAGCTTTGCATCCTGTCAAGATAATTTTGAATCTTGTTTGTCTTCTAAGGTGTTAACTAGCCCTCCCAGTTTTGTGTCATCTGCAAATTTGATAAGCATCCCCTCTGCTCCTTCATCCAAGTTATTAATAAAGCTGTTGAACCGTATCGGGCTCAGGGTTAGATCGGAGGGAGTGGGACAAACACAGGGTTTCCTCACAAGTGTCTCCCTGTTCCTTCCGCTATAGATATTCTGTGTCCATGGAGGCCTTTCTCCCTCCATCCAGACCTTGGATCAGATCCGGACAATAGATCGGAAGCAGGAGGTCCCGCACGATGGACCCATGTGTGACCTGCTGTGGTCGGATCCTGAAGGTATGAGGTTCAGGCACTGGGAGCTAGTGGCGGTGATGTTTCCGCTCCATGGAAGAGCTGATACTCCTACCAGAATGGGTAAAGAATGTCCTAAAGTTCAGAGTCTTCCAATGACCAGCGAGGTCTGGGGTATGCTGTTGTAGTGCGGTATTTCCTGATCTTGTTGGATGGCCTGTATGGTAACCTGGATCTCTCTGGGTTGAGCTCCCCTTAGTACAGGACCAGGAAGTGACCCGTTTGTTTTGAGCCTCTGGTCACTGGAGGACTTGGAGCTTTGTGTCTCTTTGTGGTTACGTAGACGCACCATTTTATTTATTTAAGCTCATATCCTGCCTTCCCCTAAGATTCAGGGTGGGTTACAACATAAAAACCATGCAAAACAAAAATATACATTTAAAAAGTCCCTCAAGCCCCCATTCCACCCTCTGTCCCCATCTGCTAAATGCCTGGTCTAAAAGAAAAGTCTTCTGCTGCCTCTGGAAGATGCTTGGGCTCTGCTTCGTCCAGTCTACCACCTCCCTCTGTTACTAAGGGGGCTCTGTTGCCAAGAGATCTGCCTGGCTTGGTTCTCTGCTCCGATGTCTAGATAGTTACCAAAGCCATAGTGTCCTGGGTCCTCGACTAACCAGAGAGAATCTGAACCACCTCGGCTACTGCAGCATGCAGTAGTTTGGGTGCAGATTCTGAACCTGGGAAGTAGGAGGCACGGAACAGGGGATAGAACCGTTTGGATGGATATCGCTCACCAGTGTGAAGAATGCGTGACCATTTCAAGTAGGGCCTAAGCCTCTCCTGGCTGGTGAAGGCCAGTGGGAAGAAGTTGGGATTGTCAATGCTTTATTTTAGGAGGGCAGGTTTCTGGACAGACTTAAAATCTGCGGTTTTCCTGCCCTTGCTCAATAAACCCATGTTTGATACTGAATCCCCGGCTAGTTCCTGCCCCATTTCCGACCTCGCATTGAGTAGGGTTGTAGAGCGGCTGGTTGGCTGCCAGCTATGCTGTCCAATTCCTGGATCCCTGCCAGTTTGGTTTCTGACTTGGGTGTGGTGCTGAGAATACCTAGCCTTGGTTGACACACTACACCTAGAGAACTATATATACCCCGTTGGAACTGTCAGCGGCCTTCGGTCCTATTGACCAGGAGCTGCAGGACCTGGTGGGCATTTACGGGGCCACACGAGTGATTCTGCTCCTTCCTGGCAGAGAAATCCCAGAGGCTGGTGCTAGGCAGTTGCTCATGCTCCCTCTGCAGCCCCCCCTTATGGGGTCCTGCAGGGTTCAATGTTGTTCCTCCTTCTGAAGCTGCTGGGAAAGGGAGTGAGAGAGATGGGTTGCAGATTTGGAGTGTGCTGATGGCACCTGGCTCTCTCATTTTCATCCAAGTCTGGTCTTGCAGTCTTGGTGCGTCCCCAGTGCCTGGTGGCCGTTGGGGACTGGATGCGATGAGCCAATTGACTGAATCCAGGCTTGAAGTAATGATGGTTGGCCGGCTCTGTGAGCTCTGGAGAATGGGGAGGCATGTCCTTGATGGGGTGCAGCCTCCTTTTGGTTACTCGGGTTCACAGCCTTGGAGCTTATCGCTGTGCCTGGATTCATGGGTTGTAGAAGAGGCCAGGAGCACTTTTCACTGCCTGCATCTGGTGAGACGGCCAAGACACTTCCTTCTTGACTCAGACCTGGCCACTGTCCTCCATGTCTTTCTAATTTTGAGGCTTGAGTGCTGCAATGCCTCTGTGTGGGGTTGCCCTTGGTGGCTGTTTGGATGCTGCAGCTGGTGCAGAATGTGTTGGCCCACCTTCTGTTGGGGTGGGGGTGGGGGCTGTTCACTGGGAGCATATTATTACTGATACTTCACAGTCTGATAGCTTTTCAGGCCCAATTCATGCTAGTTTTGACCTATAGAGCCCTAGACGACTTGGGCCCTACATACCTTAGGGACCCTCTCCCCTGTCCTGTTGCAGTCAGCTGGGAACGGTCTTCTGGCCACACCCACCACATGTCCAGTCCCGATGGTGTTCTTGACTTCTCCCTGGCTCTGGGGCTCCCTTCCCCTGGGTTTCCTCAAAGCCTGAGCCTGTGCAGCCTCTGGCAATGGTGTAACATTATCTTGTTTAGAGCTTTGGGTGGTGGGGATACATTTTAATTGGTTTTATTGATTCTATTGTACAGATTTAGTTCTAGTGGAACCCACCCTGAGTCCATGGGTTTGGAATAGATAGAAATCCAGATAGATGAAGATGAAGTCTAGTAATCTTCCAATGGCTAAGAGTAGCTCGCACCCTATTACAGAGTCCCTTTCCAACGGAGTCTTTCACTTTTCTCTGTGATGTGGCATTGAGGTTAAACCGGGAAGTGGGAACTCGATGGTTCCAGTGTCCTTCTCTACATTAGCTGAGAACCAAGATGCGAGAGTTCTGGGTCGTCCAGCGAGCAGACAGCGGCCTTTCTTACAAAGGGGCTCTTTCCCTGCTTAGAGTGGCTTTGGAGCCATAGAGAGGTGGGGAGCTCTCCAAGTACTAGAAAGTCAGTGGGGATGTGACTTCTAGAAATTACTTCCTGGTCTTGTTGCATGCTAAATACATGGAGTGCCACTGAAGAAGACCAGAAAGTTCTCTGCTATAACCGCTCCTTAGGCACCTCTAGTCAGCGGAGGACTTGGAACTCTGATTTCATTATTATTCTCTGCAGAGACCTAGACCAGGAAGTGCCTCCTTGGATCACCCTTCTGGTTGCTGGAAGACCCCAAACGCTGAATGGCACTGGCACCGTAGAGTTTCAGTTCCTCCTGTGACCAGAGGCAGGAGAAGGAGGGGAGGGGAATGTTGCAGGGAAGCACTTCTGGTGTAACTGAATTATTTTAAAACCAGAGAGTGGTAGATCAGGGGCATCTCTCTGTCTTTCTAATTGCTAAATCTCAGTTGTCTAGGTCATCTGCATGGTACTCAAACCATAGTGTCCTTCTGCAACATTCCTTTCCCCTACATGCTAAGGGCGCGATCCAGCGCCCATTGAAGTCGATGGCTAAACTCCCATTGACTTGCATGGAGCTGGATTGAGCCCTAAGTCTGTCTAGTCACTGGAGGACTGAATTATGGTTTCTATGGCTTCACAGCTGTTAAGCCATAAAGATATGGGTTCTCTACTTGTCAGAGAGGTTTGGGGCGTCTTTAGACATGACATAAAGATTGGGTGTCAAACCCCCTAAGCACATGTTGGGCCGTTGTGTATAAACACCATAACAACCCAACACCAATTTGGCCACCTGTTGAACGTGCGATGTGAGCACCATTGCACCACAAGGACAACTTGCGTGTTCCAGCTGAACACGTGGCCAACGTTGTGTCTAATGATATTGCGTGGCGTGTTAGCAAGTACAACACGGGGAATGAAGCGGCTTGGGTTGGGGTGCATCAGCTTGTTGAATGCTGTTATGTGTGCTTTAGCAGAAATTTGAAAGCCAGTGGGATGTAGTGGATAAGGTGCTGGACGTGGACCTGGGAGACCAGGGTCTGAATCTCACCCCAGCCAATGACCTTACTGGGTGGCCTTGGGCAAATCGCTACCTTTCAGCCTCCATTCCCCATCTGTAAAATAGGAGTGTGTGTGTCTTTCCCTGTGTTCCCTTCATCCTTGTTCATCTTAGATTGTAATCTTACTAGGCAGGGACCTATCTCTGATAAAAACTGTGACTGTAAAGCGCTGGGTAGGCCTAGTAGTGCTATAGGAATGATTAGTAGTAGGAACCACCCCCATTCATCAGGCCTCTCTGGTCATTGGAGGACCCTAAACTCTATGGTTACAGTGGTATTCTATACAGAGAATTAGTGCAGGAAGTTTTCATCTGGGCCTCAGTGCTGTGAAAGCACTGAAAAATGCTCTGAAACCATAGAGTTCTAGGTCTTCTGGGGACTTATTTCAAGCTTGTCAAATTTTCTGCTTAAGTATGCACCACTCAGCCTCTGTGGGGTCTCCCTCTTGCTAATGGTCACCTCTCCTCCCCACAGACACGACGGGCTGGGGTGTGAGTCCCCGAGGGGCTGGGTACCTGTTCGGGAGTGATGTAGTGGCCCAGTTCAATGCAGCCAATGATATTGACATGATCTGCCGGGCTCACCAGCTGGTGATGGAGGGATACAAGTGGCACTTCAATGAGACAGTCCTTACTGTCTGGTCGGCTCCCAACTACTGCTATCGGTGAGAGGGGCAGGGTCTGTGGAGTTGAGGTGCACAGTGTTGGGGGATGGGGACTGAGGGGCAGAGGAAGCCCTGCTTGACTCTTTCTCTCCCTCACCCAGCTGCGGGAATGTAGCAGCCATTTTGGAACTGGACGAACATCTCCAGAAGGAATTCATCATCTTCGAAGCTGCCCCCCAGGAAACCCGGGGAATACCCTCGAAGAAGCCGGTTGCTGACTACTTCCTGTGAAAGCCCTGCCTCCCTTGCTCCCCCACTTCCTGTCCTGGCTCAACGGGCGGCCATCTTTCCAAGCTGGGCGAAGTTCAGGTCTCTTTCTCTCCCCCTTAATTCCAAACCCCTTAGATCAATTGTCTGTCTCCTTCCCCATTTCAGTAACATAGGAGTCCCTGTCTTTTCTCCCCTCCATGCTCCTGTAACAGTTTTGAGCTTCTCTGGACACTGGAGACCTGCAGAGCTCTATGGTTTACATGGTGAAGCAAATAACTGGACTCGGAAATATAGAGAAACCATAGAGTTGGGGTCTTCTAATGCAACTCCTACGAGCTACTTCCTGGTCTAGTTTTCCAGCTACAAAAAAACAGGATGTGGACTCGGTGCTTTCCAATGCAGAGAAGCCATAGAGTTCTGGGGTCTTCCCAGGACCAGAAAGGCCTGGAGCTCCGTAAATGGCGAATCTCACTTTCTAGTCTAGCAGAGCTAAGATGGGAAGAACTGTAAACTCCATGGCCTCTCTGCTTTCAACTGAACCAGACTAGGAAGTGTCTCCCTGATTCAAAACAGCCCTTCTTGTCACTGGACGACTGACCTCTATGATCATTCCCTCTCTCTGGGCTTTTTAAGTAGAAATTTTTACACCCTTCTCTGCCAAATAGCACCACGGTGGCAGAGAACTGAATCCTTCTTTCCTGGCTCCCCACGTCTGTAGCCTTATTGGTGGGTGGAGATTAGGACCACATCATGCAAGCTACACTGACCAATGACATGTGGTCTCTTCCCCCCCAAAGTCCCACCCACCAAGGTTAAAATTCCAAGCCCCCCCTTCAATCCTTTGGGAAGGCTGTTTGAGGACCCCTGTTCAGTGTATTTGGGGTGTTCTATCAACCTGTCTGTTCTGGAGGGGTGGGTCTTTCCCCACCTCACCCCACTTGATCTCTCTCTGGCTCTAATTTTATTTTGTTCTGATGGTTTTTTTCCTATTTACGACTTTTAGATAAAAAATATTCTAATAAAAAAGAGGAAAAAAAACACACAGAATGTGGAGTTTGTGTCCTTGGCAGCTGCTAGAGGGGCAAGCCCCCAAACCCCTATTCCTCCCTGCTAGGTGCAGGCCAGACACTCAGACATGGTTTGTTGCTTTTAAGTGGCTTTAATATAAAGATGTTCAAAAAAATGCAAAAAAAGCAAAACCTGACAATCTGAAATGTGGGGCGGGGGAACGTGTGGCTGGGGGCTGAGATTTCTAGGTTCTCTGAGGGGAGCTAGTGGGTTCGGCTGTTGGTGGGAGCTGGGATGGCTGGGTTCTCTGGAAGCAGGAAGGGGTTACAGCAGGGGAGGATGGGAGCCGGGGTACCCGCTGTGAGTTCCATAGACTCGAGGTGGGGGAGGGTAAGGGGTGAAACTGAATTTGAGTGGTGGGAAGCAGGGGGGATCAGGGGCCTCTGCCCCCCCCAAGAAAGGTGTGAGGTCCAGGCTGTTCCAGCTGGGGGGGGCAGCAGGGGTGGATCGGTAATCTGATTGATCGGCGCTCGTCTTGTTGCTGAGAGGGTCTGAGGGGATGACCGGTTCCTGTGTTGAGCTGTGGAGAGATTGGGGGGGGGTTATAGCCAGAAGGACAGTAGGCGGCAGGGGCCCAGGTCCCCACGCTTTAGGGGAGGAGGCTGTAGGAAGAGCGGCTCCCCAGAGCCAGCACCAGACTGCCAGTTGTTAAAGAGGTGGAGGGGTAGGGTGGCCAGAGATTCAAATTTTTGAGGACACTTATAAGAAATACAGGTTGCAGGGCAGCATTGGCTCCACCCTAGTCGGGGAGCAGAACTTATTTTTGCCCTGGGACTTGTTAATTCAAAGACTGGCTCTGGCAGCAGCGACCCCCTTCCCCAAACTTCTAAGTAGGAGAAATTGTCTCCCCTGGTTATGCCCCTGCTCAAAAACCATCCTATAACTGGCTGTAGAGCTCCAATCTCCATATCCCTCCACTGTCAAATAGTTCCTAATATGTTCCTCCACCCTGAAGTAGTCCTTCATTTTTAATAATTCCTGGCCATCTATTCCCCTGGCTTCTGTACCCCTATCCTGTCAAATAGTCCCTCTTTATCCTTCTGCCTTCCTTTCGTACCAGCCCTGTGCGTGTGGGTATGAACACCCTTGTACTCACCTAGCATACGGCGCCCCACGCAGGCCATGGAAGGCAGCTGGATGCTGCAAGTAGGCCTCAGCCCCACTCGAGTTGGTCCCGTCGGTGGGGTAGAAGGAGCAGGCAGGGGGTGGAGGCGGGGGTTGCTCTGACGGGGTTTCCTCAGCCAAGGTGGAGTCACAGGGACCTCGCTTGCTCTCTTTGAGGTGAAAAGGGAGAGGCAAAGGATTAACGCTGAGGGGGAACTATTTGGGGCAGTGGAGGAATACAGCGGGACGGGCGTTGTTGGGCTGGAGAAACACGATGGGCAGAGGCTAAGTGCTTGGGCCCCCGAGTGCCGCTTCCCTTGCGTTCTGTCACGCCCTCTTGCGTGTACCAACTGCCTGTGAGATTCATACAACAGAGGTGGCGTTCAACTGCTCTGTGGCTGCTTCACCGTTCCGGAACTCCCTCCCTTTGGAGGGCCGACCAAGCCCGAGCCAGCTCCTTTTTTGGAAGAGATGGAAGACCTTCCTGATTGGCCAGGCATGTGGTAGGCTGGGATAGGGTTAGAAAGGTGGGGGAGGGGTTAACTGTTTTAATAGAACTGGTTTTTAAAAAATATATATTTTTGTAAGGCAGCCTGAGTCTTTGTGGGAGGGGCACGGTGACAAACTGAATCAATAAGGCTGTGAAGAGAAGAAACTATTGCATGGTAGATAAATCCATGAGAGGGACCACCTGGAAATAGGCTAGATGCAGATGGAAGATGGTATTTGAGAGTAGAAAGGTATTTATTTACTTATTTTACCATTTTTATACCCCGCCCCTTCTGCTGAGCTGCTCGGGGCGGTACGGGGCAGCAGCAGGGAAGGGATCCACGTATCAGTGGCGGGACAGAAAGTGAGAGACTTTTTATGGGGTGGGAAGAATGCAGAGAGCCGATGGGACTCTAAGGACATGAAGTCTGGTAGGAATGTATGGGCTTGCAGGGTAGGGGAGGAACACAGGAGGCAGCTTAGCTTATAGTGGTTGGCGGAGGGATACAGAACGTAGTTTGGGGACCTAAGCAAACTAAACTGGATAGCGGAGAGATACGAAGGGACTACATTCAGCGGTGGAGGGATACAGGAAACCTGCTTACCGTTTTCACTCCTGCTGGCCTCACACTCGTTCTCCTTCACCTTCTGCTTGAGGCGGGCCTCCCGCTCTCTGCAAGGGAAGGGAACGCTGCGTGAGGGGCAGGCCTCAGGATACATCTCCCACCCCACTCGGCTCTCCAGGGCAGCGAGTCCTTGGGAAATGCCCCTCTGCTCACCTCTTGCTGTTCATGCCGTTCTCCCGGAAGCCCTTGGCAAAGGGATTGCTCTCAATCTTCATCTGTGTGATCTAGAGGGATGGGCGTAGGGATACGGTGATGCGCAAGCCAACGGCAGAGGGATACAGGCTGCTGGGCGGGAGGGGGGACAGAAGGAATGAAACTTGAGAAAGGGTGGGGCAGAGAAGGCCTACAAGGGAAGGGACTATGCTCTGGTAGAAGGATGCAAAGAAAATAAATATGGAGAACAAAGGAATATAAATATGGGGTGGGAGGATCCAGGAGGCGGGAGAGGGTTGGTAGGAGAGATTATAGCGTGGTATTAAGAAGAGAGGCTATGGGACTACGTGAGGGTGGAAGGATACAGGAAAGGGACTCTATGTGGTGGCAAAGGGATACGAAAAGCTGGCGACGCTATAGAGTAAATAGTTGTTTGGTTGGTGGAAGGACGTGACTAGGTAGGTTGAAGCACACACAACGACCCGTCGGACAATAGAAGCATATGATATAGGAACTCGGGGGAGGTGGAGGGATACCATGCCGGAGGCGTCAGAGCTCCTTCATGCTCAATCAAGGGAAGCCGGAGGGGGTGGGAAGGGGCAACCGCTACGAGGATGCCCTTGCCTCCCGTGGGCCCCTGAATGGGGTCTGGATCTGGGTAGAGGTAGTGGGCCAGGTAAAGAACCTGGGCGTCATTTTTTACCACGCTGTGTCTGTGACCGCCCAGGTGGTGGTTGTGGGTTGGAAATGCTTTTCTCCGCTACGCAATTTGCGTCAGTTACGCCCTTATTTACACCAGGCTGACCTTGCCACAGTCGCCCATGCCCTGGAGACGACAAGGCTTGACTTTTGTAACTCCCTCTTCTACGAGCTGCCAGGGCCCAAGCATCACTTCTCGGGGCCCAGTACAAACTTGTGACACCGCTTCGTTGCCCCTCTCCTATCCCCGCCCCCCTCTCCTAGAGGAGGAGCTGAGCCAGCAGCTCACTGTTCAGAATGTTCTTTGTTCTGCTCTAACGTGGCTTCTGATTGGCTCCAGCAAATCTCACAAGATCTGGATACCTCCTGCACCCCATACATTCAGGAAAATAAGTCTGCATAAACATCCTCAAGCATGATCTGCAATTTAGTCTCAATTTCTTTCCTCATGGTAATAGGCTTGCAGCTGAGGCGGGGTCCCCCTAGACCCCAGTAAGCTGTATCCCTTTCCCCCAGCCATGCTTGGGCTCTGCAGGCTGCTGGCAGTGCTTATCTATCGCTTGCAGCTTGTTCAGAACGCAGCAGTGCAGCTGCTGCCTGCTCTGGGCAGCCATGATCCTATTCTGCCCGCCCTGCGTTCTCTGCCTGGGCTGCCTGGGGAGCGACAGATTGAGTTTAAGATTGTGCTGCTGGTTTTTAGGGCCTGGCTACATGTGAGACCTGCTTCTGGAGTCTCACACCAGTGGGTATCTGCCCTCAGGAACCACCCACTCTTGGGGAACCACCATTACATTTGAAGTCGGCGGGCAATTGGGCTTTCACTGCGCTGGCCCTTTGGTGTGGAACTCGCTGCCCCTGGATGTTTGTATCGGTTCCTCCCTCCTTACTTTTAAAAAGCACCTGAAAACATATTTATTTTCTAGGTGCTTTTAGGATTCCCTGCTGGTTAAAGTGTGTACTCTGTGCTCTCTTTTTCCTTCCCCCATCCTAAAGTATTTTATGACTGTTTTAAATTGTTTGTTTGTTGATATGGTTTTTCACTTTCTGTGAAGCGCTCTGAGTGCTATGTAAGGCATGGGGGCGCGATATAGATAAAATTATTATTATTATTATTATTTATTATTACAGGATTGGAACTATATGATGGTGGAGGGATACGTCCTCCGATGGCGACAGAAGGATAGGTCTCTCACCTGAGGATTCTGATAGGCTGTGACTGTCAAAAACTGGGTCTCGGGGAAGGTGAAGGTGGCACATCCGCTGCCTCCACCAGTGCCACGGCGCCCTCCGGCTCCAACCACATGCACCCGAGGCTGGTACCGGTGCATGGAGTGAACAATCAGCTGCAGGAAGGAGCAAAGTTACACACGTGTCATTACACCATACCTCTCTTGCCTTCTCGCAGTATAATTGTTTTCCCACATCCCTCTACTTCCTCAAAGTCCCCACTCCTCTCCACCTGCCTTCTCATAGGAGCTCCCCGTGCTGCTCCCATACCTTACCACCTCTCCAACCTATATCCCTCCATCTGCCAAGAGAGCATGTCACTTTGTATCCTTCCACCCCCAAATATAGTCACTCCGCATGTATCCTTCTACTTCCAGATATAGTCCCCTCTCCACATCCCCTCCCTATTCCCTGCCCCTAGGGGCGGGGGCCATGTCTATTTTATTATCTTTGCAAAGTGCCAGGTACACTGCTGGTGCTATATAAATATTTCCCTATGCCGCTCCTCACTTAATTCCACCTCCCAACAACGTCCCTTTCCTCATACCCCTCTGCCCCCTGCTTGTATTGCTCCCCATCCCTATACCCTCCTGCTTACCAATATAGTCCCTTAGCCACCCCTTCATCTCTGCAGTATAGTCCCCCCCCACCCAATCCTTCCACCTTCCCACTGTGATCTCTCCCCTAGTATCCCTCCACCTCCCTCTTTCCCGTACGTGTCCATGAGGGTCCAGCGTGTTGTTGGTGAGCTTGAGCCGGTGGAAGGATACGGGCTGGCGCATCCAGTGGGCACCTGAGGCAGGTGAGTCAGGATGGATGTAGACCCGGTCAGGAGGTGGGAGCTCAGCCTTTCCACTGGCCTCCCAGCGCTTCCCCTGCCACTTGTAGCGTGAGCCTCCAACCGGGACTACGTCCACCAGGAGCAGGTACTTGGCCTCGGGATCCAGCCCTGTCACCGAGACCTTCAGCTGTGGGAACATCCGCCTGGGGAGGGGGAAAGATGGAGGTCAGGAGGACTATATTGTCAGGCGGAGGGACACAGGTTGACAGGTTTGCGAACAGATATGAAAATTGAGGGACTAGATAGAGGCGGAGGGATACAGAGTGAGAAGTGTTGGCAGTGGAGGGATTCAGGGAATATAGGTTTGGGTGGCGGGAAGGAGATACCAGGTAAAGGACAATATGGCGGAGCGATACAAAGCACGAGGGACTATAGGCATGGAGGGATATGGGAATGGTAGGGGTGTGTGTAAAGTGAGATATTTTATTTACATTTATATGATGCCCTTCTCAAAAGGCTCAGGACGGCTCACAACAGTAAAAATATTAAAAGACATAAAACATATATCAAATACATACCATAAAAACTCCCACCCTCCCCTCAGAACTCCTATCCTCACCCTAGCCCCCCAAAACAACCAATTCCTATCCCTGCCCACCAAACGTTTGTTCAAATAAAAAAGTTTTACATCTCCTCTGGAAGATGCTTAGACTTGGGCACAAATGAACCTCCTGGGGAAAGGAGTTTCACAAAACCGAGGCAGCAACCAAAAATGCCCTTCTGTGCCCCCCGTCTCCTCCCATGGACAAGGGCAACAGGTGAATCCGCGGGAGGTTCTCCTGGCTGGCCATAGGGGCTGCAAAGGGACAGGCTAGGGCAGGAGGTCTTTCAGATAGATGGGATCCAGAACGTTTAGGGCTTTAAAGGTCAAACCCAGCACCTTGAATCGTGCCTGGAAAGCTCTAGTGAGCCGGTGCAGACTTCAGAGCACCGGTGTCACGTGCTCCCGGTGCCTTATCTCTGAGAGGAGCCGGGCCGCCGCGTTCTGCACCAGCTGCAGCTTCCACACGGTCACCAAGGGCAGCCCCACGTAGAGCGCATTGCCGTAATCTAGCTCTGAGGGGGTGAAAGCGGCCAGAACCCAGTCAGAAAGAAAAGGCTACAGCCTCCTCACCAGATGGAGTTGATCAAACGTGCTCCTGGCCACCTAATCCAGGTGCAGGGAGGGATCCAAAAGCACTCCGCGGCTGTGAACCGGCTTGTCCCACTTCCCTCCAAGTCACAAGCCTGGCCAATCCTCATCACTTCAGTCTTGTCAGGGTTCAGCTTCAATCAGCTCACCCTCCTCCAGTCCCCGGCAGCAGCCAGGCACTGGATAAGCACCAAGACTGCAGGGCCTGGGTTGGATGAAAAAGCGAGGCAGAGCTGAGCGTCATCCACATATTGATGACCCCTCACTCCAGACCTCTGAATGACCTTGCCCAGCGGCCTCAGATACACATTGAAACAGGAACAAGCAGACGAGAGCCCTGCGGGATCCCACAGGAGAGGTCCCAGGGGATGACAAGCAATCGCCCATCACCACCTGCTGGGACCGCCCTGGCAGGAAAGAATGGAATCATTCAAGTGGTCCCACGTACCCCTGCCAGGGCCTGCCGTTGAGTCAACATCACCCCATGATCAAGTGTATCAAAGGCTGCTGAAAAATCTTAACACGATCAACAAGGTAGAATTTCCCTTCTCCATCTCAAGGTACAGATCATTGACCAAAGCCACAACCACAGTCTCCAAGCTGGACCCAGGATGAAAACCTGACTGAAATGGGCCCAGGAATCCGATCGCATTGAGATGAGCCTGGAGCTGTCGGGCAACCACCCGTTCAGCCGTCTTCCCTAAAGAGGGAAGGTTAGAGACAAGCCGATATCTGGGGAGCCAGCATCCAAAGCTACTGTATGGGGTGGGGAGAGATTGAGGGCGAGAGAATGTAGAATGGCCGAGGGAAACTTGGATCAGGTATGAGGCCTAAGGGACTCAAATGGGGGGTCTAAGAACTAGTCAGTGTGGAGTTCTGAGTGACTCTTCTGAGCCTAAGGGACTCGGGTGCAGAGGGATATGCAACTCTAAGCAGTTTGGTTAAATCGACTTCATAGCATGAGAGAAGGATGAAAAATGCCCAGTATGAAGCCTAAGGGACTATATGAGGCTGCAGAGTAATATGAGGGTTTGGACAGGGTCTAAGGGACTTTCTTGGGTGGTGGATACGAGTCCAGGCTAGACTGGATGGAGAGACTCGGGGGTGAGAGGTGTGTGTGTGTGTGGAGGGATATGGATAGTCCTGTGTGGTCAAAAGGTGGTGGAGGAATATACAGGTGCCTTAGAGACGCCATGGAGGCGCACACATGTCGTATATGGGAGCTAAGGTGAGGTGGCAGAAGGATACAAGGGTTGCATACTTAACAATTTAAGTGGGGGGGAGGGGGCAGCATTGTATATCAAGAGTGCATGCACGTGGGAGGGTATATTGTGGGAGTCTATGGGCCTGAACATGGCAGTTCTTTCTTCGGAGAGTATCTGGGTGACGTTAAATGGGGGAAAGACAGATGGGATATCATGAGGGTAGGAGAGGTAGAGGAGATAGGTGAGACCATCCTAGAGGAGGGTTCAGGCCCTGCTGTACGCTGATGATACGGTCTTACTCTCTCAGACCTTAGTGGGACTCAGGAGAGCGCTGCAGTGTTTCGGGGATTATTGTGAAAGGGAGGATCTTCGAATTAACTTTAGTCAAACCAAAGTTATGGTAGGGGGACGCCGGGGCCCACAAAAGATGCACCAATGGAGGATTGGAAATAACCCTATCGAGCAAGTTAAAGCATTCAAGTACTTGGGAGTCATCTTTGCTTCTTCCTCGAGCCGGGAACCTCATATGAAGGCGGTGAGACTACAAGCTAGGAGATCCTCAGCTGCTATTCTTGGCTATTTCTTTAAATGTGGGGGGAGATTGGTAATGTCGGCACTGTGGCTCTTTCGAGCCAAAGTCATTGCTCAGTGCCTCTATGCCTTCCCTGCTTGGGGTTTTGCCTTTTTTTCTGATCTGGAACCCATTCAGAACCAAATGCTGCGCTCGGTTTTGGGGCTCCATAGGGGAACCCCGCAGGTGATTTTGAGGCTTGAAACTTTTAGCCCATCTATCAGGTCTAGGGCCTTGCTGTCACTCCTCAATTACTGGGTGAAGGTACATCTGTTTCCACCCCAGGATAATTCTCTTTTGGCCTTGGCAGTGGCCGAGGGGCTCCATAGCTCCTGGGTGGGCCAGATAGAGGCTTTTCTTGTGATTCTCTGGGGCATGTTGGCCTTGCCGGTTCCTTGTCCCTCATACGGAGGCGTCTGTTGGACCAGGAGTTTCAAAATGAGAGGGCTTTGTTGGCTGCCCAGAAAATTGCTGGACTCAGGACGAAGAAGGGTTTTCATCTGTTTCAGGTGCAACGTTTTCCCCTCAGCCCTGGTAGAAGGGAGATATAATGGGGTCCCGAGGCATGAGAGGGTTTGCCAGCTCTGGGAGCTGCAGGAACCGGATTCCTGCAGTCGCATTCTTTTTTGATGTGCAGTCCTCAATGGCCCCAGACGGGTGCTTCTAGGCCGGTTTCTTCTAGGCCCTCAAGATCTGGGTGCCTTGTCTAAGACCCTTCTCAACCATATCGACTCTGAAATGTCTAGACTAGTTGCAAATTTTTGCCAGATTTATCTGTGGATTAGGAAAGCACGATTGGGTTCCATTGTAAGTTGATGTATTCCTTATTCTGGATGTTACTGTTTTTATTTTGTGTTCTGGATCTTGTGCTTATGTTATTTTGTAATAGCCTTTTGGCTTCACAATAAAATATAATAGAGACCTTCCTAGAGTAGATCACAGAGACTTTAAGAAGGCACGAACTAGTGCGAATGGGGGGCTTTATCTCCCCTGAGATCTGGTGGAAGACTAGCTCTGCTAAGCACAGAATGTCCAATACATTATTGGATTGTGTTAGTGGCAAAGCAAGGGGTCAGCTACCTTGGACTTGGTCCTAACCAATAGGGAAGAATTGATGAACAATGTGACGGTAAGGGGAACCCTGCGGGGAAGTGGCCATGTAAAGAGTTTATAATCCTAAGGAAAGGCAAGGGGGAGCGCAGCTTAACAAAGCTGATTTTAATAAACTCAGAGAAATAATAGGTAGGACCCCATATTAGATCATCTAAAGAGAGAGGAGTCCAAGGCTGGGACTTCCTGAAAAGAGAGATACTGGAGACATAATCACAAATTATTTGAATGAAAAAAGAAACCAATGTAGCTGCACAAGGAGCTTACCTACGAGCTAAGAATAAAAAAGGGAATGTATAAGAAAAGGAAGGACAAGTTACCAAGAAGGTGTATCCCAAACCTGTAGGGATGGTGTCAGAAAGGCTCAGGCACAAAGACTGTGTTCAGACGACGCGCCCACCCATCCCCCATCTGAAGGCGAGCTCCCGTGACCCATGGACCGCCCCCCCCATGCCCCGTGCACAGAGCTCCCTGGGTTTTCCCCTATTGCTCGGTGCGGGGTCATGAATGGGTGGTGCATGGTTGCGGGTGACTGCACACCCATCCCGCACCATCTGAAGCCCCCCCCCCGGACGTGTGTGACAGCACACCTCTAAAAACAGCCAAAAATGAGCTAAGGCACCAAAAAAAGGGAGGGATGCTAGAACCCCTCCGAAAATGGTGTTTCCAACGATGGGTGTTTTCAAACATGATGCTGGCCCAGTTTGGACCCTCCCCCCGGTCAGGGCCATGCAACAGGAACATCTGCCCCCCACCCCCATCCCTGGGATCTGCACCCGCAACACCCAATGTTAGACGTAAAATGAAGAATCAGGAAATGTCTGACTCTTTATCCTGCTGAGCCACTATTCCTATACCTACGGTCTATTTACCCTTATCCTTGCAACATGGACCTGCCTGCTGTCATTCTCATTGTAACCAAGCCAAGTACGTGCACTTGAGACCTCGCATCTTCATGAATGTTAGACCCCTTGTCTCTCCCTCTGTTCCCCTTCCTATGTCTCTCCCCCAGCTCCTGTCTCTCAGATTGTAAGCCCTAGGGGCAGGGACCGTGTCTATTTTATTACTTTGTAAAGTGCCAGGTACACTGCTGGCGCTATATAAATGTTTGTTAATAATAATACAAGAATGTGGATTCACAGCTCGATGAAGAATCCTACTCAAAGAGTGATTATCTATCAATCAATCATCATCATCAAGCTCAAAGGACTCAGGAGTCCTCGGGAGGGACTCTGCCCTGGGCCCAGTGCTATTCAACATCTTTCCTAATGCCTTGGATGGAGGAGTGAGAGGAATATTTATTCCATTTGCAGCTGTGACAAAACTGGGAGGGGTAGCTAACACTTTGGAAACAGAATTAGAATTCAAAGTAATCTGAATAGGTTGGAAAATAGGCCAGCAATTAACAAAGTGAGGTTCAGTAGAGATTAAGGTAAAGTTCTGCATTTAGGAAAGAAAAACTGAATGCATAAGTATACGATGGGGATTGTGGCTGATCGCAAACGGAGTCAGTATTGGGTTGTGGCTGCAAAAAAAAGCTACCGCTATTTTAGGCTGCATTATTAAAGCATTGTCTCCAAGTCCCAGGAAGAAATAATAATAATTCAGAGTGGAGCAGAGATGGCGAGGGAGACATAGGTCCCATATGGAGTCTGAGGAGAGTGGGAGAGAAATCAAAGGATATGTGTGGGGGTGGGGGGGTGACGGAAGGACATGTGGGTCTCTTATGGGGTCTGAGGGAATGGGGGCAGGAAGGATGGTGGAGGGACATGCAGGGGGAACTGCGAAGGAGGACTACACGGGTCCTGTATTAGGGTTGATAACTCGGGGGCGGGAGATAGAGGTTTGCATGAGGGAGAAAAGACAAGAGATAAGTGAGATCTGTATAGAGCTGAGGGGGAGGGCTACAGAGGGGGAAGAGTGGGGGGCGCTGTGGGTCCCGTATGGGGGGTGAATGGCGGAGGGATCCGTGCTCTGAGGGAGTGGAGGGATGGCTACATAGGGAGGGGGGTGGGTGGAAGGATACACTGGTTCTGTAGAAGGTCTTAGGGGGAGGGCGGAGGAGCTGTCTCACCGGCCTGCCTTGGTGATGATCATCTCAGTCCCCACACCGCTGAATTGCTTCCACAGCTCCCTGTTCTCTAGGCTCATGCGCACCCCAGGGGGCAGCCGAGGGGCTGGGGGCGCAATGGGAGGCAGAGGCTGCCCAGGCCCATAGGGGAGAGAGGGGCCAGGGGGCAAGAGCCGACTTTGGGGATCCAATGTGGGGTAGAAACCGTCCAGCTTGGGAGCAGCGTCGAGATCTGGGCAGGAGATAGAGACAGAGGTCAGGACTAAGGGGCACCATTTGGTTGTCTGTGGAGGGAGCCTAGGGCTGGGGTTGCAGGGCCTGAGGGCTGGGATGGGGGGCACTGAGGGGAGTGGGCTGGGATGGACACACAGGAGCCCAGTGAGGTGCCCCTCCCCCCAGACAGCTGGGCTGTTGGCATCTGATAGAGACCAACTGGTCCTGGGGAGAGGGAGGGGAGAAATTGGCAGGAGGGTGACAAATTCCTTGACAAAGCCCCTCAATCCCAATCCGCAGCTCCTGCTACCCAAGCTATGGGCTCCCCACCATACACGGTGCCTTTCAATTATTAGTGACCAACAGTCCCTACAAGACTATCCCCTACTCCCCTCTCAGAGAACCCAGGAGTCCTGGCTCCCAGCCCCCCCTGCTCTAACCCACTAGCCCCCACTCCCCTCTCAGAGAACCCAGGAGTCCTGGCTCCCAGCCCCCCCTGCTCTAACCCACTAGCCCCCACTCCCCTCTCAGAGAACCCAGGAGTCCTGGCTCCCAGCACCCCCCCCGCTCTAACCCACTAGCCCCCCCTCCCCTCCCAGAGAACCCAGGAGTCCTGGTTCCCAGCACCCCGCTCTAACCCACTAGCCCCACCCCACCCCGAGAACCCAGTTGTCAAATCCATCTCCCTCCCACTCACCTGTGTATCTGAAGGCTTCATACTGGGGTGCCTGGCTCTGAGGGAACCCAGCTCCAGAGGGCATGGAGGATCGCAAAGGATAGGAGGCCCCATACTGTGGAAACATCTCATTGGGATGATACATAGTGGGGCTAGTGGGTTAAAGCAGGGGCGCTAGGGGCCAGGACAGCCGGTTCGCTGGTTGCAGGGGCTGGGATGTTGCTCTGTCCTAGTCCGTGCGTCCTTTGAGGAGCCCCTGCCTGGGGCTGCCTTTATGGCCCCTCCAGGGCTCTTTGAAGTGAGACCCCAAATGGCTCCTTCACACCTAGAGGGGGTGGGGCTGAGGGTAGGAACAAGGGGGGTGAGGGGCCGTGAGATTTCACCTCAATCCTGATCTGTATCCCCTGCTATCCCAGCCCGCCCTCTCTCACACACAGCCCCTCAAACTTAACCCATAACCCCTGGACCTCACTCTGGGCCCCCCTCCCACAGCGAGACTCCATTAAAGGTCTATAGTGCTCCCTCATTTTGTGCCCTATTCTAATTGCCTAATTAACACCTTATCTCCAATGGGCCCTGAGTGATCCAGACTCAAGACCCTCCATTTACAAGACCCAGGGATGCTGAGGGAGGGGGTCATTTATCATCCAGATGTTTGCACAGCTGTAAAAGCCAGCTGCAACAGACTTCTCCCTTTAGAGTGTGTGTGTGTCGGGGAATGGGAGGGACTAGGAGCCAGGACTCCTGGGAAGGGGAGTGGGGGCTAGTGGGTTTAGAGCAGGGGAGCTGGGAGCCAGGACTCCTGGGTTCTCTGGGAGGGGAGTGGGGGCTAGTGGGTTTAGAGCAGGGGAGCTGGGAGCCAGGACTCCTGGGTTCTCTGGGAGGGGAGTGGGGGCTAGTGGGTTAGAGCAGGAGAGCTGGGAGCCAGGACTCCTGGGTTCCCTTGGAGGGGAGTGGGAGCACAATGAAGCTGGGAGCCAGGACTCCTGGGCTCTCTGAGAAGAGATTGGGGGTTCAGAGAATCCGAGTCAGGATGCCTGATTGGCTTGAGGCTGCGGTGTCCCTGGCTGTCAGTGCTGTTCCTCCAGACCCTATGCACCCCACAGCCCCATGCCACAACCCCTTCTCCTCCCCACAGCTAAGAGGGGCCAGTGGGGTAGTGGAATCAGAGCAAATGTTGCTGTGAGCGACATTGCAGCTTTCAAGCTTCCCTGCTCTGCCAAGGAACCCAGGGAGCCCTGGCTCTCATTCCCTTAACACAGGCCATTTCATGTGTGAGTGGCTCCCTCTCGTGGCCACATTGCGTACTGCATGTTTTTGTAGCATCCTCCAGGGAGAAGCTTTGGCCTATAGTAGCGATCCTGTTGTGGGACGCTCATACCCCTAGATTGGAGTGCTGGGAGCTCCCCGCTCCCTACAATGCACCCCCTGCTGGGACTGCAGTAGCCAGGAGCTCCCACGGCAGCCAATGCTCCACCCCACTTCTTACAGCACCCTCTGTGGAACACACACACAAACAGCTCCTTCTGTTTAAAGTACATTTATTTACACACTGACACAAGACGGTTCACACTCAAATGCTGTACATGCCCCCCCCCTTCCTTCTGTACATTTACGCCTCCCCCCTCTATACAACCCACCCACCCTCAACCCCTTTCCCCCCTTCTCCCTACAGCTGGCAGCTGATGCATTGCAATACCCCTTGTGGCCACTCGGGGGGGAGACAACAGAAGTGAGCAGCTCTTTCTGCAGAATCCATGCTCCTCTGGGCAAGCCACAGCCCTTGCGGAAGACATGCCCCTCTCCCCTTGTTCTCCTCCCGGAAAGGTGAAGCCACTAGTTCCTGATTGGTTGGGGGAAGCCAGTTCTCATGGAAACACTGTCCTGAGTCTCCGCCTCCCACATTAAGTCTGGGAGGGGTGGTCAATCCCACCCATTGTCCTTGATCATGTGACTCAGTTCAATGATGTATTTCCCCTCCTTGTATTTCTGGCTGGTCTCGAAAGCTTGTTCCTGCCAAAGAGAGGGACCAAGAGAGTGTGACATCACTGCGGTGCTGCCCCCCCCCCCCCAGGCAATGCTGCAAGCTTCCCCACAGCAGTGTCCTCAGCCACACTCACATATTTCCACCCTAGCGTGGTCTTGCAATTCTCGCAGTAAATATCGGCCACGGCATGAAGTCCTGTCAGCAGAACCCGCTCCTCAGCCGGACCGCACCCCACATTCACACTAGGGTGAGGAGAGAGAATCAGTCATATGAAGCACTGTCATTTAGATCCCAGCATTATTGGCATGGATGTTTTGCTGCTTATCTCCTCAGCTCCCACTGCTAATGCTGCTACAGTGTCCCAGTTCCCCAGCCCCACTGCTAATGCTGCTACAGTGTCCCAGCTCCCCAGCCCCACTGCTAATGCTGCTACAGTGTCCCAGCTCCCCAGCCCCACTGCTAATGCTGCTAGTGTCCCAGCTCCCCAGCCCCACTGCTAATGCTGCTA
>QEPC01000157.1:85184-109999 GCA_003113815.1 Sphenodon punctatus | reverse complement strand
CCTGGCTCCCAACCCCCCTGCTCTAACCTACTAGACCCCACTCCCCTCCCAGAGAACCCAGGCACCTGGCTCCCACCCCTCCTGCTCTAACCCACTCGCTCCCCACATTCCAACCAGAGATCCTAGGCATCTGCATGCTGACCTGTTGATGACTGAGGGCAAAATCGTTTCAAGGAAGGATTCTTTCAGTGGGACGAATGGCAGGAGCCCCACGTAGTAGAGGAAGAGGATGGTGAAGCCTCGTTTATAGGAGAACATAAATGGCATCTCCGGGTTCTGCAGGGGATGGGGGGAATGAAGGTTTAATGGTTCCCACAATCCCCTGATTGCTGGGAGGAAAAATTATGGTTCTAATTCAAATGGTCAAGGAGAAATGCTCAACAAATGTGACCAACACCTGCCTGAATCTGCAGAGAGCCTGATCTGGCAGCTCTCTGGGGTAAGCTGCCATTAAGCCAGCTTTCAAAGCTGAGTTTGCAAAGAGCTTGAATTTGCAAAGAGCTCTAGGGTGGAGGGGCAGGGCGGGACAGGGAGTTGCTTGGGGAGGTGGGTAAGATATACTTACAGCTTTCCGACATTTTTTCAGCACACTGTCTTCTGATGAGGCCCAAATGCTGATTTCGGAGCGATTGAATTGACGGACAAGTTTGGCTACCTGTGAGGTAAGAAGAGAAAAGTAGAACCCAGGCATCCAGGTACTAACCCAGCTCCCACCCTCCTGCCCCTCCAAAACATTGTCCTCCCAGAGAATCCAGGCATGGCAGGGCTAATGGGCTAGAACAGGGGGCTGGAAGCCAGGACTCCAGGGTTCTCTGTGAGGGGAGTGGGGACCCAAGGGTTGGAGCAGCAATGCTGAGAGCCAGACTCTGAGGTTCTCTGGGAGAAGAAGGAAGTTGTATGCCTGGACTCTTGGGTCTCACCTTGCAGATCAGCTCATCGTTATCTGGTTTGATCTCAATGTTAACTGGGACCCCTGGGAATTTCTGGAAGACCTCCTCCAGACGTGGAATCCGATGATCCGAGCCATGTGAAAAATGACCTGGCAGGAGTGGAGATTTGAATGCAGGAGTCCTGCCTCCCAGTTCCCTTGATCTTTCCCACTAACCCCCAGTACCCCACCCATTCTAACCCCCTCCCTTTCCTGAACTCTTAATTGTTCACTCCACTGATAATTTTGCTATAGCAGTTGAGCCAACCGCTACTCGACTAGTAGGCACTGGGCATAATCTGGGTTGAATGCAAACACTGCATCTGGCATGCCCTTCTGCACAGGGGCTGGATTGTCTGGAGTTCATAGCTGGATGTTCAGGGCGAATTTGGGGGTAGGACTGTAAAGTTTAATCCTTAATGGATTTTTAACCATTTTTTTCTTCAACCTAATCACAATATTAGAAAAGAGCTATCAGAGAATCTACAAAGAATGAGGCAAAGGGGAAATGGACTATTTATACTCTGCATTGACTTGGATTCAAAGAAAATCCACATAGCATTGGGACAATCACACTACAAGGGTCTTGGAGAGTCTGTACAGAGAACTGGGCTCTTACGTTGTGGGCCTCTTGGAGAGTCTGGACAGAAAACGGGGCTATAGTGCTATAGGGCCATTCGAAAATCTACACAGAGAAGTGGGCTCTCATGCCCTGAGGCTATCAGAGAATCTGCAGAAAGAACTCTGCTGTTGTGCAGTGGAGCAATCAGAGAATCCACCTAGAGAATTAGAGCTAACCTTCAGCCTCCAGGCATCCTAGTCCTTTCCTCCCCACACGCAGATGGATTCCCCAACTGTTTCAAGTGATGTGTATGAGTGGCTGTGAAGGTTAACTCCTTGTTTACTTACCTGGGTAAAACGTCACCTCAAGGGAATCCTTGTAGGGAGGCAGATCCTAAAGGAGGGAGCAGAGTCAGGATTAAGCTTCCAGGACACCTGGGTTCTCCAAGAAGGGAGTGGGTTACACAGGGTGGGGCTGATAGCCTGGATACTCACCGCGTAGTTTGTCTTGCTGATCTCTATATTCTTTCCTGCCTGTCGGTCCAGATTATCATCATGAGACACGACTACCACCCCATCCTGTGTCAGGTGACAGTCCAGCTCCAGGATGTTGGTCTTCTGGGCCAATGCACTGGGGGGTGAGAGGGCAGAAACAGATCAGGGGCGGGGGGCGGGAGGGAAGACGCAAGGAAGGGAATGGGGAGCATGCATCCATTTGACTTACTTGCTAAATGCTTCCAGGGTGTTCTCAATACGCTCACCACAGCCTGGGAGAGAGAAACTGTGCTGAGAATCTACATTTCCCCTTCCCCCACTGCTCTAACCATTAACCTACGCATCCCTCCCAGAGAACCCAGGACTCCTGGCTGCCAGCCCACCCAATCCCCACTCTAACCCCCACTGCCCAACCAGAGAACCCAGGAATCCTGGCTCCCAGACCCCCACTCTAACCCACTAGCCCCCCACTCCTCTCCCTGAGAACCCAGGAGTCCTGGCTCCCAGACTCCCTGCTCTTACCCACTAGCCCCCAACCCCTTCCCAGAGAACCCAGGAGTCCTGGCTCTCAGATCCCCTGCTCTAATCCACTAGCCCCCACTCCCGTCCCAGAGGATCCAGGAGTCCTGGCTCCCAGACCCCTTGCTCTAACCCACTAGCCCCCACTCCTCTCCCAGAGAACCCAGGAGTCCTGGCTCCCAGATCCTTTGCTCCACCCACTAGCCCCCAACCCCCCCAAAGAACCCAGGAGTTCTAGCTCCCAGATTCCCTGCTCTAGCCCCCACTCCCGGCCCAGAGAACGCAAGAGTTCTAAGTTGAAGGAATGTGGTCGAGGATGGGTGGGGAACAAGGAAATATTAGGCAAATATCACACCATCACACTTGATTGAAATTCACCAATGAAGCATTTTATGCATGTGGAAGCCAGGAATCCGGAGAAACCTGTCTAACTCCTCCCCTGACATGGGAGACCCCTCAGCCCTCACCTGCAGCCACTGCTACCCCAAACCTGCCCTCTTTCCCCACAATGCCCCTCTAACCAGACCCACAATCCGTATCTGTGGCACTCACCGCCGCGGTGGGAGACATGTTGACAGGGGAAGGGCACCTTTCGAGGCTTGTGGAGCAGCTGGGGGTGTTTCCGAAGATAGCGTGAGGTGAGGGCATAGACCCCAAGGGCTGGCACTGCCAGCAGAAGTAGGAACCCCATCAGGGATCTGGGTTCTCTGGGAGAGGAGTGGAGGCTAGTGGGTTAGAGCAAGGGACTGGGAGCCAGTGCTCCTGGGTTTTCTGAGAGGGGATGAAGGATTCCGGACACCTGGGTTCTCTCTGTGCTGCCAAGGCATTGCGTCCATCTGTCCCCTCCCATCTTGGAGCAGCTGGAAGAGCAGGTTGATGCAGTTTTGTAAAATGGGTCAGGAAGGTCCCAGGGTAGGGTGTGGAACAGGGGCGATAGGTACGTTTCCTGCTCTTTGCCCACTCACCCACCTCTTTGTGGCACGGGCCTGCCCGTTCCGACACCTGTACCTTCCCGTCCTCCCCTGTCAACAGCTGCAGCATTTATAGAGCCACACCCAGGGATAAAGGTTAATAGCACTGGCATGAGAAACCAGAAATCTGGGCACTACCCCGCCGTTCTCGTACTCCCTCGCCCTCACTCCCTCTAAGAGAACCCAGGAGTCCTGGCTCCCAGCCCCCCAGCTGTAACCCATTAGCCCCCACTCTCCTCCCAGAGAACCCAGGCATCCCAACTTCCTTCTGGCCTCAGCCTCTTTGCTCTGATCCACTAGCCCGCACGCCCCTTCCAGAAACTCCAGGAGTCCTGGCTCCCAGCCCCCCCCATCCCATGTCACTTACTCTGAGCTTCTGGCAGCTACAGGCTTCATTCCCTGACCCTACTGACCCTAATTTTTTGTCAACTTTTTCCACCCCTTTCATGTTCCTGTAGCCATGAGTTCCACAGCTTTACAGAAATGAAGTCCTTCCTTTTGGCTTAACACCTGCCCCCTCTCCGTTCCAACTGGTATCCCTGAGTTTATGGGTAAATCCTAGCTCCTCATTCCTTCTCCACCCAAATTTGGTGTTTCAGATTCCCTTCTCCCCTCCAGCATCTCCTCTCCCTGAACCTGTTCCCATCCCCTGCAATTGTCCACCACCTTCCTGCTTTGTCCTATACATGAACTGGATTTATAGGGCACCATTAGGAAATAACATAGAAATTCCTTCTCTTGTTGCCTTTTTGACTCAGCTGATGGTTTTGGGGTTCCCTCCGCTGAGATCCTCTCTCTAGAGCTGCAGCTGTTCAGTCCCGATCACACCAAAGCAGATGGGATCGTTTTGGTGTTACCTTCTGCTCTTTGACATTCTGTAGAGATCTCAAATTCATGCCGTTTGGAGACTCATTAACTGAATGAACTCCCTAGTCCCTCCTCATTATCTTCCATCATTCTCATCCTACCCATTGTTTTGGTGTTTTTCATTCTCCCCTGCTCTTCCTCATGGGAGCACACCTTCCCCCCACCCCAGGCTCTGACCCGTGTAAGCAGCTTCTTAAATAATAGTAGCAGCTGCAAGAGACTCTGCCCTCCCCCCCCCTCCCCGAGATCTGAGTGCCCTCCCACGAACAGTGAAAACACTTCAGGCGTGGGGAAAGGGGGGGCAGGCACAGGAATCGGCCAAGCTATGCCCTTGATGAGACCCATCAGGCAGCTGCCCCATGTTCGGCTAAGGCTCCTGGCAAAACTCAGGGGGGCAAAATAGCCAGATCCCTCCCCCAGATGGTGCCCCAACATGAGCACACACACCCCAACTCGCTCCTCCCCTCGATATATAAGCACGGCCCCTTCCTCCAGTCGTTTTTCTCCCGCCCATCGTGGATTCCCAACCCAGCTCCTCTCCCTACACATCAGCTCAGCCCTGCCCCAAAGTTCCCCAGCACAATGGCAGATCCCCCACCCAGTCCTCCCCAATACTCCACATCTAACCCCCCAACCCCTCCTCTCTGCACACCAGGCCTCTCCCCCTTGCACACATGTGCTTCCCCATCCCGGTCCCTCCCCTTCACACTCAGCCTAATCCGCCCCTCATACCCCAACGGTAAGTACGTTCTCTCCCCGGCCCCCCATGACACACAACAGCAGTGAGGAAGGAATGCTTTATTTCAGGGTCTCTGTACAGTTCAAAGCCAGGAGATCAGTCTGATCAAGAGCTGGATTTCCTGCACCACCATGGTAGTTTTTCAAGGACAGGGATGGGGGCAGAGGGGAGAGGAAGCCCCTCAGAGGACATCAGGGCTAGTCGGGTGTGAAATACAAAAGGCAGCTAGGATTGCCCCCTTTCTGAAACTGCCTCTCCAGAGAACCCAGGCACGTGGGATGCCGGCCCATTGGAGTGTACTGGAGTTAACCCAAGAGCAGAGGCTGGGAGCCAGGACTCCTGGATTCTCCAGAAGGGGAGTAGGACTAGTGGGAAGGAAACCAGGATTCCTAGGGTCTCTGGGAGGGGCTTAGAGCGGGAGGGCTAGGAGCCAGGACACCTGGGTTCTTCCTCACCATTAATGCCCGAAGGAGTCTGAAAAGACCCCTGGGGGACGCACATTAGTTAAGTAACTCGTTAATCAAGACGATACAAAGCCAAAAGAACAAGCCCCCAGTCTGGAATGGGGGAGAACAGAATCGTTCCCCTTCCTGGGGGGCCTGGCCGCCCCCACGTCACGTGGTTAGGGGGAGCCGCTGCTGGGTTACGGGGATCACAGCCACGTAGCAAAGCGCAGTTCTACAGCGAGTTGGGGGGCCCTCATTGGCCCCCGGATCCTGCGCCCCCCAAGAGCCAGCGGGGGACGGGCCCAAACCATGCCAGGGAGCAGTGCAGACCTGCAGAGGGAAAGACCGAATCAGAGCCAGAACTCAGACATCCAAGCTCACCCCCACCCCTCCCAGATAATCCAGGAATCCTAGCTCCCATCCTCACTCTAATTCACTAACCCCCACAATCCCCTCCCCGAGAACCCAGAAATCCTGGCTCTCAGCTCTCCCCACTCCCTGCTTTAACCCACTAGCCCCCACTCACTTCCCAGAGAACCCAGGAGTCCTGGCTCCCAGCCCCCCCTGCTCTAACCCCTAGCCCCCACTCCCCTCCCAGAGAACCCAGGAGTCCTGGCTCCCAACCCCTCCCTGCTCTAAACTACTAGCCCCGCACCCCCATCCCAGAGAACCCAGGAATCCTGGCTCTCAGCCCCCCTGCTCTAACCCACTCCGCACTCCTTCCACCAAGCCCGACCCAGATCAGAGCCAGAGCCCCCTCAAGGGGAAAAGGCTCTGCATCGGACTTCCTAGCACCCCTTTGGAGGGCAGGCTAGCACTGCACTGACCGGCGCTGGTGTTGCTCCTCACGGCCCCTGGCCACCCGGCTGGAACCGCGCCGTCTCCTCGAAGATTAGCTCTTTCAGCTTCTCCTTGGGGAGATCATCCAGCTCCATGTCAAAGGTGAACGGCTCCTCAGCCACTGGCTGTGGGAAGAGAGGGGATAGAACCCAGGAATCCAAGCCCCCAGCCCCCACTACTCTTGCTCTCTCTCTCTCCCTGCAGAGAACCCAGACATCCTCCCCAACCTAGTCCACCCCCAACTCTCAGGTCCAGGCTCCAGTCCTCCCCCAAACCCAGATGTATAAGATCCCATTTCCTCCGTCCAACCTCCCACCACCCTTTCCCCTCCCGCGAGAGCTCAGGTATCTGGACCCCTAGCACCTCATCAGAAGGATCGTAGTACTGCTCCAGGTAGGGGTGGGCCAGCGACTCCTCCACAGTGATGCGCCTGTTGGGGTTAAAGGTCAGCATCTTGTCCAGCAGGTCGGGGGGGGGGGGGGGGGGGGGGAACAACGTGTTATATTCCATAAATCATAACGTCCATGAATATCCAGGTGTCATGGAAAAGGGCAATAGAGAGAAACTAGTAGAGTGACTGGACTTTTATTTATGGGACCTACTACAGTTGGTGGAGGAGGTATGCAAGCTTTTTTGGACCTCATCGAGTCCTTTGTCAGGCAGGGATAATAAAAAAAAGGGTAATATTTCTACAATTCCAATAGGAGTTAACATCTACATTAACTAGTCGGGTCTGATGTCATTGTAATCCTTTTGAAACACCAAGCTCAATGAGGCAAGAAAACACTGAGCAAGATTAAAGAAAATTAGACGCATGCACAATCAGTCAGTCATGGCTGGTGTCATTTTCATCCTTGTGAAATAAGGAGCACAATGATGAAATGTTACAGATATTGTGTAGCCAACATGAAAGTTACTCCATGTCACTAGAAACAAGCAGCTTGGAAGCCAGAAAGGCAACAAAGGCGAATTCCCATTCTAGACAATGGCCACAATCTACTTATTCCATTGGGAAGAATTCCACTGAAGCCCAAGGGATTCAATGGGACTCCTCTGGCATGTGGTTTGTGGATAGTGAACTCAGTCTCTGCAGAGAGGTGGCAGGATGGGGGCTCAGCTATGGGATTAACCAGCAGGGGCTGCAGAGACAACCAATGGTTTTAACAGAGAAAGGGAGAAAAGAATGTGCAAGGTTTTAAAGCAGAGAACAGCAACATGATTTAGGTCAGTTTCAGATCTCCTCTGCCCCGCCCCACGCATATTCTGGCTGCGGGAGGGAATGCGCAGCCAGGATATGCGCGGATTTCGGCCAGTCTTACATCTCATCACCATGAGGAAATCCTGCTCTGTATCTCTGCGGGCATTTGCCAGCAAAGCTGCGCAGTTGAGGAGGGCCTTTCAGACTGGCCGAATCCCGCGCATATCCTGGCTGCGCATTCCCTCCCGCAGCCAGAATATGCGTGGGGTGGGGCGGGGGAGGTCTGAAAGTGGCTTCAGTGCTGCTAGAGGCACAGCCCAGCCAGCAGCAACACTAAGGGCGCCTCGACAGTGGAATATTAAGCCAGGAATATTTAAGGGAGTTGGGATCACGTTATTTTAATCAACTGTTTACAGTAGCAACTATCTGTAACACAATCATTTTTCCTTATTTCTTAATCTCTTTATATAAAGGTATCTTTTATTCCAAAGCTGGTATGTGTGCACATTTGTTGAAATTGGACCCAGGGTTCCAGACAGTTCCCCTGTTTAGATACAGAGGTCAGCCAATCCAAATAATTTTCTATAATCAGGGAGAATTCCAAGTTATAGATGGAAGAAGGTTTGCATTTGTGAACCTGGCTTGGGGCGTTTGGCCCCCAATTGTAAAAGCAGTAACCGGTGAAGATTACAGGCTGGGAAACTGAGTCACGGCTGTAGCTGGAAGTGAAGTGGGGTGTTGGAGTGAACCTCCAAATCCTGGTGTCACAGGCTGAGAGACTATGCAATTGGGACAGCCATGCCCGGTGGGGGTATCCCATTCCCTCCCCCATGCTCACCTTTGGGGTCAGCCTTGGGGAAGAGTTTGCTCCAGGGCACTTTGCTCTTGGGTGGCAGCGACTGCAGGTAGTTCCGTGCCTTCATATTGATGATGCAGTTCAGGTCATCCTGTGATGGAGAGCCCAGGATCCCTGCGAGGGGAATTATGGGGGTGAGAGCCAGGACTCCTGGATTCTTGGGGAGGGGTTGGGGGCTGGGAGCCAGGACTCCTGGGTTCTCTGGGAGGGGAGTGGGGGCTAGTGGGTTAGAGCCGGGGTGGTGGTGGTAGAGCCAGAACTCTGGGATTCTCTGGAAGGGGAGTGGTGTTGAGGGATTAGAGCAGAAGAGCTGGAAGGGATGGAGTTTAACTCTTAAATTTGAGCAGCTGGAAGCTACCTCCTTCCCAAATGCAGTCAACCCCTCCAACATCCCTCCACACACACTCAGTGGCCTCCCTTACCCAGGATGTGGTTGAGCTGGTCAAGGTAGTGCTTGCCGGGGAAGATAGGCCGGTTTGAAAGCATCTCGGCCAGGATACAGCCCACAGACCAGATATCGATCGACTTGGTGTAGCCCTGGGGAGAGAGACAGAGAGAACCCAGACGTCCTGGCCCCATCTCCCTGCTCTAATCCACACCCTCCCAGAGAACCCAGGAGTCCTGGCTCCCAGTCTCTCCCCTGTGGACCCTGGAGTCTGGGCCATTACCTTTGAGTTGAGCATGATTTCAGGAGCACGGTACCAGCGCGTAGCCACATACTCTGTGAGGAAGCCTGTGTGGTCATGTTCAGGGTCTGCAATTCGTGCCAACCCAAAGTCACATATCTGAGAGAGATGGGAGATGGGTTACTCAGACCCCTGGGTTCTCCGGGAGGGGGAGAGGGTGCTAGGTTAGAACAATGGCGGCTGAGAGCCAGGACTCCTGGGTTCTCTGGAAGGGGAAGGATAGTCATGAGTTAGGGCTGGGGGGCGAATTAAATTCATGTTTGGGAGATGAGTGGGGCTCAGATGCCTGGGTTCACCTTGAGGTCGCAGGTGGTGTTGATGAGCAGGTTGCTGGGCTTGAGGTCTCGGTGCAACACGTTGGCCGAGTGGATGTATTTGAGCCCGCGCAGGATCTGGTAGAGGAAATAGCAGATGTGGTCGTTGCTCAGCTGCTGTGTCTTCAGGAGCTTGTACAGATCTGTCTCCATCAGGTCCTGAACAATGTACCTGCGGGAGGGACGCAGCACCCCCTCCAGAAGAGGGGAGGCACAGACACCTGTCAAGGAGAAGAACTGACACTTGGATACAGCAGGCTGTGGGGAGGGGCAGGGGGACAGAGTAGAACAGGAGTCCTCATATGGCGAGGGGGAGGGGCTACTTATACAGAGATTTACCGTCAGCACCAAGTTGCAGCTGCTTCTGGGGTACGGGTGGCTGTTTTACTCAGGGATCCCTTGTCAGGTGCTAAAATGCAACTGTCACTGAGGTGGGGATAGCTGTTATTCAGGGATCTCTCACCAGGTGCTGAAGTGCAGCTGCCCCTGGCATGGGGACTGCTATTTATCCAGGGATCATCCTTCACTAGGCGCTGAAATGCAGCTGCCTCTAGGGCTGGGGCACAGGTACGCAGTGGCCTGTAGGGAGAGGGTAGCAGCCTGTAGCTGCCACTGTGATGGCGCCACTGGAAGGATACACATCTCGCATCTGGTCGATGGAGGCTGCACGCAGGATGTCATTGATGCCGATGATGTTCTCATGCTTAAAGCGCAGCAGGATTTTGATCTCACGCAGCGTGCGCTGGCAGTAGGTCTGGTGCTCAAATGGGCTGATCTTCTTAATTGCTGCCCGAATCTTGTTCACGTGATCGTAGGATGAGCTGGGGGGCAGAGAAAATTGGGGTGGGGGAAATCAGAGACTGGAGTGATCACAGCAGCACAGAGGGGAGTTGGCATGAGTATGGTGGCCCAGAGGGACCAGTCTGGGGGACGGGGTGAGTATGGCAACTCAGAGGGACAAGGCTATTGGGGGGGGGGGGGGGGGAGTGAGGAGGCTGGCCTGACAGTCTAACAAAAGGAGGTGGAGGAGCCGAGTGAGGCTGGGGGTCATAGGGCTTAGTCAAAGGAACAGGAAAAGTTGGCCAAAGTACAGCATCCTGGAGCGTTCCGTTTCATTAGGGGTGCACTGACAGCAGGAATGTACTGGGGTACGGTGGCCAGGAAGGATATACCATTGGGGTGCAAGGGCATAACTCAGGTGGCGCTGGGGTACGGTGTCCGGAAGAGGCCATTTTCCGCTCTGGGGTACGCTGGTGGGGTACGGTGGCCGGGCGGATCCCGTCTGGGCGGTGGCACATGCGCACTCACCACACCATGCCGTACGCCCCTTCGCCGATGTACTGCAGCTCGGTGTAGCGCGGCCCTACGTCGAACGCCTGCCCCTTCACCGTCTCCACGACCAGCTTCGGGGACCCCAGTACCGGCCCAGGTCCTGCCCCGCTCGGAGCCGTCGCCATGGCCGATCCAAGCCACTGCCGTTGCTGCCTCACCCGGAACCGACACCGCCCGACACCAGCACGCATGCGCTACCAGGTAGGAGGGGGGTACCGAGGATCGCGCTTAGTGCGCGTGCGCCTATCTGGGAGCGGGACCGGCCGTTCCAATAGGGCATGCGTCCCTGCGAGATAGGGACCAGCCATTTCTCAGTGCGCATGCGTCGCTTGAGTTCCAGGGAGCTGATTCCTGCGCAGGCGTGGAGTCACGTTTACTGAGCATGCGTGAAGTTAAGGGGCGGGGAGGGAAATACGCTCCAACACACCACGCATGCATATAGATGCGCAGAAATGTGGTGTGCGCTCTTTACGCATGCGTGCGTCAGTCAGCCTGCCTGCCCGCCCCGAGGGCTTGGCCGTGCAATCTCCCGCAACTCATCCTATACGGACCCGCCTCTGTTGTAACACGCCATACCCGGAAGCGCGAGGCTGTAGAACAAGCAAACCGCACCTCGGGGCTAGCCCCGCCCCTCTGCCTTTAAGCCCAGTATTTTTATTGCTCAACCCACCGACCATATCTAAGCCCCGCCTCTTCCATTAGGTCCCGCCCCACACACCTTGCTCATCCAATCGTCAGCCTGCTCCCTTAAGCCTGCTCCCTTAAGCCCCGCCCCTTCCCTCGGCATCCCCTTGTTCTCAGATCCCCCTCCCATAGGCCACGCCCCTTTCTTCACTGGCCACACCCTCATATCTGCTCAGACCCTTTCTACTCCCCTAAGCCACGCCTCTTTCCTCCATTGCCACGCCCCCTTTCTCCTGCAGCCGCGCCTACCCCCCCTTTCTCTTTTAACCATGCCCCTAACTCCTCAGATCCTTGCACCAGAACTGATCGCCATTGGAAATCTTGAGAGTGAGCATTTAAATCCACCTTAAAAACTCACTCTTCAGTCCCTGATGCCGAGGTAAAAGCATGAGACACTCCCAGAATTAGATTTATCCCTAAAATCTCAAATATCGTGAGCCTTTTCCCCCTGTAAGAGCTGCCTTCTTAAATTGCAATATAATAATTCAGCCTCAATTAATAATTATTTTATTTTTCTATAGTACACAGAACAATTTAGCACAACTTTTAACTGCAAGATCCTTGTATGAGTCCCATACGACCATCCTAACAGCTTTCCAAAACGACAAGATTTTGTTTAAAAAAACCCCGGAAGATCTCAGAAATCACAACTCATAACTCACACTCATAAAATCAAGCCTTGGATGTTGTCCAGGCCAGTAGCATACCAGGCTTCCAAAAGGGATGATGATTTTTGAAAGCCAGGTCTATTAAGGGCTACTAGTTGGGTACAAGGCCCTTAACTATGGGAAGCTGGGGGAGGATGGTAGGAAATGGATTGCTCCAGTGTAACCTTTGGGAGGCCTTTGGGAGGGTGTGGGGTTTTTAGTTCCCCCACCTATTTCTGGTTTTTAGATTGGTTTGCTAGCCCTGTTTAAATTATTTTTATAATATTTATGATTATTTTTTATTGTTTTTATTGTATTTTAAAACGTTGGAAGCCGCCCCGAGCTGCATGGCAGGAGGGGCGGGGTAAAAGTTTATAAAATAAATAAATAAATAACCTGCTGCATGTTCTCCCCTATGAAAACTTAGGCTGGCCATCGTCAGAGACAGCGTCGGGCTAGATGGACCATTGGTCTAGCTCAGGAAAAGGCACTGAGTACGTTAAGCACATAAGAAGTGCCAGACAGGGTCAGATCAATGGTTCATTGGGCCCATCACCTGCCTCCAACACTGGCCGATCTCCGTCGACTGGAGAAGTCCCCAACAAGTCACTACGGGTCAATCCATTCCCTGTTGTTCACTCCCAGCTTCCAACAGGAAGAGGTTACAGTTCCCAAACTTACCTGGCTAATAGTTGCTAATTGTCACGGGGAGGGGGTAGAGTCGGGGAAGGAGAAAACGGGTCCACGTCCTTTCTCTCCACGTAACCAAACACCCGCCCTTACCCTGTGCTCCGACAGGCCCTAGCGAGGGATTCATGCCCCTCAGGATAGTGCTTGGACCGATATGTCTCACGGAGACAAGGTCCCGATCATCATAGGGCGCCGAGCAGTTGTAGGGAGCCTTGGGCCTTACACCGCGCACACCACTTGCATAACCCGCGCCAACAAGGGAGGAAGGGACGGAGACAGTGATCCAGGCGGGGGATGCCAGGGAAGGGGACCCAGGGAGCAAGGGGCTCAGGAAGAGGTTTGCACACAGGAAGCGGGAAGGAGCAGAGCCCGTGGGTGTGGGAGGGGCGACCGCTCCTATCCTCTCACGCAGCGTTCGCACTCACGCTCACAGTTACACGTGGGGTACACTGCTGGCGCTATATAAATGTTTGTTAATAATAATAATAATAATCCTCAGTTTTATTCTCTATTCCCTTGAAAATAATTCCTAACATTCTATTTGCTTTTTTGATTGCTGCGGCACACTGGGCTGAGGATTTCAGTGTATTATTCACAATCACTCCCAGATCCTTTTCCTGAGTGGTAACTCTTAGCTTAGTACCCAGCATTGTGTACTCATAATTTGGATTATTTTTCCCAATGTGCATCACTTTGCACTTGTCCACATTAAATCTCATCTGCCATTTAGATGTCCAGGCACCCAGTCTTGTAAGATCTTGCTGCAGCTCCTCACAGTCTGCTCATGTTCTGACTACTCTGAATAACTTGGGGTGAAAACAGACATGACACTAACCACCCTTTAACCACCCTTGGTGGTTATTTATGCATGTTGCGGGGCTGTATTGGTGCCCTATGCAGCCCTGCAACATGTATAAATAACCACCAAGGGTGGTTAAAGGTTGGTTAGCATCATGTCTGTTTTCACCCTTGGTGTCATCTGCAGATTTGATCACCTCACTCTTAACACCCCTTTCCAGATCATTAATGAATACATTGAAAAGAACTGGTCCCAGTACAGATCCTTGGGACACACGACTTTTTACATCCTTCCATTGTGAAGCCTGGCCATTTAGTCCCACTCTTTGCTTCCTATCCTTTAACCAATTACCAATCCATAGCAAAACACTACCTCCTATCCCATGACTTTTTAATTTTCTCAAGAGTCTTTTATGTGGGACCTTATCAAAAGCTTTCTGGAAATCCAGGTACACTATAACTGCTGGGTCTCCCCTGTCCACATGCTTGTTTACGCCCTCAAAGAATTCCAAGAGATTAGTGAGGCATGACTTCCCTTTGCTAAATCCATGCTGATTCTCTGCCATTAAGCCAAAATTTATCAATATGCCCAGTGATTCTATTCTTAATGATAGTTTCCACCATTTTGGCCGGCACAGACGTCAAGCTTACTGGTCTGTAGTTTCCAGGATCACCTCTGGATCCGTTTTTAAACATTGGGGTTACATTTGCCACCTTCCAGTCCTCAGGTACAGTGCCAGATGCCAACGTTAGGTTACAAATTACTACTAGTAGGTTTGCAGATTCACATCTGAGTTCCTTCAGAACTCTGGCCCTGGTGATTTGTTCATATTAAGCTTGTTTGCTCTAGAACCTCCTCCAGGGTCACACTGATTTGTGACGGTTCATCCAATTCATCACCTACAAAGTAGGGTTCCGGCGTGGGTATCTCCCCAACATCCTCCGCAGTGAAGACCGAAGCAAAGAACTCGTTCAGCTTCTCTGCAATGTCCTTGTCCTCCCTGAGCGCCCCTTTTACTCCCTGGTTCTTATGTTCTTATCCCACTTAAAGATTGTGCAATTCTCCCCCAAAATCACGTTGTTCCTTCAGAAATGGTGAGATTGTCCTGGAAAATTCCTGGAAACATTGATGAGATTATCCCCCCCACCCAAAATTATGAGAGCCCTGTTAAACATTGTCACAGTCTGACCCCACTGAGATCTGATTGATGTGCCTGTCCATTTCATCATCTTCATCTCTGGCCATCCTGATCCAGGCCTTCCGAGTCTCAAGGCTCCCATCAGCATCGTCTGACAAGGCTCTGTGGCTGGTGACAAATGGATAGGCCTTTGAAAAACTCCAAGCCCTGCCTTGACGATCATAAGACTGCCTGGATTGCTGGTGTCAGGATGGAGCTTGCAGCAGAGTAGATCCTGTCAGCAGGTGTGGAGGGTGGTTGTGGGGTGGTCAGGGGATTGGGGATTGGGGTGGGCATGAGGACAGGGCTCCCCATGAAAAAGCTTCTTGCTCCCCTCATGGAGGATCAGGTATCCTGAGTTCCAGTTCCATCACCAGTAAGAGGACCGTCTCGTCTCTCAGCTCCGGCCCCTTAGCTGAGGCTTAGGGCAGCAGGTGCCAACAGCTGGAAGGGTTAAGTGGACTCAAATCCATAGGAGCATCCAGTTGGGAGCAGGGACAGCTGCTGAGGGTAACATCTGAGAGAAGGATGGGGAGGGCATGTATGGGAGTCCCATGCAGATCGCAGGGTGGTGTCTGAGGGGGGAGAAGCTCAGTCAGGGCTAGAATTTGGGGGCCCAGGATGAAGATAAAATATGGGACCCTGCACCCTTCATGGGACCCTGGAGATGGTTGTGTTGTTGAGCCCCTGCTGGGAAGGAGTGGGGGCCCTGTATCCTGCCACGGTGCAAGCAGGAGCCACCGGGGGGCGGACCCCCAGGGGGAGAGTAAATACCGGGGCCCGGGGCGGTACTAGTGTTGCCACCTAGGCAAATCTTTAAGGAACGCTTATGCAAAATACATGTTACACGATCGGCACTGGCGCCTTGCGGGCCCTGCAACATGCATTTTTCATAAGTGTTCCTTGAAAATGTGCCTCGGTGGCAACCCTGGCTGGTGGCCCTGTGACAAGGCTGGGCTTGGGCGCTGGGCCTCGCCCAGAGTTTGGAGAGGAGTCAGTTCTGCCAATGAATCCAGCTTGTGCCGAGAGGGAGAGAGGCTGGATACAGAGAGTAGCTAGCGAGCTAGCCGGTGTGTGGGGCGATGGCCAGCCCCTGCTCTGAGGCAGAACGCCCTGCTGCTCCGCCCAGAGACCAGGCTTGGAAACAGGCCCTTTCCACCCCCTCCCTCAGCAACCAATTCCATCATCCAGCTGCCTTCCTAATATTATGAATAGCCTCATCTTTCCTCATACTCTCTCGGGGAGCTAGGGCGGCCACCGAGGTACATTTTCAAGGAACCCTTGTGAAACATACATATTGCAGTCCCTGCAACGGCACCAATGCAGGCCCTGCAACGGCACCAAATGCAGGCGCTGCAACGGCAGCAATGCAGGCGCTGCAACGGCAGCAATGCAGGCGCTGCAACGGCAGCAATGCAGGCCCTGCAACGGCAGCAATGCAGGCCCTGCAACGGCACCAATGCAGGCCCTGCAACGGCACCAATGCAGGCCCTGCAACGGCACCAAATGCAGGCGCTGGAACGGCACCAAATGCAGGCGCTGGAACGGCACCAAATGTAGGCGCTGCGACGGGAGCAATGCAGGCGCTGCGACGGCAGCAATGCAGGCGCTGCGACGGTACCAAATGCAGGCGCTGCGACGGCACCAAATGCAGGTGCTGCGACGGCACCAATGCAGGCGCTGCGACGGTACCAAATGCAGGCGCTGCGACGGCACCAATGCAGGCGCACCGATGCAGGTGCTGCAACGGAACCATATGCAGGCGCTGCAACGGCACCAAATGCAGGCGCTGCAACGGCACCAAATGCAGGCGCTGCAACGGCACCAAATGCAGGCGCTGCAACGGCACCAAATGCAGGCGCTGCAACGGCACCAAATGCAGGCGCTGCAACGGCACCAAATGCAGGCGCTGCAACGGCACCAAATGCAGGCGCTGCAACGGCACCAAATGCAGGCGCTGCAACGGCACCAAATGCAGGCGCTGCAACGGCACCAAATGCAGGCGCTGCAACGGCACCAAATGCAGGCGCTGCAACGGCACCAAATGCAGGCGCTGCAACGGCACCAAATGCAGGCGCTGCAACGGCACCAAATGCAGGCGCTGCAACGGCACCAAATGCAGGCGCTGCAACGGCACCAAATGCAGGCGCTGCAACGGCACCAAATGCAGGCGCTGCAACGGCACCAAATGCAGGCGCTGCAACGGCACCAAATGCAGGCGCTGCAACGGCACCAAATGCAGGCGCTGCAACGGCACCAAATGCAGGCGCTGCAACGGCACCAATGCAGGCCCTGCAACGGCACCAATGCAGGTGCTGGAACATGTATTTTTCATAAGAGTTCCTTGCAAATTTGCATAGGTGGCAACCCTCAGTCAAAGTCCATTCTCCCTTGTATTATCTACGGTGACCGTGGAAAGCAAATGCCCACCATCCTTTTTGGGGCCTCCTGTCAGATATTTGAAAACTGCTCTCATGTCATCATCCCCCCCCCCTTAGTAATCTTTTCTGTAGCCTGAACATCTCCAGTTCTTTCAACCTTTCCTCCTTTGCCTTGTCCTCCAGTCCCCTCTGAATCCTCTCCAATTGAAGTGAGATGCCTAAAACTGAACACAGTATGAGAGAGAGAGCGTGTGTGTCTGCATGCGCACGCCTGTCTATGAATGGATATATGAGCAGACAGAGAGGCTGTGTGCTGGCCCTTTAAGAGCCCAGCCCTCTCAGTTCCGACACTTCAAAGCTCCCTTAAAAGCTTTGCAGAGTCAGTCCTAGGTCACAGAGAGACCCGCAGTGACCGAGCCACATCAACCGACAGGTGGGATCTAGCGAGGCAGCATGTTGGGATTGGGGGCACTGGGGGGAGCTCAGGGCTGGGGTAGCAGGGGATGTATGCCAGAAATGAGGGTACCATGTGTGTATGAGGGAGCCCAGGGCTAGGACAGCAGGGGCTGTGGGCTGGGATTGAGGGGCACTGTGTGTGTGTGTATGAGGGAGCCCAGGGCTAGGACAGCAGGGGCTGTGGGCTGGGATTGAGGGGCACTGTGTGTGTGTGTATGAGGGAGCCCAGGGCTAGGGCAGCAGGGGCTGTGGGCTGGGATTGAGGGGCACCATGGTGGGGGCAGCCCAGGGCTGGGGTAGCAGGGGCTGCAGGTTGAGATTGAGGGGCATTGTGTGTGTGTGCGGTGTGGGGAGCCTAGGGCTAGGACAGCAGGGGAAGCATGTCAGAAATGGGGGTACCATTGTGTGTATGAGGGAGCCCAGGGCTGGGGCAGCAGGGGCTGCGGGTTGGGATTGAGAGGCACCATGTGTATGTGGGGAAGAGGGGAGCCCAGGGCTGGGGCAGCAGGGGCTGCGGGATGGGATTGAGAGGCACCATGTGTAAGTGGGGAAGAGGGGAGCCCAGGGCTGGGGCAGCAGGGGCTGCGGGATGGGATTGAGAGACATGGCATGGGGAGCCTTAAAACAGATATGTGGATTAACCCCTTCCCCCCTGCCCCACAGGTGCCATGAGCCGCAAGGTGGTGCGTTCCAGCAAGTTCCGGCACGTCTATGGGCAGCCGGTGAAGGGCGACCAGTGCTACGATGACATCCGGGTCTCCCAGATGACCTGGGATGGCGGCTTCTGCTCCGTCAACCCCACCTTCGTTGCCATTGTGGTGGAGGCCAGTGGGGGAGGGGCCTTCCTCGTGCTGCCGCTCTCCAAGGTACCAGTTGCCACCCCACGCCCATTTCACAGTGTCCCCCAATCCCAACCTGCAGCCCCTGCTACCCCAGCCCTGGGTTCCTCCCCCAGCCCCCGCAATGCTCCTCAATCCCAACCTGCAGCCCCTGCTACCCCAGCCCTGGGTTCCTCCCCCAGCCCCCGCAATGCTCCTCAATCCCAACCTGCAGCCCCTGCTACCCCAGCCCTGGGTTCCTCCCCCAGCCCCCGCAATGCTCCTCAATCCCAACCTGCAGCCCCTGCTACCCCAGCCCTGGGTTCCTCCCCCAGCCCCCGCAATGCTCCTCAATCCCAACCTGCAGCCCCTGCTACCCCAGCCCTGGGTTCCTCCCCCAGCCCCCGCAATGCTCCTCAATCCCAACCTGCAGCCCCTGCTACCCCAGCCCTGGGTTCCTCCCCCAGCCCCCGCAATGCTCCTCAATCCCAACCTGCAGCCCCTGCTACCCCAGCCCTGGGTTCCTCCCCCAGCCCCCGCAATGCTCCTCAATCCCAACCTGCAGCCCCTGCTACCCCAGCCCTGGGTTCCTCCCCCAGCCCCCGCAATGCTCCTCAATCCCAACCTGCAGCCCCTGCTACCCCAGCCCTGGGTTCCTCCCCCAGCCCCCGCAATGCTCCTCAATCCCAACCTGCAGCCCCTGCTACCCCAGCCCTGGGTTCCTCCCCCAGCCCCCGCAATGCTCCTCAATCCCAACCTGCAGCCCCTGCTACCCCAGCCCTGGGTTCCTCCCCCAGCCCCCGCAATGCTCCTCAATCCCAACCTGCAGCCCCTGCTACCCCAGCCCTGGGTTCCTCCCCCAGCCCCCGCAATGCTCCTCAATCCCAACCTGCAGCCCCTGCTACCCCAGCCCTGGGTTCCTCCCCCAGCCCCCGCGATGCTCCTCAATCCCAACCTGCAGCCCCTGCTACCCCAGCCCTGGGTTCCTCCCCCAGCCCCCGCAATGCTCCTCAATCCCAACCTGCAGCCCCTGCTACCCCAGCCCTGGGTTCCTCCCCCAGCCCCCGCGATGCTCCTCAATCCCAACCTGCAGCCCCTGCTACCCCAGCCATGGGTTCCTCCCCCAGCCCCCGCGATGCTCCTCAATCCCAACCTGCAGCCCCTGCTACCCCAGCCCTGGGTTCCTCCCCCAGCCCCCGCAATGCTCCTCAATCCCAACCTGCAGCCCCTGCTACCCCAGCCATGGGTTCCTCCCCCAGCCCCCGCGATGCTCCTCAATCCCAACCTGCAGCCCCTGCTACCCCAGCCCTGGGTTCCTCCCCCAGCCCCCGCAATGCTCCTCAATCCCAACCTGCAGCCCCTGCTACCCCAGCCATGGGTTCCTCCCCCAGCCCCCGCGATGCTCCTCAATCCCAACCTGCAGCCCCTGCTACCCCAGCCCTGGGTTCCTCCCCCAGCCCCCGCAATGCTCCTCAATCCCAACCTGCAGCCCCTGCTACCCCAGCCCTGGGTTCCTCCCCCAGCCCCCGCGATGCTCCTCAATCCCAACCTGCAGCCCCTGCTACCCCAGCCCTGGGTTCCCCGTATTTCCGGTAAAGGGGCAGGAGGTGTTTGTGAAACGGCTGCAACACCAGACACGTCTGCTTTTTGCCTTAAAAGGCCTGAAGTTTCAACCTGGGGCGGAAGCAGCATTCGGCGAAAGGGGAAGTGGGTTTGGGGTAGGGATGGGGGAGGGGGCAAACCAGGTCGGAGTCTCTGAAACTCTTGACATGCTATAGGACTGGCAGGAAATGGGAGGTGGAGGAAGGGACCCAGGCATCCTGGCTCTTAAACTCCCACTGGTCCACTAGCCCCAACTCCTGTCTAATTTAGCCTCCCTGTTTTAACCCCAAGCCTACACATCCGTCCCAGGGAAACCTCGATTCCTGGCTCCCAGCCCCCCTGCCCTAACCCACCAGCCCCCATTCCCCTTCCATAGAACCCAGGAGTCCTGGCCCCCAGTCCCCTGCCCTACCCCACCAGCCCCCATTCCCCTTCCATAGAACCCAGGAGCCAGTCCCCTGCCCTACCCCACCAGCCCCCATTCCCCTTCCAGAGAACCCAGGAGTCCTGGCCCCCAGTCCCCCATCTAGTCTGTGACTCCTCTTCCACACAACCCAGGAGTCCTCCCTCCCCAAGCTGGGGTTTCTCTTTCTCTGTGTGTGTCTGTCTTGTTCCCAGTGTGATTTAGCTCCCCATGCCCTGATCACGCTGAAGTCACAAGACTTGTGTCCTGGGGGTGAACGGGGCCCTGCCAGAGAGGGGGGGAGGGAGGCCTGGCCACTCCCAGGGCTCATCAACCTTGGGACAGACACACTGGGGCCTTTGTGTTGAATGAACAAGGGGTGATGCTGGGGGCCAGGACTCCTGGGTTCTCTGGGAGGGGAGAGGGGGCTAGTGGGTTAGAGCAGGGGGGCTGGGAGCCAGGACTCCTGGGTTCTCTGGGAGGGGAGTGGGGGCTAGTGGGTTAGAGCAGGGGGGCTGGGAGCCAGGACTCCTGGGTTCTCTGGGAGGGGAGAGGGGGCTAGTGGGTTAGAGCAGGGGGGCTGGGAGCCAGGACTCCTGGGTTCTCTGGGAGGGGAGAGGGGGCTAGTGGGTTAGAGCAGGGGGGCTGGGAGCCAGGACTCCTGGGTTCTCTGGGAGGGGAGGGGGGGGGGGTGGGTTTAGAGCAGGGGGGCTGGGAGCCAGGACTCCTGGGTTCTCTGGGGGGGGGGGGGGGGCTAGTGGGTTTAGAGCAGGGGGGCTGGGAGGAGGGGAGGGGGGCTAGTGTTTAGAGCAGGGGGGCTGGGAGCCAGAAATCCTGAGTCCGGGGGTTGGGGAGTGAGGTTTGGGGGATGAGAGCGGGGAGTTGGGGGGGCAGGGGGCTTGGACTCCTGGGTTTCTTTGTAGGGAAGTGAGGGCCAGCGTGGTGGAGTGGATAAGGTCCTGGAGCGGAGAAGTCAGGGTTTGAATCCTCCTGCCCCTAGCCGTAATCTCGCTGGTCGGCCTAGGGCAAGTCACAGCCTCTCAGCCTCAGTTCCCCATCTGCAAAATGGGAACGTGTGTCTGTCTGTCTGTCCTTGTGTTCCCCTCACCCGGGTCCAGCTTAGATTGTAAGCCCCCTGAGCAGGGACCGGTCTCCAAAAGTCTCTGACTGTAAAGCGCTGCCTCCACCTTGGTAGCGCTATAGAAATGAGAAGTAGTTAGAGCGGGGGTTTGCCGTCGCTTATGGTTTTTACCCTGATGCTCCCACAGGCCAAAATGTGAGTGTCAGGGTTAAACCAGTGAGAGGTGGGGGTCACAGTGGGGAGGGTGGGGGTCACCGTGAGCCAGGACTCCTGGGTTCTCTGGCCAGGGAGTGGGCGTCTCCACACCTGGGTCCTATGCCAGCTCTCTCTCCTCCCCCACAGACTGGGCGCCTGGACAAGTCCTACCCCCTGGTTTCAGGGCATACGGCCCCTGTGCTCGACATCGATTGGTGCCCTCACAACGACCATGTGATCGCCAGTGGCTCGGAGGACTGCACCGTCATGGTGAGTGGGCAGGGCCCTTGGGCAGCGGCTGTGAAGTTGGGGGAGCAGCTGGGAGGGAGTGGGCAGAGCCGTAAGATTGGTGTGGGTGGAGCCAGGTGGCAGGGGCGGAGCTAACAGTGGGGGCAGAGCTTGGATAAAGTTGGAAGGGGCTTGGCTGGGTGTGGGCAGGGCTATGGGAGAAGGGGTGGGGTTTTCAGTATGGGGAGGGGTCTGCCATGGGGCAGGGCTAAATGGCTCTTGGCTCTTCTCCTAGGTGTGGTCAGTGCCTGAGGGGGGCCCCTCCCGCCCTCTCACCGAGCCCGTGGTCACCTTGGAAGGGCACAGCAAGCGTGTGGGAATTCTCTCCTGGCATCCCACTGCCCAGAACCTCCTCCTCAGTGCAGGTAATGGGCCATTGGCTCAGGCTCCCTGCAGACTCACACGCGCGACTCTAGCCTGCCTGCGCTCCTTCTTGTGGGAGTCCCAACTCCATCGTGTGATCATCTCATCTTCCCTCCCCTGCTTCAAAAGTTACCCTGTGAACTGCTAATAGGTGTCCTGTTAGACTGCGTTTTTCTTATCGACGGTGCATTAGCTTGATGAGGCAGGCCGGGGGGGAAATCACCTCTCTCGCCTCCTGCAGCAATTAAGGCAAACGGATAGGCGGATTAATCCCATTATTAAAGCTTGTTTTCTGGTGTAACTTTTTGGGAGTTACTGCACATTGCACCCAGTGCACCTGGTGATCTTACCCTTTCACACATGAAAAAATAAAGGGAAGGGAAGGATTTTTTGCATGCGACTTTGAATGTAGACTCAGGCAGGGATCAGGGTAGCACCCGGCCTCTTGGAGCGATTGGTTCAGGCTCCCTGCTGACTAAGATGGGTATCGGGGCAGCTCCCCCTCTTAGAGCGATTGGTTCAGGCTCCCTGCTGACTAAGATGGGTATCGGGGCAGCTCCCCCTCTTAGAGCGATTGGTTCAGGCTCCCTGCAGATTCAGGCAGGTGCCCCCTTTCAGATCAGTCAGCTCAGGCTCGCGGCAGATTCCACTGTCTTGCTTCCCCCTCCTGCAGGATGTGACAACGTGGTGACAGTTTGGGATGTGGGGGAAGGCCGTGCTGCGCTCTCGCTGGACGAACTCCACCCTGACGTGATCTATAGTGCTGCCTGGACCCAGGACGGAGCTCTGCTCTGCACTACCTGCCGCGACAAGCAGGTCCGGCTCTTCGACCCCCGGGCGAGGGGCACTGTTGCCAATGTGAGTAGTGTAAGAGGAAGCCAACATGGGAAGGGTGCAGAGGGGGAGAGAAATTGGAATCGGAGACTGGGGAATGGGACTGGAAACAGACATTAGGGGAGGCTGGAAAGAGACCATAGGGGATATGGGGGAGTCTGGAAACAGACACTGGAGGGAGGGAGGGGGATGGGGGAGTCTGGAAACAGACACTGGGTGAGGTGGGTTTGTTAACATATGTAGGAAGCAAAACCCTGGACATAGACATTGATGGGAGTCTGATATTGTGTGAGCTTGAAACTGATGGAGGAAAGAGCGGGGCCATGGACACAAGCACTGAAGGAGCAGGGATATTAACATTGAAGACAGCCTAGAAGCAGATACACAGATAAGGGCATGGAGTCAGGCAATGGCGAATGTGGCTTCAGGCTCTGTAGGTGGGTCTCTTGGCTCAGTGAGCGTGTGGGCGAGGGGAGGGGGGCTCACCTGTTTCCGGGGTCTGTCTGACCCCGCCCCTTCTCCCTGTAGGAGGTGTCCCGCCCCCACGAGGGGTCCCGGCCCGTGCGGGCGGTTTCCGTGGATGACGGGAAAGTGCTGACGACAGGCTTCAGCCGGATGAGCGAGCGGCAGGTGGCGGTGTGGGACCCGGTGAGAGAGACATACCCCCACAAGCAGACCCAGACCCACCCAGACCTGCTGCTCTCACGGAAGAGTACAAGCCCCTCCCACTGTCTCTTGGCCTCGCCCCCCCGACCCTGGCCCGGCCCCCTCACGCCTGCTTCTGGTTTCTGGCCAGATAAGCCACCCATTGCTGCTTGGTCAGACCCCTGACACCCTGTCCCTGGATGTTAACCTCACTCCCCTACTCTCTCCCCCCCCCCTTAGCGGAACCCATCCGAGGCACTGACGCTGCAGGAGCTTGACACAAGCAGTGGGGTCCTGCTCCCCTACTACGACCCAGACACCAACGTCGTCTACCTCACTGGCAAGGTGCAGACCCAGGCACGGGGGTGGGGACTGAAAACAGACACTACTTGGTGGGGGAGGCTAGAAACCGACAGTGGGGATGTGGTCGATGTGGGTTTGTCCCCATTCTAGCTGTTTGGAGCAGGTTTTCTCTGCACAGAGGGGACAGTCTGCTGCCCTGCCCCCAATCTGACCCCCCTCATTCCCCATCCCAAAGGGCGACAGCAGCATCCGCTACTTTGAGCTGACAGGGGAGGCACCGTTCCTGCACTACCTGTCCATGTTCAGCTCGAAGGACTCACAGCGCGGGGGGGCCTGGATGCCCAAGAGGGGACTTGACGTCAGCAAGTGCGAGATTGCCAGGTAGGGAACTCCGGCATCTGGGAAACCCCCTCCCTGCCCCGAGAACCTAGAAACCCTGGCTCCCATCCCCCGTGCTCTAACCCACTAGCCCCCACTGCTCTCTCAGAGAACCCAGGAATCCCATCTACCCCATTCCCCCAATTAATCCTTTTTCCTTGTTCCAGGTTCTATAAGCTCCATGAGCGAAAATGTGAACCCATCGCCATGACAGTACCACGTAAGGTGAGCCAGGACCCCTGGGTTCTCTGGGAGGGGAGAGGGGGCTAGTGGGTTAGAGCAGGGGGGCTGGGAGCCAGGACTCCTGGGTTCTCTGGGA
>QEPC01000157.1:74590-85084 GCA_003113815.1 Sphenodon punctatus | reverse complement strand
TGGATTAGAGCAGGGGGGCTCGGAGCCAGGACTCCTGGGTTCTCTGGGAGGGGAGTGGGGGCCAGTGGGTTAGAGCAGGGGGGCTCGGAGCCAGGACTCCTGGGTTCTCTGGGAGGGGAGTGGGAGAGCTAATGGGTTAGAGCAGAGGGTGGAGTGGGAGCCAGGAGTCATGTGCTCTCTGGGGGAGTGGGCCGCTAGTGGGTTGGCACAGGGAACTCCTGGATTCTTTCTTCCTGCAGTCGGACCTGTTCCAAGAGGATCTGTATCCAGATACCGCTGGGCCGGACCCAGCACTCTCCGCTGAGGAATGGCTGGGGGGCCAAAACGCCAGCCCTGTCCTCATCTCCCTGAAGGATGGGTACATTCCCCCAAAGACCCGCGAGTTCAAGGTCAACAAGAGCCTCCTGGAGGGACCGCGCCGCAGCCAGACACCCCAGGAGGGGGCCCTGCCTGGGGTGAGCAGGAAGATTGAGGGGCACCCTGTGTGTTGGGGGCTGGGAGGGGAGAGCCCAGGCAGGGGTTGTGTGCCAGAATTGAGGGCACCTTGTGTGAGAAGCAGGAAGGGATAGGACGCATCCCAGGGCTGGAGCAGGGGCTGCAGATCGGGTTTGAGGGACACTGTGCATGTGGAGGGGAGGCAGGAACCCAGGGTTGTTCATTATTATTAAGTACTTATATAGCACCAGGAATGTACCTGGCACTTTACAACTGTTGAAGGTAGACAGGGTCCCTGCCCTGGGGGGCTTCCAATGTAAAAGAGACAAGGGAGGGGAGATGTGACGTGGGGGAAACAGGGAGAGAGAAAGATTCACTTGTGACGGTGTGGGGTTGCAGGTACATGTGCTTAGCTTAGTTACACAGGGGAAGGTGATGATGGGAAAATCAGGAAGGGGACTAAAGGGATGAGGAGCCAGGGAAAGCCTTATGGAGGAGGTAGGCTTTCAGGAGAAATTTGAAGGTTGGGAGGGAGTTTCAAGCACAGGGGGCAGCAAGGGAGAATGGGCAAGCCCGCTTTGAGGGGCAGCGGAACCATGAGCAAGCATAGGGTGGTGGCAGAAGAGGAGTGGAGCTTTTGGACAGGAGCGTAGTGGGAAACATGTAGAGATGGGGGGAGGGGAGGGGCGGGCAAGGCCATTAATAGCTTTATAGGTAAAGACGAGCTTATGTTTAATGTGGGCAGGTAGAGAGGAGAGGCTGCAAGCAATCCAAGCTGAGGGTGAGGTGGATGATCTTGGCAGCAGAGTTTTGAATAGATGGGGGGGAAGGTGAGAGCAGGGAAGGCCAGCGAGAAAGAGGTTGCAAGAGTCAAGGTGAGAGGTAACCAGAGCCTGGACTAGAGTTTTAGCAAAGGAAACGGTGAGGAAAGGACGGGTCTTAGCAATGTTTGATTTGTGGTTTAAAGGAGTGGGAGGAATCAAAAATGAACCCCAGGTTACGTGCCTGAGGAACAGGCTGAACGGTGACCCCGTCGATGGAAATTGTGAAGGGAGAGGCAGGCTTTGGGAGCGGGGTGGGAAAATGAGGATTTCAGTTTTGGCATGTTAAGTTTGTGCTGAGAGCGAGACATCCAGGCAGAGATGTCCAAGAGTTTCTGATACAAGATTGGATAGAGGGGAGTGGAGAGAGAGTTGAGTGTCGTCAGCACAGAGGTGATATTGGCAGCCATGTGATTCACTGAGCTTTCCCAGGGACAGAGCGTAGAGAGGACACAGCCCTGGGGAACTCCAACGGAGAGGGGAAGTGACATGGAGGAGATACCAGCAAGGGATACACTGAAGGAGCGGTTAGAGGAGGAGGAGAACCAGTCAAGGAGCGGGCCGAGGAGCGGCAGCAGACAGATCAAGCAGGACAAGAATGGAGTAGAGGCGACTGGATTTAGCTAAGAGAAGATCATTAGAGATTTTAGCGAGAGCGGTCTCAGTTGAGCAGAGGACGGAAGCCAGATTGAAGAGAGTCAAGGGAAGAGTTGGTGGAGAGGAAGTCAGCACAGTGGGCATAGACCACACACTCCAAGAGGTTGGAGGCAAAGGGGAGGCGAGAGATGGGGCGGTAATTGGAGGGGTCGAGGGTGGGTTTCCATAGGAAAGGGGAGACAGCGGCATGTTTGAAAGCAGAGTGAAATGACGGAGCCAGTAGAGGGAAGAGATGATATGGGACTGATACACCCATTCTCTCCTGCAGGGGGCGCAGCTGGACCGAATCTCAGAGAGTCTCCGCCGTCTGGAGGCGACGGTGGCCACGCAGGATCGTCGGATCTCCGAGCTGGAGCAGCGTCTGGGAAAATAACCACTTTTCCAACCGGCGACTCCCCCTCCCCCCCCAAATTCTGCTGCCTTATGCTGTCTTTCCCCCTCCCTTCCCCAAGTGGGTGGAAGTTGAGGACATAGTCCCACCCACCCCAAGCTCAGGGTTATAACGGGTGTGAGAGATTTGCCCCATATCATCCCAGATGCCTTCTGTAGTCATCCCCCCTCACACCCCTACTAGGGGGTGTCAGACATACAGCCCCTTCCCCTCTCTGGTGGGGGGCAGGGGGGAGGAAAGGAGAAAAACACACAGGGCCACTTCATGCAAGCCCCCTGCTGTGCCTTCGTCATGCTGGAAATTAACAAAATGAAACTCAGCTGAGATAAACGTCAAGTTCTGCATTTCAGAAAGCAAAGCAAATGCACACGTCTAGGCTGGGGGATGCCTGGCTTGGCAGCAACACATGTCAAAGGGCTCCAGGAACTGGTTGATCACAAGTTGAAGATAGTATTGGGATGTGGCTGGAAAGAAAGGCTAATGTGATTGCTGCATTAACAGAAGCACTGTCTCCAACTCAAGAAAGGTAACTGGTCAGACCCCACCTCAAGCCGGGTGTTCAGTTTGGGGCACTTGTTTTGGGTGAACACAGACAACGCTAACGCCACTTTAATATATTTATAATGCATGTTGCAGGGCTGTATTGGTGCCTTATGCAACCTTGCAACACGCATAAGAAATATTCAACGGGTGTTAAAGCAGTGTTAACGTTATGTCTGTGTTCAGCCTTTGAAGGACATTGACAAACGAGCCGGTTCAGAGGACAAAGATGCTTAGAAAGCAGAGAGTTTGGAAAACTTAATAGGAATTGGTTAAAAGAATGTGGTATGTTTAGCCTAGACACAATAACAGCCTTCAAACACTGAAAGGGCTGCGCCCATGAAGATGTCCAGGAACCTTTCTGCATTACTCCAGCGGGCAGGGCTAGCAGCAATGGGCGCAAGTTACAGGAAGGGAGATTTTGGTTAAATATCAGGAAAAACTTCCTAACAGTAAGAGCTGTGCAGCGATGGCACAAGCTGCCATGGGGAGATAGTACCATCTCTGTTATTGGAGACAGGACAGCAATCATCATGTTGGGGATGCTGTAGCTGTGGACATCCTGCGTCAAAATAGGGCGCTGGACTAGATGATCTTTAAGGTCCCCATCAACTCTATGATTTCCCCCCAAATGAGAGTTTCTAGTCCCACCCCCCCATGACAGTTTCCAGGCCACTGTATCTTCTTCCCCTTTAAAACCCTTTGCTCCTGCAGGGGAGCAACTCTGCCTCCCCAAGCAAAGAACCTCATCCCTTGCTGGGCAAACTGCCCTTTTAGAACACCCCCCCAAGCACACTGTGTACAGAGATCTTTGCTTTTTTCATACGGACGTTGTTTGTGCGGGGAGCACTCTTGGGGCATTGGGGGAGAGGCTGCTGTGCCATTGCTGGAGCCACCCCTCCCAAATAAAGTGTACATAGCTCGACTTGTGTTGTGTCTAGTGTGTGCGCGCGCGTACACATGCAACCAGAACCACCAGGGGTTTCCTCTCCTCAGATGGAATAGCCTGGGGCACCCTCTGCCCAAAAAGCCCTCCTCCTTCTGCAAGGCTGGTTGTGAGGCTTCCTCCAAATCCCCCCACGAGTTTCTAGTCTCCTTCCCCCTCATCTTCAACTGCCCCCACAGCACTGATGTCCCACACTTCCCAGTACCCGTTTCAAACATCCCTGTTTCCCCCTCCCACAATCTGCATGTTTCTACGGCAGTTTCCAGGCTCCCCCACTCCAGTCTCTCCCTTTGAGGGGCAGTTTCCAGGCTTCCTGGGTCCCTTGGGACTAATTGAAGACTGCACCCCAAATGCCAGTCTCCCTGTTCCAGGGCAGATTCTACACTTCCCCATAATCTCCCTTCTCCAATGGCAGTTTCCAACCACCCCCTCCACTTCCCCCATTCAAACAATTTATTTTCAAACCCAACTGGGATTTGCACGTTTTAATCTGTACAAAAATCAACATTATGTCCAGATGTAGCAGGGCAGGGGGCTCCCCCAGCAGGACAGCTGGGTTCTTACGGAAAGGAGTGGGTTAGAGAAGGGGGGCAAGGAGCCTGGTCTCTCAGTGAGGGGAGCCCATTAACACTGGTCCCTTTTGCCTCATGACCCTGTATTCCAGTCCAGTTGGTGCTCCTCGAAGCCATGGGATTGGGTCTCACTGGCATCCCGATGGCCTAAGGGATGTGGTGCCGGTATCACTGCGCTGCCTTTTCTTTCTCCCATTGTTCAGGTGTCAGCGTCCGCTGCTCAAAAGCATGAATCTGCGTCAGTTCCTCAGCCAGAATCTCATTCACCAGCCTGTGGGGAGGAGGAATGCATCAGTTATGAGCCCCCCGCAAGCTGCAGGGAGGGCAAAGACATCTTCCTGACACCCCCTGCCCTGGAGTCCCAGTCTCCCCTACACACCTTGATCCCAGACCCCATGCAGTCTCCTTTATCTCCTTATCCGACCTCCCCGCACCCACAGCCTTTGGCTCTGTATCCTGGGGTTGGGGAGCAGGGTTTGTTTCCTGCCCCTCCTCACCTGTGTCGCTGCAGCAGTGGCTTCCCCTGGAACTTGGATGCCACAACCAGCACCTTGAAGGAGGTGGCACAGCGGTTGGGGGTTGTGTCCTCCACCTCCTGTGGGGAGGATGGCAGGCGGTCAGAGAATCTAGGCAAAGCAGTCGCCTCTTCCCCCAAGAGGGGAGGAGGGAGCTTGAAACAAACATAGGGCAGAGCCGTCAAGCTTCTGCAGAGGGGGAGTCAATGCTGTCTGTCTGGGCGATAGTGCGACAGAGGAACTCCCCATCGCCCAGACAGACAGCATTGACTGGCACCCGTCTGTGCAGGCCGACAGGACACGGAAAGCAGAGCAGCCCGCTCTCTCGGCGGGTCGAATGGGACGCTGACCGAGCGGAAGCTCCTGGGCTGTTTGGGAAGACGCTGCTGGGCTCCTTGATCAACCCGGCTGCCCAAGAGGGGACGAAGGGCCGTCACCATCATCATCATCATCATCGGAGACTGGGCTAAGAAACTTAGCGCTGCCCCTTCGGAGACGCAAGGGCGTGGAGCCAGCTGGCACCCCAGGCTCCCGGGAGCACAACAAGGCTTCACCACCCGGCCACGCTGGGGCTGCTCCGGCCACTCGGAGCCAACAGAGACCCCTTTCCTACCGGCGGAGCTAAACGCGGTGTCCGGCCACAGGCGCTAGAAGGAGCGGCCGGGCAGGCTAGGAGCAGCACCCGGCGGGACGGGGACGGGTTTCTCGCCTGATTTTTAGAAAAGCCAATTCCAGCTCCACCCCGATCAGCGCGGCACGTTTCTAAGAAGCGCTTATGAAATATACATGTTGCCGGGCCCCGCTGGTGCCGACGCGAGCCGGCTACAACATGCACCCCCCCCCCCCATAAGCGCGCCCAGGGGAGCCCCCTAGACTGCACCGGCCTGCGAGACAATCCGCCCCGTCTCCTCCCGGGGGCTCTGGAGAGAAGCGTCGGGAGGGCACCGGGAGGGAGAGATGGGAATGAAGCCTGGGGGGGGGGGGGAAATCCCCCTCTCGCCGAGCCACCCCCCCCCGCAGGCGGGTCACGGGGTCTCACCACGTGCTCTGCCTCCAGTCCCCGCAGCAGCTGCTCCCGCAGCGACTCCGCACTGAGCGCCGCCATCGCTCCGCTCGGGAGACCGGGAGCACTTCCGCTGATCCCGCGCAGCACGCGGATAGACTTCCGCCTCTGCAACTTCCGCTGTTGCCGGAAACATCTCACGTCACTTCCGCCTGGATTGGTTTATGAATAGCCCAATCAGGGGGCTGGGGGCGGGGTTACCCGGCAACCACCCCGAGAGCGATAGGCAGGTGAGGCTCAAGAGGGGGCGGAGCTACGATGGGGCGGTCAAGGAGCATGATGGGAAGGCGTTGCATAGGGCAGGGGTATGAGAGGAGGAGGAGGAGGGGGTGTGGGGGAACCATGTGGGATTCCACTTGGCTGACTTGGTGGCCATTTTGTTTTTTGATGCTCTCTTTCTCCCTCCCCCAGGTCTCTGTGGTAACCGTGCGCCTGACCCTCCCCCCAGGGGGATCCAATTGCTATAGAAGCGACACCGATCTTGGTTGCCATGGCGGCAGCAGAGAGGACAGGGCCAGGTGGTTTCTACGGCGTCTACCTGTTGTTCTGCACCAACCCGCGTTTTCGAGGCCGTGTCTACGTTGGCTTCACCGTGGACCCTGTGCGGCGCCTGGGGCAGCACAACGCGGGCAAGCGACGTGGCGGGGCCTGGCGCACAAGTGGCCGTGGACCCTGGTAACCGGGCAACAGCGGCACTTTCATGTAGCCCTCACCCTGCCATGGGTTAAACCTTCAAACAACCCCCCACCCCGTCTCTGTCCAGCTCCTCCCCTTTGGGGGCTTGTCTACTCCCAGCATGCTCTGTTCCTATGCAGCAGTGACCCCCAAGCAAACGGTGTTTGGGGGTGACCAAAACCAGCACAGTGCATGATGGGAGATTTCTCTCTTGCAGGGAGATGGTGCTAATCATCCATGGCTTCCCCTCTGACATTGCTGCTCTACGGGTGAGAGATCCATTCCCTTTCCCAGCGATTCCCCCATACCCCCTAAGCTGAGAGCAGGGGGAATGAGACCCCAGACTCCTGGATCCTTTGGAAGAGAAGGGGGTTAGAGCAGCGGGAGCTGGGACTCCTGGGTTCTCTGGGAGGGGAGTGGGGGCTAGTGGGTTAGAGCAGGGGGGGCTGGGAACCGGGACTCCGGGATTCTCTGGGAGGGGAGGGGGGCTAGTGGGTTAGAGCAGGAGGCTGGGATTCATTCTCTAACTCCCTTTCTCTCTTCCAGTTTGAGTGGGCCTGGCAGCACCCCCACGCCTCACGGCGCCTCTCCCACGTCACTCGACGCGCCTCCCGTGAGCCCCAATTCCGCTTCCACCTACGAGTTTTGTCCCATATGTTGCGGGTGCCCCCCTGGTCCCGGCTTCCCCTCACAGTGCGCTGGCTGCGACAGGAGTATCGGCAGGACTTCCTCCCTGGCCTGGAGCCCCCTCTCCACATGCCTGTTGCCTTTGGGGGGATTCGCAAGGTCAAACGGGGCCAGAAAGGTGCAGCAACGATCCCCCCAGGGCAGGATCCTGAACCGGAGAGGTGCAGCGTCTGCTTCCGACCCTTCCAGGTATAGCCCGGATGCCAGGGTTCTCTGGGTGGGGGAGGAATAGGGCAGGAGGGCTGGGAGCCGGGATACTTGGCTTCTCTTAGAGGGGAGTGTGGATTAGTGGGTTAAGGCAGGGGGTTGTGGATTCTCTGGGCAGGTAGGGAGTTGGAGTCGGGGATTCTACAAATCCGTACGCCTGGGTTCTCTCTCATTGAGCAGGTGAAATGCTTTCATTATCTAGGGGTTTGTGTTTCGGAATTGCAGGATTTGGGAGATGCAGAAAATTGCTCTAACATCTCTGACCATGGTGCTTCGTTTGGGTGTTTCAGGGTGACCTGGCGTCTCCAGCCCTGGAGGTTTTTGGAGCAGTTGCCCTCCTTTGAGTTCTGTGTCGGTCTGAAGTGCCCTGCAAGCTCATTGTAACGTGTGGCCCCCGAACAGCATGACCCAAAGGAGGGTGTGCTGGAGCTGGTAGCTACTGGCATCGGGTCTCAAATACCGCGGGCTCCTGTTTGCCCCTCTCTGCGTTTACAGCTATAGCTGTGAGCATTTTGTCCAACAGTTACTGCATGTCTGAGACTTCTTCAGAGTTAAGGTTTTTTGTGTCTTTACCTCAAATGAAATTCTGGATGGAAGAGAGATGTAGGGTAGAGGGCGTAGTTACGGTGAGAGTCAATCCCATTGATTCAAGGTATAGTTAAGGTGGGGGATAAGTGGGTTTGCACCCATTCAGTAACGTTAGATTTAAATGCTACAAAGCCAGGAAATTACAAGTTACGGTTATGCCACAGCTCACACCCCCATAACTCGGCCCTTTGTCATTTGTATGTATTAGTGATAAGACTTTGCAGTATTTTAATTTCTTGCAAGTTACTTTTAAGAAAGCCTGGAGAGGACAGCATTTAATTAATTAATTTATTTTATTTATACACTTATATCCTGCACACTGGCAGCTCGGGGCAGCACACAACATAACCATTTAAAATACGACCAAATATAAAAATATCAAGCAGAAACTAAAGGCAAATAAAACCCCTCCCCTATCCCCCACCCTCCCCACGCCCTCCCTGAAGGACCGGTGGAACAACCAGGTCTTACAATATCTACGGAAAGAGGGGAGATCTGGGGACAGACGGGCCTCCGACGGGAGGGAGCTCCACAGCTGAGGTTCAGCCGCCGAGAACGCCCTCTCCGCCGTCGCTACCTGGCATACCTGGGGGGCTTCGAGTTGGGCGCCCTCGGCTGACCGCAAGGGCCAGAAATGACCCGAGGCCTGAGGCGGTCTCACAGATAAGCAGGACCCAAGCCGGTTAGGGCTTTATAGGTCATTGCCAACACCTTGAATTGGGCCTGGAAGACAATAGGCAGCCAGTGCAGAGTACGGAGCACAGGTGTAATGTGCTTGTGGCGGCCCGTCCCCGTTAGGATCAGGCCGCCGCATTCTGCAGCAGCTGCAACCTCCGGACCGTCCCCAAGGGTAGCCCCGCGTAGAGCGCGTTACAGTAGTCCAATCGAGAGGTAACGAAGACATGGATGAAGGTGGCCAGATCTGAGCCTGAGACATACGGCCGCAGCCGTCGCACCAGATGTAATTGGCGAAGTGCTCCCCTCGCCACAGCCTCCACCTGACAGTCCAGGCGGAGCTGCGGGTTAAGGAGCACCCCCCCAGACTACGAACCTGAGTGGCTGAAGGGGGGCAGACCCTGCTTATGATGGGAGCCACCACCCCCTCAGCCCTACCCACCAACATCACCTCCGTCTTGTCAGGATTCAGCCTCAGATGGCTTGCCCTCATCCAGTCCCCCACAGCTGCCAAGCACCGGGTAAGCACAGAGACTGCCGGGCCTGGGTCTCCAGAAACCGAGCGGTAGAGTTGTGTATCATCGGCGTCCTGATGACATCGCACGCCGAACCCTCTCACGACCTCACCCAAAGGCTGCATATACACGTTGAACAGGAGCGGGGACAGACTAGAACCCTGCGGGACTCCACACGTGAGGTTCCGGGGAGAAGACGTACATTCCCCAAGAACCACCCGCTGAGTTCTCCCTGCCAGGAATGAGCGGAACCATTCAAAAACAATCCCACTCACCCCGGCCTGGTCCCGCAGCCTTGTCACCGACATCTCATGATCAACGGTATCAAACGCCACCGACATCCAGTAAGATCAAAATTGACGATCTGCCCTGATCCAGTTCATGGTGTAGGTCATTGACCAAGGCCACAAGTGCAGTCTCCGTGCCAAACCCAGGGTGAAAACCAGACTGCGAGGGATCAAGAAAACCGATCCAGTCCAGATGCCCCTGTAACTGCCAGGCCACCACCCGTTCAATAACCTTCCCTAAAAGGGAAAGGTTAGAGACTGGCTGGTAGCTGTCCGGGGACTCAACGTCCAAAGATCGCTTCTTGAGCAAAGGCCGCACCACCACCTCTTTGAGACAGCTCAGCACTCTGCCCTCCCTAAGGGAGGCATTGACCACCCCCACCAGCAACGGCCCTAACGTCTCCCCGCTGGTCTTCACCAGCCAGAATGGGCACGGATCTAATTCACGACAGGTCTGGAGAAGGTAATGATATGTTCATGACAGGGGCAAAAATGCTACATCCCCCACCACCGGATCCCCCGCCTCAAGGCTGGTGCAGAACATCAGGTCAAGGGTATGTTCCCCCCTCGTGTGTCGGGCCCTTAACCCTCTGAGACAGTCCCACGGTTGTCATGGCGTCCATGAAACTCATCCTTTGCTCCCCCTAGATTGACTTTGGCGTGGATGTTGAAGTCTCCTAGGACCAAAGTCCTCGGGGACCGCAAGACCACCTCTGATACCAATTCAGCTAGAGCGTGCAGGGATGCTGTGGTACAGGTACGTGCGCGGTATACCATCAGCAGCCCTAATCTGTCTCCTGCCAAATCGATCGCAAGGTGGACCCCCTCCATGCCCAAGATGGTCTGCACAGGATACCGCCTCACAGACCAAGTGTCCTTAAAAACAACAGCTACACCGCTGCCGCCTCCCCCCCCCCCCC
>QEPC01000157.1:52157-70081 GCA_003113815.1 Sphenodon punctatus | reverse complement strand
TGGATTAGAGCAGGGGGGCTCGGAGCCAGGACTCCTGGGTTCTCTGGGAGGGGAGTGGGGGCCAGTGGGTTAGAGCAGGGGGGCTCGGAGCCAGGACTCCTGGGTTCTCTGGGAGGGGAGTGGGAGAGCTAATGGGTTAGAGCAGAGGGTGGAGTGGGAGCCAGGAGTCATGTGCTCTCTGGGGGAGTGGGCCGCTAGTGGGTTGGCACAGGGAACTCCTGGATTCTTTCTTCCTGCAGTCGGACCTGTTCCAAGAGGATCTGTATCCAGATACCGCTGGGCCGGACCCAGCACTCTCCGCTGAGGAATGGCTGGGGGGCCAAAACGCCAGCCCTGTCCTCATCTCCCTGAAGGATGGGTACATTCCCCCAAAGACCCGCGAGTTCAAGGTCAACAAGAGCCTCCTGGAGGGACCGCGCCGCAGCCAGACACCCCAGGAGGGGGCCCTGCCTGGGGTGAGCAGGAAGATTGAGGGGCACCCTGTGTGTTGGGGGCTGGGAGGGGAGAGCCCAGGCAGGGGTTGTGTGCCAGAATTGAGGGCACCTTGTGTGAGAAGCAGGAAGGGATAGGACGCATCCCAGGGCTGGAGCAGGGGCTGCAGATCGGGTTTGAGGGACACTGTGCATGTGGAGGGGAGGCAGGAACCCAGGGTTGTTCATTATTATTAAGTACTTATATAGCACCAGGAATGTACCTGGCACTTTACAACTGTTGAAGGTAGACAGGGTCCCTGCCCTGGGGGGCTTCCAATGTAAAAGAGACAAGGGAGGGGAGATGTGACGTGGGGGAAACAGGGAGAGAGAAAGATTCACTTGTGACGGTGTGGGGTTGCAGGTACATGTGCTTAGCTTAGTTACACAGGGGAAGGTGATGATGGGAAAATCAGGAAGGGGACTAAAGGGATGAGGAGCCAGGGAAAGCCTTATGGAGGAGGTAGGCTTTCAGGAGAAATTTGAAGGTTGGGAGGGAGTTTCAAGCACAGGGGGCAGCAAGGGAGAATGGGCAAGCCCGCTTTGAGGGGCAGCGGAACCATGAGCAAGCATAGGGTGGTGGCAGAAGAGGAGTGGAGCTTTTGGACAGGAGCGTAGTGGGAAACATGTAGAGATGGGGGGAGGGGAGGGGCGGGCAAGGCCATTAATAGCTTTATAGGTAAAGACGAGCTTATGTTTAATGTGGGCAGGTAGAGAGGAGAGGCTGCAAGCAATCCAAGCTGAGGGTGAGGTGGATGATCTTGGCAGCAGAGTTTTGAATAGATGGGGGGGAAGGTGAGAGCAGGGAAGGCCAGCGAGAAAGAGGTTGCAAGAGTCAAGGTGAGAGGTAACCAGAGCCTGGACTAGAGTTTTAGCAAAGGAAACGGTGAGGAAAGGACGGGTCTTAGCAATGTTTGATTTGTGGTTTAAAGGAGTGGGAGGAATCAAAAATGAACCCCAGGTTACGTGCCTGAGGAACAGGCTGAACGGTGACCCCGTCGATGGAAATTGTGAAGGGAGAGGCAGGCTTTGGGAGCGGGGTGGGAAAATGAGGATTTCAGTTTTGGCATGTTAAGTTTGTGCTGAGAGCGAGACATCCAGGCAGAGATGTCCAAGAGTTTCTGATACAAGATTGGATAGAGGGGAGTGGAGAGAGAGTTGAGTGTCGTCAGCACAGAGGTGATATTGGCAGCCATGTGATTCACTGAGCTTTCCCAGGGACAGAGCGTAGAGAGGACACAGCCCTGGGGAACTCCAACGGAGAGGGGAAGTGACATGGAGGAGATACCAGCAAGGGATACACTGAAGGAGCGGTTAGAGGAGGAGGAGAACCAGTCAAGGAGCGGGCCGAGGAGCGGCAGCAGACAGATCAAGCAGGACAAGAATGGAGTAGAGGCGACTGGATTTAGCTAAGAGAAGATCATTAGAGATTTTAGCGAGAGCGGTCTCAGTTGAGCAGAGGACGGAAGCCAGATTGAAGAGAGTCAAGGGAAGAGTTGGTGGAGAGGAAGTCAGCACAGTGGGCATAGACCACACACTCCAAGAGGTTGGAGGCAAAGGGGAGGCGAGAGATGGGGCGGTAATTGGAGGGGTCGAGGGTGGGTTTCCATAGGAAAGGGGAGACAGCGGCATGTTTGAAAGCAGAGTGAAATGACGGAGCCAGTAGAGGGAAGAGATGATATGGGACTGATACACCCATTCTCTCCTGCAGGGGGCGCAGCTGGACCGAATCTCAGAGAGTCTCCGCCGTCTGGAGGCGACGGTGGCCACGCAGGATCGTCGGATCTCCGAGCTGGAGCAGCGTCTGGGAAAATAACCACTTTTCCAACCGGCGACTCCCCCTCCCCCCCCAAATTCTGCTGCCTTATGCTGTCTTTCCCCCTCCCTTCCCCAAGTGGGTGGAAGTTGAGGACATAGTCCCACCCACCCCAAGCTCAGGGTTATAACGGGTGTGAGAGATTTGCCCCATATCATCCCAGATGCCTTCTGTAGTCATCCCCCCTCACACCCCTACTAGGGGGTGTCAGACATACAGCCCCTTCCCCTCTCTGGTGGGGGGCAGGGGGGAGGAAAGGAGAAAAACACACAGGGCCACTTCATGCAAGCCCCCTGCTGTGCCTTCGTCATGCTGGAAATTAACAAAATGAAACTCAGCTGAGATAAACGTCAAGTTCTGCATTTCAGAAAGCAAAGCAAATGCACACGTCTAGGCTGGGGGATGCCTGGCTTGGCAGCAACACATGTCAAAGGGCTCCAGGAACTGGTTGATCACAAGTTGAAGATAGTATTGGGATGTGGCTGGAAAGAAAGGCTAATGTGATTGCTGCATTAACAGAAGCACTGTCTCCAACTCAAGAAAGGTAACTGGTCAGACCCCACCTCAAGCCGGGTGTTCAGTTTGGGGCACTTGTTTTGGGTGAACACAGACAACGCTAACGCCACTTTAATATATTTATAATGCATGTTGCAGGGCTGTATTGGTGCCTTATGCAACCTTGCAACACGCATAAGAAATATTCAACGGGTGTTAAAGCAGTGTTAACGTTATGTCTGTGTTCAGCCTTTGAAGGACATTGACAAACGAGCCGGTTCAGAGGACAAAGATGCTTAGAAAGCAGAGAGTTTGGAAAACTTAATAGGAATTGGTTAAAAGAATGTGGTATGTTTAGCCTAGACACAATAACAGCCTTCAAACACTGAAAGGGCTGCGCCCATGAAGATGTCCAGGAACCTTTCTGCATTACTCCAGCGGGCAGGGCTAGCAGCAATGGGCGCAAGTTACAGGAAGGGAGATTTTGGTTAAATATCAGGAAAAACTTCCTAACAGTAAGAGCTGTGCAGCGATGGCACAAGCTGCCATGGGGAGATAGTACCATCTCTGTTATTGGAGACAGGACAGCAATCATCATGTTGGGGATGCTGTAGCTGTGGACATCCTGCGTCAAAATAGGGCGCTGGACTAGATGATCTTTAAGGTCCCCATCAACTCTATGATTTCCCCCCAAATGAGAGTTTCTAGTCCCACCCCCCCATGACAGTTTCCAGGCCACTGTATCTTCTTCCCCTTTAAAACCCTTTGCTCCTGCAGGGGAGCAACTCTGCCTCCCCAAGCAAAGAACCTCATCCCTTGCTGGGCAAACTGCCCTTTTAGAACACCCCCCCAAGCACACTGTGTACAGAGATCTTTGCTTTTTTCATACGGACGTTGTTTGTGCGGGGAGCACTCTTGGGGCATTGGGGGAGAGGCTGCTGTGCCATTGCTGGAGCCACCCCTCCCAAATAAAGTGTACATAGCTCGACTTGTGTTGTGTCTAGTGTGTGCGCGCGCGTACACATGCAACCAGAACCACCAGGGGTTTCCTCTCCTCAGATGGAATAGCCTGGGGCACCCTCTGCCCAAAAAGCCCTCCTCCTTCTGCAAGGCTGGTTGTGAGGCTTCCTCCAAATCCCCCCACGAGTTTCTAGTCTCCTTCCCCCTCATCTTCAACTGCCCCCACAGCACTGATGTCCCACACTTCCCAGTACCCGTTTCAAACATCCCTGTTTCCCCCTCCCACAATCTGCATGTTTCTACGGCAGTTTCCAGGCTCCCCCACTCCAGTCTCTCCCTTTGAGGGGCAGTTTCCAGGCTTCCTGGGTCCCTTGGGACTAATTGAAGACTGCACCCCAAATGCCAGTCTCCCTGTTCCAGGGCAGATTCTACACTTCCCCATAATCTCCCTTCTCCAATGGCAGTTTCCAACCACCCCCTCCACTTCCCCCATTCAAACAATTTATTTTCAAACCCAACTGGGATTTGCACGTTTTAATCTGTACAAAAATCAACATTATGTCCAGATGTAGCAGGGCAGGGGGCTCCCCCAGCAGGACAGCTGGGTTCTTACGGAAAGGAGTGGGTTAGAGAAGGGGGGCAAGGAGCCTGGTCTCTCAGTGAGGGGAGCCCATTAACACTGGTCCCTTTTGCCTCATGACCCTGTATTCCAGTCCAGTTGGTGCTCCTCGAAGCCATGGGATTGGGTCTCACTGGCATCCCGATGGCCTAAGGGATGTGGTGCCGGTATCACTGCGCTGCCTTTTCTTTCTCCCATTGTTCAGGTGTCAGCGTCCGCTGCTCAAAAGCATGAATCTGCGTCAGTTCCTCAGCCAGAATCTCATTCACCAGCCTGTGGGGAGGAGGAATGCATCAGTTATGAGCCCCCCGCAAGCTGCAGGGAGGGCAAAGACATCTTCCTGACACCCCCTGCCCTGGAGTCCCAGTCTCCCCTACACACCTTGATCCCAGACCCCATGCAGTCTCCTTTATCTCCTTATCCGACCTCCCCGCACCCACAGCCTTTGGCTCTGTATCCTGGGGTTGGGGAGCAGGGTTTGTTTCCTGCCCCTCCTCACCTGTGTCGCTGCAGCAGTGGCTTCCCCTGGAACTTGGATGCCACAACCAGCACCTTGAAGGAGGTGGCACAGCGGTTGGGGGTTGTGTCCTCCACCTCCTGTGGGGAGGATGGCAGGCGGTCAGAGAATCTAGGCAAAGCAGTCGCCTCTTCCCCCAAGAGGGGAGGAGGGAGCTTGAAACAAACATAGGGCAGAGCCGTCAAGCTTCTGCAGAGGGGGAGTCAATGCTGTCTGTCTGGGCGATAGTGCGACAGAGGAACTCCCCATCGCCCAGACAGACAGCATTGACTGGCACCCGTCTGTGCAGGCCGACAGGACACGGAAAGCAGAGCAGCCCGCTCTCTCGGCGGGTCGAATGGGACGCTGACCGAGCGGAAGCTCCTGGGCTGTTTGGGAAGACGCTGCTGGGCTCCTTGATCAACCCGGCTGCCCAAGAGGGGACGAAGGGCCGTCACCATCATCATCATCATCATCGGAGACTGGGCTAAGAAACTTAGCGCTGCCCCTTCGGAGACGCAAGGGCGTGGAGCCAGCTGGCACCCCAGGCTCCCGGGAGCACAACAAGGCTTCACCACCCGGCCACGCTGGGGCTGCTCCGGCCACTCGGAGCCAACAGAGACCCCTTTCCTACCGGCGGAGCTAAACGCGGTGTCCGGCCACAGGCGCTAGAAGGAGCGGCCGGGCAGGCTAGGAGCAGCACCCGGCGGGACGGGGACGGGTTTCTCGCCTGATTTTTAGAAAAGCCAATTCCAGCTCCACCCCGATCAGCGCGGCACGTTTCTAAGAAGCGCTTATGAAATATACATGTTGCCGGGCCCCGCTGGTGCCGACGCGAGCCGGCTACAACATGCACCCCCCCCCCCCATAAGCGCGCCCAGGGGAGCCCCCTAGACTGCACCGGCCTGCGAGACAATCCGCCCCGTCTCCTCCCGGGGGCTCTGGAGAGAAGCGTCGGGAGGGCACCGGGAGGGAGAGATGGGAATGAAGCCTGGGGGGGGGGGGGAAATCCCCCTCTCGCCGAGCCACCCCCCCCCGCAGGCGGGTCACGGGGTCTCACCACGTGCTCTGCCTCCAGTCCCCGCAGCAGCTGCTCCCGCAGCGACTCCGCACTGAGCGCCGCCATCGCTCCGCTCGGGAGACCGGGAGCACTTCCGCTGATCCCGCGCAGCACGCGGATAGACTTCCGCCTCTGCAACTTCCGCTGTTGCCGGAAACATCTCACGTCACTTCCGCCTGGATTGGTTTATGAATAGCCCAATCAGGGGGCTGGGGGCGGGGTTACCCGGCAACCACCCCGAGAGCGATAGGCAGGTGAGGCTCAAGAGGGGGCGGAGCTACGATGGGGCGGTCAAGGAGCATGATGGGAAGGCGTTGCATAGGGCAGGGGTATGAGAGGAGGAGGAGGAGGGGGTGTGGGGGAACCATGTGGGATTCCACTTGGCTGACTTGGTGGCCATTTTGTTTTTTGATGCTCTCTTTCTCCCTCCCCCAGGTCTCTGTGGTAACCGTGCGCCTGACCCTCCCCCCAGGGGGATCCAATTGCTATAGAAGCGACACCGATCTTGGTTGCCATGGCGGCAGCAGAGAGGACAGGGCCAGGTGGTTTCTACGGCGTCTACCTGTTGTTCTGCACCAACCCGCGTTTTCGAGGCCGTGTCTACGTTGGCTTCACCGTGGACCCTGTGCGGCGCCTGGGGCAGCACAACGCGGGCAAGCGACGTGGCGGGGCCTGGCGCACAAGTGGCCGTGGACCCTGGTAACCGGGCAACAGCGGCACTTTCATGTAGCCCTCACCCTGCCATGGGTTAAACCTTCAAACAACCCCCCACCCCGTCTCTGTCCAGCTCCTCCCCTTTGGGGGCTTGTCTACTCCCAGCATGCTCTGTTCCTATGCAGCAGTGACCCCCAAGCAAACGGTGTTTGGGGGTGACCAAAACCAGCACAGTGCATGATGGGAGATTTCTCTCTTGCAGGGAGATGGTGCTAATCATCCATGGCTTCCCCTCTGACATTGCTGCTCTACGGGTGAGAGATCCATTCCCTTTCCCAGCGATTCCCCCATACCCCCTAAGCTGAGAGCAGGGGGAATGAGACCCCAGACTCCTGGATCCTTTGGAAGAGAAGGGGGTTAGAGCAGCGGGAGCTGGGACTCCTGGGTTCTCTGGGAGGGGAGTGGGGGCTAGTGGGTTAGAGCAGGGGGGGCTGGGAACCGGGACTCCGGGATTCTCTGGGAGGGGAGGGGGGCTAGTGGGTTAGAGCAGGAGGCTGGGATTCATTCTCTAACTCCCTTTCTCTCTTCCAGTTTGAGTGGGCCTGGCAGCACCCCCACGCCTCACGGCGCCTCTCCCACGTCACTCGACGCGCCTCCCGTGAGCCCCAATTCCGCTTCCACCTACGAGTTTTGTCCCATATGTTGCGGGTGCCCCCCTGGTCCCGGCTTCCCCTCACAGTGCGCTGGCTGCGACAGGAGTATCGGCAGGACTTCCTCCCTGGCCTGGAGCCCCCTCTCCACATGCCTGTTGCCTTTGGGGGGATTCGCAAGGTCAAACGGGGCCAGAAAGGTGCAGCAACGATCCCCCCAGGGCAGGATCCTGAACCGGAGAGGTGCAGCGTCTGCTTCCGACCCTTCCAGGTATAGCCCGGATGCCAGGGTTCTCTGGGTGGGGGAGGAATAGGGCAGGAGGGCTGGGAGCCGGGATACTTGGCTTCTCTTAGAGGGGAGTGTGGATTAGTGGGTTAAGGCAGGGGGTTGTGGATTCTCTGGGCAGGTAGGGAGTTGGAGTCGGGGATTCTACAAATCCGTACGCCTGGGTTCTCTCTCATTGAGCAGGTGAAATGCTTTCATTATCTAGGGGTTTGTGTTTCGGAATTGCAGGATTTGGGAGATGCAGAAAATTGCTCTAACATCTCTGACCATGGTGCTTCGTTTGGGTGTTTCAGGGTGACCTGGCGTCTCCAGCCCTGGAGGTTTTTGGAGCAGTTGCCCTCCTTTGAGTTCTGTGTCGGTCTGAAGTGCCCTGCAAGCTCATTGTAACGTGTGGCCCCCGAACAGCATGACCCAAAGGAGGGTGTGCTGGAGCTGGTAGCTACTGGCATCGGGTCTCAAATACCGCGGGCTCCTGTTTGCCCCTCTCTGCGTTTACAGCTATAGCTGTGAGCATTTTGTCCAACAGTTACTGCATGTCTGAGACTTCTTCAGAGTTAAGGTTTTTTGTGTCTTTACCTCAAATGAAATTCTGGATGGAAGAGAGATGTAGGGTAGAGGGCGTAGTTACGGTGAGAGTCAATCCCATTGATTCAAGGTATAGTTAAGGTGGGGGATAAGTGGGTTTGCACCCATTCAGTAACGTTAGATTTAAATGCTACAAAGCCAGGAAATTACAAGTTACGGTTATGCCACAGCTCACACCCCCATAACTCGGCCCTTTGTCATTTGTATGTATTAGTGATAAGACTTTGCAGTATTTTAATTTCTTGCAAGTTACTTTTAAGAAAGCCTGGAGAGGACAGCATTTAATTAATTAATTTATTTTATTTATACACTTATATCCTGCACACTGGCAGCTCGGGGCAGCACACAACATAACCATTTAAAATACGACCAAATATAAAAATATCAAGCAGAAACTAAAGGCAAATAAAACCCCTCCCCTATCCCCCACCCTCCCCACGCCCTCCCTGAAGGACCGGTGGAACAACCAGGTCTTACAATATCTACGGAAAGAGGGGAGATCTGGGGACAGACGGGCCTCCGACGGGAGGGAGCTCCACAGCTGAGGTTCAGCCGCCGAGAACGCCCTCTCCGCCGTCGCTACCTGGCATACCTGGGGGGCTTCGAGTTGGGCGCCCTCGGCTGACCGCAAGGGCCAGAAATGACCCGAGGCCTGAGGCGGTCTCACAGATAAGCAGGACCCAAGCCGGTTAGGGCTTTATAGGTCATTGCCAACACCTTGAATTGGGCCTGGAAGACAATAGGCAGCCAGTGCAGAGTACGGAGCACAGGTGTAATGTGCTTGTGGCGGCCCGTCCCCGTTAGGATCAGGCCGCCGCATTCTGCAGCAGCTGCAACCTCCGGACCGTCCCCAAGGGTAGCCCCGCGTAGAGCGCGTTACAGTAGTCCAATCGAGAGGTAACGAAGACATGGATGAAGGTGGCCAGATCTGAGCCTGAGACATACGGCCGCAGCCGTCGCACCAGATGTAATTGGCGAAGTGCTCCCCTCGCCACAGCCTCCACCTGACAATCCAGGCGGAGCTGCGGGTTAAGGAGCACCCCCAGACTATGAACCTGTGTGTCCATAGGGGGGCAGATCTCATTGATGATGGGGGCCACACACACCCCAGTCCAGATGTGTATAAGAGACAGGTGCCAACCCTCCCTAACCCAAGCCTCCCCCCTCCCCCCATATATTCAGGGCAGGAGCTATATTTCCCTCAATCCTCCCCCATCCCCTCAATATATACCCTAGCCACCTGCCCTATAAACAGGCCCTCTATCCTATAACCAGCCTCCCCCAGCCCTCACCTAAGGGCCGCACCCAAGGGTCCTTTGGCGTAGCCCCTAGGCGCGTGACCTGCGGTGATGCTGGGCTGCCCTACCCGTTACCCTCCTCCCACCGGAAGTCACCCGGCGGGGACGGGAAGAGCTCCCAACCCCCGTCCCCACCCCTCCTGCAGTGGAGGGGGGGCAGTAGCTGTCCCAGGGGGGGCTCAACTCCCTCCCCTCTCGGGGCGAGGCTACCTGACTCCCAGCCCCCGGCGATGGAGCAGGGTCCGGCTCCCGGTGACGGTAGGGCTAACAGCCGTAACTTCGTAGTGTGCCACAACATCACCTGCTGGACCAAATCTAGAAATACAGCTCCACGGAGTGAGCGTTAAGGCTGTCCTCGCCAAGCTTTCTGTCAGTATAAAAATATTCTATATCTTAATATGAGCCCCTTTCTCTTTAGTGTTGTCTACAATTCTATCTTATAACGCCTTCGGTCCTAGTATAAGTATAGGATACTGCTGACTAGTTACACACTACGATGCAGGCACTATATTAATGACTCAGTAGAGTAATATAAAAGGGTAGAGTTAAGGGTATGTGCGGTTTGGTGTAACCTTAACTTGTAATGGCCTGGTTCTGTAGCATTTAAATCTAAGGTTATTGAATGAGTGCAAACTGATTTATCCCCCACCGTAACTATACCTTGAGTTGAAGATTTTTTTTTTTTCATGGTAACTTATTTGTGTTTTTGACATGGGAATAAGGGAATGCTACGATATTGATGAGAGCGATAAGAATGCTCCAGTCCCGAGAAGAGTTGAATGTGGATTCTCTGGTGTGTTGAATTCTGTGACTTCTTGCTCCTGCCTCCTAATGTTTGAAAGGCTTTTGCTGTTAGTTTCTCATTGTTATTTTTCCAGGATCTGGAGGCTGTAAAAATAACCCCCAAATAATTGTACTGGGCTACTGAGACCATCTCATGAGACCCAATTCTCCATTTATATCTGGGGTTAGTAGTACCGAAACACATTACTTTTTACTAATGTTAACCTCCATAGTGTTCTGTAAACAGAAACGGTTCAGAGCGTCTAAACGTTGTTGCAATCCTTGCTTGGTTTGAGAAAGCAACACAATGTCATCCGTGTACAAGAGAATAGAAAGGGCCCGATCTTTAATCCGCGGAGGGGTAAGATTTGCTGTCGAAATTAGATGGACCAAATCCTCTATAAAAAGATTAAATAGTATTGGAGCGAGTAAACAACCTTGTCGGACACCTTGCTGCTGGGGGGAAAATCTAGTTGTTGAACCTTGAGAGTCCATTCTCACCGCTGTCCTATTTCTTTCCTGCAATTTAATTAGTAGATTTAACAACTGTTTTGGCAATCCCATTTTGGCAAGCTTACGCCACAATAAATTCCTAGGGACAGAGTTGAATGCCTTTGCCAAATCAATAAAGGCAACAAATAATTTCCCCCCTCTGATGTGCACATATTTGTCGACCACATGGGTCAAAATAAAACAATTATCCATGGCTGATCTTTTTTTTTTTTTTACAAAAACCCGCCTGCTCCTCCTGTGAGTTTATGATGTTGATCAACCCATTGTTCTAAAGTCGTGAGGAGCACTCGGGTATATAATTTACTGACAATAGAGAGCAGACTAATCGGCCTATAACTTGCCCTATTTCTCACATCACCCTTCTTAAATATAGGTATAATTAATGCCTCTAACCAGCTTTCAGGGATGTTTGAGGTATGATTTATTGTCGTAAACCACCTGGCGAACAAAGGGGTCAACTAGGTAAGGAAATTCGTAAAAAGCTCGGGGGGCAATTTGTCAACACCAGATGCTTTTCCTGTTTTTAATTTATTTATGGCATTAGCGACCTCCACTTCTGTTACTAGGAGGGGCATACAGATATCGGACTCATTTGTAAATTCCACCTTTATAACATCAGGGTCCTGAGGGATGATAAGGGCATGTGACTTCTCGAACAAAGCTGAGAAAAAAGAGACTGATTGATCTTCCGAGATCTGCATTTCGTTAATGAGAACTATCCTGTGAGTTGAACAATTGATCAATCCCCAAAATTTGGAGGAGTCTCGGGGTCTAGCGGCCACTTGCAAATCAGCCCAAATTTATAAAGTCCTAGATTTTCTCTTATTCCTCAATAAGTTGTGATACTCTCTCCTCTTATTAACATATATAATCCAGTCAGTCTTTTATCTGAGCCTTTGCCAGACTTTTCTGAGTTCAATAAGCTCTTTCTTGGCCCATCTGCAATCCTGATCATACCAAGAACTAGACCCCGTCCACATCCATGATGGATAAACCAGGACTACTTTGCTAAACATTGGAGTTAACTTCTCAAACATGCTCAGGATCCCATCGTTGATCTCAACAAAATCATCCGACTGTAACAAAGTAAATCGGCCCTCCGACCAATCCTGGGAGAGCAAGAGATTCGCTACGTCTATGGCCGTTGTGGCTGACCACTTGATAGGGATACAACTACGGGGATAGGGCGGGCCAGACAAAATGGAAGAAGGTTCTGCCTCAAGTTTGTTCACATCGACCATCAAGGGATAATGATATCCCTCAGGCCTGTTCAAGATCTTAAAGTCTCTGATGTAAGGGAAACTGGACCATTGGGTTAGGATGTAATCTATAGTACTAGATCCAAGGATGGAGTCGAAAGTAAAATCTCCAACCGGATCTGAAGGGGTACGTCCATTAAGGACAACTAATCCCTGATTGGAAATTATCTTTAATAGATTCTTCCCATGATTATTTACAGTTAGGTCTGAGGCACTTCGTGAGGGTATCCTCAACCATGACTGCAGTGTCTGATTAAGCATATCTGAATTTAGGGACGCCATTCTTGCATTAAAATCTCCCAGGAGCAAGAAAGTAACATCGTTAAAGGATTTCATTATTAAGCCTACGAAATCATTCAGTTGCTCCCATATTTGGGAGTCATAAAATATAGATGTTTCTGGGGGGATAGAGATATTAATTATAATAAATGTACCCATGGACAAAGATGTAAAACTTAAGACTAGACAGTTATCCATCATTGTAGGAATAGTTTCAACTTTTGCCAATGATCTTGTGGAAATCAGGATAGCCACCCTTTCCGAGAGTCTACCTCTTTTCACTCGTCTGTTTCCCGGCACCGTGAACACCAGGAACCCATCTATCTGCAGGGCATCCCCCTCCTCTAAAGAGAGCCAGGTTTCCTGCAGACAGACAACCTCAAAGGTGGCTATGATATGAACTCTCTCCAGTCCTCATCCCAAAGCTTGCTCTTAATTCCCTCTATGTTCCAAGAAATACACTGCAGCTTTGGTTCCTGTGACTGTCACGCAGGGGGTTCCGAAACTGGAGTCGGACTAATAGGAGAGGTGGAGTTCACCACCACGGAGTGATTCATCTGTTTTTCTTCATAAAAATCTTGCGGATTCACCTTAGGCAGAAGAGCTGCTCTATACACTACAGTGTTATTAAGTGAAGACACATCCGAGCAAAATCTCTCTGATACAGATTCCTCCTTATCCAACCCTACCTCTACAGACTCATCCATTAGTTCTAAGTCCCTGCCATTCTTTATCGAAGACCTTCAACGAGTCGGTTGAGCCCGTCAAATCCAGAGTTTGCCATTCATGGGAAGTTTCTCTTTGATTAGCCCCAAACTGGCGCAAATTATCTTCTAAATCATAACAGGTAAAAATAACCCTTGCAAGTGAGTTTTCCACCCTTTGGATAAATATTCCTTTAAATTTCAGCCGGCTCCTCACTGTCCAGATCTTCTCTGACCTTCTTAAGGAGTCAAAAACCAACTCCCATCTAATAAACCGTCTTCTATCTATAAGGGCCTTAAAACCTCAAATATCCGAGAGCCCTAATCTAACCTCGGTTGTTTCACGAATGAAATCTATGAATTTCTTCTCGTCCATCGATCTTGAATTTAAAAATTTAAATCTCTTATTTTTATTAAAATTCAATATTATAGCTGGAGCCCACCCCTCTTTTGTCTCCTGAGGCCATATTTTCCAATTTACATCTTTCTTCTCCGTGGGGGGTCCGGGTGGTTCAACAACTCCCTTCGGCCCTACGTTTACTGCTTGTTTACTACAAGCCAGATACTGTGCAGCACCTGTGGCCCCTTTTGAGCCGCTTCTCAGCATCTTGAGACTAAAAGTCCTCCCACAATTGCTATATGGGGGGGAAATAACTGCGCTAGGTTACACAAAGATGATGGAGACTCCCCCCCCCCAAATACTTTTCTGAGGAACATCCTGGGGGTCCCTAAATCGACCCCATTGGCTATGCTGAGAGTCGAGACAGGATCGCAGTCGGTGCTTTTGCTACTTAACACTAGACTCCTGAGCTTTTGGCTGAAGATCGCCCAAGGGAGAGCGTCTCCTCGATGCTGTCAGGAGCAAAAAGATCATATGGGAGCTTCGCAACATAAATGGTTGAGGAAGATTAAGAAGCTGGCGATCGAAACTAATCTCCCTAGGGACCTGGATGCTATTCCTACCCACACGGTGTCCAAAAGGGATATGAATGAGAACGTTAGGGCCTTGGCTTACAGAATGGATCTGGACGCTCTGCAGGAAATTAAAACTGCTCCCTTATATATATTTATTTATTTATTTATTACATTTATACCCCGCCCCTCCTGAAACAGCTCGCGGCGGCTTACAATCTCATATATATATATATATATATATATATACACACAACCATAAAATATTTTAAACACTCATAAAATACAGTAATTAAAACCGGACCAGGGAACATGATAAATAATACAATAAATAAGGGTGAAGGGGGATAACCCACCCCCCTTCCCCAAAGGCCTGGGCGAACAGCCAGGTTTTACAAATTCGGCGGAATATTAAAAAGCTTGGGGCCAGGCGAGCTTCCTCCGGGAGGGAATTCCAAAGGCGTGGCTCGGCCCAGCCACCGAGAATGCCCTCTCCATTATGGCCCCCCGCTTAACATGGGGGACCTCCAAGAAGGCACCCCCAGCAGACCGAAGGAGCCGCTCTGGGGCGCGGAGGGCGAGGCGGTCCCTGAGGTACGAGGGGCCCAGACCGTGAAGGGCCTTTAGATCAATACCAGAACCTTGAACCTAGCTCAGCTCGCTATCGGCAGCCAGTGCAGAATTCGGAGCACAGGTGTAATGTGCTCCCGACGACCCGTCCCCGAAAGGAGATGGGCCGTCGCATTCTGCACTAGCTGCAGCCTCCGAACCAGGAACAAGGGCAGCCCCACGTAGAGCGCGTTGCAGTAGTCCAGCCTCGAGNGGGCAGCCCCACGTAGAGCGCGTTGCAGTAGTCCAGCCTCGAGGTGACGAAGGCGCGGATGAGGGAGGCCAGGTCCAGGCCGGAGACATACGGACGCAGCCTCCGCACCAGATACAACCGGTGGAAAGCGGCCTTCGCCACCACCTCCACCTGTCACTCCAGGCGGAGATCCGCATCCAATATCACCCCCAGGCTCCGAACCTGCTGAGCTATAGGAGGGTGAACCCCCCTAATCAGGGGGGCCGACACCTCCCTCGCTCTCCCCACCAACATCACCTCCGTCTTATCGGGGTTGAGCTTCAGTCTGCTCTGCCGCATCCATTCCGCCACGGCCTCCAAACACTGGGACAGCAACGAGACAGCAGGGTCTGGGTCAGTTGTTGCGATCAAACAAGCAGGTATATTAGAAAGTTACCTTATACTGTTAGAGGTACCTAGACAACGTAGAATGTTAACGCTGTTAGGTTTGAGCTGTTTGACGCAGCTATTGTGAGAGGCAGGCGAGAAGGCAGTCTGCACGACCTTGGATTTTGTAAAGCCTGTGCTGATAAGTTAGAATCGCGTCTGCATGTGATGTTTGAATGTCCTCTATATAAGGATCTAAGAGAAGTATGGATCGAGCCGTACTTGTCAGGGAAAAGTGCTACCAATAGAAACCAAAATGCAACGTTTGCTTATTGCTTCAAAGTTGGCGTTGATTAAACCTATAGCGTTATTTCTATCGTTACTTGGAGAAAGGCTGAGAGCAGCTGAATGTGGTGAAAGTGCGAATACTAGGAATCGCCTCCCGGTGAAAGGCTGGAGGGATTTGAGTGGATCCCGGCCCATGGATCTGTTCCCTTTTTAAAAACTGTTTCTTGAACATACGCTTGTCAGTGTGTTTTATTCTTTTATACATTTATCGTTTTACTGATGGAAGGTTGCGCCTTGTTATAGCAAATTGCTGATACAATAAAATATTCATATTTGAATTCTTGCTCACAATCTTGTTTGTGAAGGAGGGTGTGGGCTGGCAGGCCCTAGTGTCCGACCTGACAGGGACGTGCAGGAGCCAGGGTCACTCTGGGCCGTGCTGGGTGTTCTCTATTGGGGCCAGGGGAACGCCGCAGCGGGTGCTTCTCAGCAATGGGGGCTGTGGCTTTAATGAAGCCCAGGCTCTCCCCACCTTGCCCTGGGGAAAGGAAGCCAAGAGCTTGGATCCCTGCACCTACCAATGGTGCTAGGAGATGGACAAAACTCAATCGAGAATCCGGGACAGCAAACTAGCCTAGGCACAGAGTCCAATACAGAGGGAAGGGGGTGTGTGTGTGCGCGGGGGGGGAGGGGGGACCTCTTTGACTGCGGGGAGGACAACGATTTGCCTTGGAGCTGAAGAGGCTGGAAATGGGCTCCCGTAGCTAGAGCCTCCATGAGAGGCGCTTCTCTGTGCTCTTTCCAGGACTTTGTCAGCCCCAGCTGGGCTACAGAGAGCAAGGCGGACACCTTCTCAGCGCAGCCATGTCACTTCAGGCTGAGTGTGTGCAGGATGGCGGATCCTCCCCAACCCACACGTGCCCTGCCCAAGAAGCCCCCAACCACACTGACATTGAAAATTACACTCCAAGAGTGGGGGTCACTGGTTTATGTGTGGTTTTCTGGTTTGTGTGGTTTTTCCGCCTACCGTTCCCTTCGCTCCGCCTGCTGTTCTCCTGGCTCCACCCCTAGGCCTGCCAGCCCACTGGCGGCTTTGCCACTGGCGGCCCGGCCGGCCTTAGTGACCCACCAGCCGCCACTGCTCCCCTCCCTTGTCTGTCTTAGATTGTAAGCCCACCAGGGCAGGGGCCCTGTCTATTTTCAACAGTTGTAAAGCACCAGCTACATTGCTGGTGCTATATAAATATTTAATAATACTTCTTTATGGTTTCAAACCTTCCACTCCCTGACTTTATTGGGCAGGACTAGAAATGTTTTGATGGAGATGAGATTTTGTCCTTGTGGGATGGAGCTATTGAAGAACTTCCTTCCTGGGATGGAGTTTTTAACTTATCAGATGCAAAGAAACGAGCCGTTTGGTCAAGGTTTGGTGGGAAGACAAGGGGACACTCACCCACACCAGAGTCCTCAAACACACTGTAGCTAAGAAAGCTCTCAGGCGGCCCTTAAGGGCTGTGTATCATGGAAAAGCTTGTGCTGGACCGGACTCATCCTAGAGCACTGATGGTCTCGCCCGGATAAGGAGGGCTGCACTCCTTCACGCATCCAGGGGAAAGGAATTGGCGGGGTAGAGGGTAAGGGGGGTGCGTCTAGGGAGTGGGGGGTCGGGTCCCAAGAGGAGGGGATAGGACTTTGCTCAGGGTCACAGGAATAGGCAGTGAATCCGGGAGGGAACACACAGACTTTCAGTAACACGCACACAATAGCACACCCACACACAGACTCAAGGAAGCAATACCAAACCCACAGCAATCGACACAGGAGAAAGGAGGGGGCCGGTCTCCCAGAGAACTGATCAGCAACAAGGCTAAGCAGCTCTGGCTGCCTTTTATAAAGGAGACTCCCCCCACCTTCCCCAGCCGCGCTGATCCAGCACCTGCCTGTCTGTCTCTTGGTCATTCCCAGGGGCAGAGCTATGGTCCGTCTTCCCAAAGGGGCTGCTACCTGGAGAGGCCATGCCCTGCCGCCCCTCCCTCCCCCCCCACCCCGCCCCGCCATACCCGAGATGTTTGTTCCCTGCCCGGACGGGGCACGCTCTGTGGCTCGGACACCGCGGAAACCTGCTGGCTGCTGGAGCTGCCTGCAGCAGGTCCGGGTAGGGCCAGTCTCTCTGGGATGAGAGGGGATTTCTCTGAGGATAAGTTCACCCGATTTTGTGGGCTTTCAGGAAAGCTGTTCCGCTACTGAATGAGTTTGATCCTTTTCTCGTGGTGGCTCAGTTCCACGTTGGGGTTTGTATTTCTAGATGTTATTCACATCCGGGTCATTAATCCATCAACAACGTAGTAGAAGGGATGGATATAAATTGGTCTCCATTATGGAATTTGTTTGGCTGTTGCTGTTGGTTGTTGCCAACCCCAGTGAACTAGGCCGGCCAGGTTTGTCTGTCTCTCTCTCTCTCCCCTGCAGGCTGAGGATGGGCCCCCCCTGCGTTGCTTCCACCCCACCTGCCCCACAGCCACACACGCCCCCTGCCTCGCCCAGAGCTTCCTGCAGGGGGAGCCGGAACATCTGATCCCGGTGGAGGGGCACTGCCCAGGGTAAGAGCCGGCGGGGAGGGGGCTGAGAT